>CM053587.1:352529097-352561197 GCA_028646515.1 Pseudochirops corinnae
CTCCCCTCCTCTCTTCTCCCCTCCCCTCCCCTCCTCTCTTCTCCCTTCCTCTCCCCTCCTCTCTTCTCCTCTCCCCTCCCCTCCCCTCCTCTCTTCTCCCCTCCCCTCCTCTCTCTCCTTTCCCCTCTTCTCCCTCTTCCCTCCATTTTCCCTTCCTGTTTTTGTTGTCTCTCAGCTGGAGGTTCTCCACTACCGACTCAGTATGTCCAGTAGCCTCCACAGCTCTCCTGCCCAACCCAGCTACCAGGCCCTCCACGCCTACCAAGTACAGCATCTTTTTGTTTGGTTTCCTTTTTTATTCTTGCTGGCTTCCTGCAGAGAGACTGTGTGTGAGTGTGGTCTGCAGAGGAGGCCCCCTGGGGCGGCTGGGGGTTGGTTTCCAGGGGGTTTCAGAAGGCCCATCAGACAGATCAGAGCTTTGACAGAGCCTAGTGGAAATGGAAGGACGTGTGTGTGTATGTGTGTACGCCTCACTCTGACCCTCTCCTCCTGCTCTGTGGTCATCCACGCTCCTTTCAATCAGTCCTGCATGGGAGACAGGCAGGGGGGAGGGGTGTCTTTGCTTGGGAGGAGGTGGGGCAGGGCTGGGACCTGGCGGATGCGAGGATTCTCAAGAGCCCTGGGAGGGGGAGGGGGGGGATACACTGGTTGAGCCTGTGCTGAGCCTCCCGTCAGCGCAGGCATCTGGGTTCATGTGCTGAAGGATTTGCCAGGCAGCTGCTCAGGGAATGAGGAGCTCAGGGATTGGTCCTGGGAGGCACCACGTCCTGTGTTTCAGACTGTCATCCACTCATTTTCGAAAACATTCTGTTTGCTGCGATGGTGGTGCTGATCCCCGGTATTTCTGTAGCTCTTCTGGGTTTTACAGAAACATCTGGGCATTGTCTCCTTTGAGCTTCTTACCAGCCCTGCTATGATTGCCCCCTTCATACTCAGGAAAGAGAGGAGGCCCCCAGAGGGGTTGGCTGAAGTGCTAGTGCGATGGGCGTCAGTCGGACATGACCTTGCCCCCAAGTCTGCGCCAGCTCCCTGCTCAGTAGTGGAGGCTACCTGGTGCAGAGGTGTCAGACCTGCTGCTGGGCCAGCCCATCACACCCCCCTCCCGAGTGCAGCCTCAGCCGGAGTCAGATGTAACTGGGAAATATTTAGCGGAGAAAACAGCAGAGCAGGCAGTGTTAGCACATGGTTTTCTAGGGCAGCGTGTGGCTCTACAGTGTTTAGCGGCCTGTTTGGAAAATGGGGGCTCAGAAAGAGCCGAGTGATTTCTCCTGGGCAGAGCGGCAAAGCCGTGACAGATGTGGGACCTCCTGGTCCTGGGTTCCGTGGTTACACCTGCTCCCTTCTCAGTCCAGACTTCCAGAGAAGGTGCAGTCAGTAGACAGGTATCTGCAGAGAGGAAACAGCCTCCTCTTTCTTGTCTTAGCCATTTGGAGCAAAGGGAAGAATGCCCTTCATTTCTGTTGTCTATTCCTCTTCTGTTACAAGTGACAGCTTATCCTGGGCTCTGGAGAGGTGAAACAAGACATGGCCCCATCTCTGTGATGAGGGAGGAGACTGGGCAGGCAGGCAGGCTGTGGGGACTTTACCCTCCTCCAGGGCATTCTGGGAGATGAGGTGGAGGGAGGGTGAGAGGTGGAGAAGACCGGTCTGGCCAGATCTCTGGTGTGTGGAGGTGAGCCATGGGCAGTGCAGCTGCATGAGCCAAACTCACTTCTGTATTTGCTCTTGGAGGTTGGAGGGATCACACTGAGCTGGGCAGGGACATGGTCAGACCTGTACATTCAGAGTAGCACTTTGGGGGTGGAGGTGGCAAGGAGTTGGGACTGGAGAGGGGAAGGTGTTAAGGCTGGGGTCCTGTTACAAGGAGGGTGCAATGATAGTCCGAGTAGTGATGGGGGATGAAGGCCTGAGCTGGGGTCGTCCATGTGCTGAGTCTGAGGTGCCTGTGAGATCTCCTGGAGGAGCTGTCTATCTGGCAGTTGGTAACATGGGACTGAAAGCCTAGGAATCCTCTGCACAGCAGTGATCAAAGCAATCACTGAATCCATGGGATTCCCCCAGAAAGAGGGTCTGGGCTAGAGCTGGGCCATGAGAGTGGAACCTAGAACCGGAGACTGAGAAGGGCTCAGGAGAGAGACCTCCAGGGGGTAGTGTGGGTGGAGAAGGTGATGGGTGGGCAGTGGCTGAAGCTGCTGAGAACCTGGAAAAAGCCTTTGGGTGGAGGACATAGCAGGCTTTTGGCTGGGTCAGGAGTCAGATCACTGAGGGTTGAGGCGGAATGGAAGGAGTTGCAGTTCCTTTTTGGCCAAATTATTACAGGTTTTGGCAGTGCTTAGGAAAGAGCCAGGATCCATCAGAGTTAACTTGGATCGCTGTGGGCAGGTCCCGACAGGCTACATTTACTTCCTTTATTAAACTGAGGAGATTCCCTCAACCTTAGGCATGCAGTCAGGGGGTGAACTGCAAAGAACCCCAAAGTTAGAGCCAGGGTGTAGGCTCAGAGCCCTGAGGTGACCTCACTCGCCCTTCCAGCTCATGGTCTGCAGCCTTGTGGCACAAGATGTAGAGAGCCCCGTAGGCCGGGCGCCCCCTTCCTCGTGGGCACGTAGCTGGTGGCAGCCTTGGATTATGCTGGGGGGGTAGGTGTTAGCCAGAGCCCTCGGGCAGTCTGGGCAGCCTGGGGACCCTTTCTCAGGATCATCATGGTTCTGAACACATACCTTAAGATACTTAGGATTGCAAAGGAAACCAGTCCCATTGAGATTCAGTCATCAGAACAGTAAGAGAACGAGTTCGTGGATCTTGGGTCCAAAGCCTCTCACTCTGGGGCACAGTGTCTGGCAGCATCTTTGTCAGTGTTTTTTATGCCTCTAGTTTGGGCCAGGGCTGGGGTGGAGTTGGAAGCTTGGGGAGAGCTTCAATCAGTAAGCATTCATCAGGCTCACTATGAGAGCATCTCACTGAGACTTGAGGAGTCTCCTCCCTGTTTTAGTGCCCTCATCTGACAGTAAATGCCTCACCGATGGTGGGAAGACCCAAGCGTCCCCAGCTCTGACTTCAAGTCATGTCCACATTGGGGCCAGCCAGGGCTGGGGCCTCCAGGTCTGTGTCCGTATCAGGACAGGTCTAGGAAGAGGCCACTCTGACATGTGGGAGATGCTGCATGTTTCTGGGGGGTCCCAAGTAGGGCTTGGGAGGAGTGCAGTGTCAGCCACTTCTGAGCCCAGATCCGTCCTTGGAAACCTTTGAGTGCCGTAACTGGTGGGGAGAGATGAGCACGGAGTGATCGTTCTAGAATTTACTCCGGCTTCGCCCCCAAGAGGGGCTCGGAGGCTCCCGCTGCTTCTGTCTTTGAGGTGGGTTGTTAGGGAAAGGAGGGCTGACCTTGCCCGCTTTTAGGGAGAAATGCACAAAACCCTGGAGACACTGAACGCTTAGAGGCTGCGTGCCAGTTTCTGGCAGGTGAGCAGACAGTTGCCTTGATCATTTGCTCTTTTGAAGAATCTAAGGCTCCTCCTTGGAATTCTTCATGTGAAATGCTAACTGGGATCCCATTGAGGAAGTACATGACAAAAATCCTGACGAGGCTTTCTTTTTCATTAGTGCAGCTGGGTGCAAATGTGGGTCTGTGTGTGGGAGAAAAAGAAGACACCACAATGGCAGCCTGGATTTTGCTGGTTCTGTCACAAGGCTTCCATCGGCCCTGGGATAGTGCCATGGGCTTGGTATATAGAGGCGTCTGTAAGGTGATCCCCACCCTGAGGGAGCTTTATTCTGTTGGGGGAGACAACATGGACATATATGAGGTCATGTGCACAAAACCTAACCAAGGAAGAGTATTCCTTTCCTTGGCACTGGCTGGGGGTTGTGGGGCAGATCAGGAAAGTTCCTCATAGAAGGTGGCTCTCAGACTGAGTGTTGAAGGACTCTGGGCATTCCCAGAGGTAAGGGGAGGGGAGGCTGTGCTCCAGGTAGAACAGCAGAGTGCTGGTGATGGGAGCTGGACTGTCCAGGGTGGGGGAGAACCAGGGGACTGCATGCTGCCTACGGATGGGACAGGCAATGGTGTGTGTGGAACACTTTGCACATCCTTAATCGATATACAGACTAGAGCTTTTACTTTTCATCTAAAAGTTACAGAGTGTGAAGCCTGTTAATGAGATGCAGTTTCAGCAGGATGAATGTTAAGTGCAGTGCTTAGATTTCCAAAAATCTGCTGTGTAAAAAAGGGAGGATGGAAGGAGCCCTCTGTATACGGCAGGTAGTTGTTATCTGACCAGGCTTGGCTGGTGTCATAGTAACAGTGATGATGCTTGTATCTCCAGTGATGTGACATCTCTCCAGCACGCTGCTGTCTATGAGGCACTTTCCTACTCTGTGTTTCACTTGAGCCTCAGAGCAGCTCAGGGGGCTGGGCCAGGCAAGGGGAGGTCATTATCATTTACCGCTGTAAGTTGTGTGGCTGCGCTTCCTTCTCGAAGAGGACCAAAATGACCTCATTAGGCTAGAGTCCAGGTTCAGTGTGTCTGACTGGCTGATCAGACCAACATGAGCTCGGAATGCTCTCCCACAGGTCAGCACAAATAGGCTGTGTCAGCATTTGGGGTGGAATTTCCAAGTTTGAGCACCCTGCATTTCCTTTGAGCTGCTTTGATTCTGCTTTGCTCATAGAGCACAGCACCTTCTCCGATGTGAGCACGCCATGCTGAGCAGTCCTGGGCCAGGGTCTCCCGTGTCTCACAATCACTTCCAGAGTTCTCGAGAGAGAGATCTTGAGAGTGTCCTTGTATGACTTCTTCTGACCACCATGTGAGTGCCTGCCTTCTGTGAGTTCTCTGCATAATAGTGTTTTAGGCAAGTGTACCTTTGGAATTCAAACAATGTGACCAGCCCATAGGAGTTTTGCTCTCTGAAGTTTAGTTAGAGTAAGGACGTCAGTGTCTAGTACCCTGTCCTGCCAGGTGATCTTCAGAATCTTTCTAAGACAATTCAGAAGGAGGCAATTCAGTTTCCTGGCATGGTGCTGGTAGACTGTCCAGGTTTCACAGCCATGCAACAATGAGGTCAGCACCACTGGTCTGTAGACCTTCAGTCTGGTAGTCAGTTTAATGCCTCTTCTCGCCCACACTTTCCTTCTGAGCCTCCCAAACCCTGAGCTAGCTCTGGCAATGTGTGCACTGACCTCATTACCGTTATATACATCTCTGGAAAGTACACTGCCAAGGTAAGTGAACTTATCCAGCCTTCGAAACTTCTCCATTTGCTGTAACCGATAGTTCTATGTATGTATGGATGGTATGGTGGTGGCTGATGGAGCACCTGTTTTTTTGTTGTTAATTGTAAGGCCGGAATTAGCACAAACAGCAGAGAATCGATCCACGCTTTGTTGCATCTCAGCCTGAGAGGTCCCGAGAGGACCCACCCCAATTTGTTAGAGACTGAGTTCACAGTCATCCATCACTTTGGTCTTGACTTGTAGCCTTTTCAAGTTGAAGAATTTACTCAGTGTGGGAGCTGACCCTGATGCTCTGTTTGTCTTCATTGAAGGCATTTGACAACACGGCTGAAAACATTATGCTGAAAAGCATGGGAGCAAGCACATAGCCTTGTTTCACTCCATTGGTGACTGGGAAGGCATGAGAGCATGGTCCATTATCTAGAACTTGGGCGAGCATGCTGTCATGGAATTGATGTACAGTGCTGAGAAAATGGCGAAAAGGATGGGGAAATTCAGAAGCTGCTAACTGAAAAGCAAGAACTCCACAGGTTTTGCCAGCAGGATAGTTCATCCCTCTCCAAGAAGGCAGCATCTACTTCCATCTAAAGTCAAGGACAAGCAAAGCTTAGAGAGATGCAGGATTCCTGGCTTGGCAAGAGGGCCCATGAAGTTCTATTTTCCACTGATAGTAACAATCCAAAGCGCTTTTATGATGCCCTGAAGGCTCTTAATGGGCCAAAGACCTATGGTGTATCACAACTACTCAGTGCTGTTGGAGCCACATTGATTTAGTGATAAGACCATGATCCTGGAGAGATGGGGTGAACACTTCCATATTGTTCTCAGTAGACTATCATCAATCAATGTTGAGGCCATTGACTGCTTACCTCAGGTTGAAGTCAGTCCCTACGTAGCTGAAGCTCCAAGTGAAGAAGAGGCTTTGAGTGCCATTAGGTGCCTTTTCTGTGGCAAAGCACCAGATGCTGATTCTATTCCAGCTGAGATTTACAAGGTGGGGGGTCCATTGCTCATACAAAAGCTGACTGAAATTTTCCAGGTTATATGACAAGAGGAGCTTATCCCCTGGGAGTTCAAGGATCCCTCCGTTGTCCATCTCCATGAAAGAAAAGGTGATAGATCGCCTGCTACAATTACGGGGGGGGGGGGTCTCCTTCTTAGTCACTGCTGGCAAGATTCTTGCCAGAGTCCTCCTTAGTAGACTGGTCCTTCACCTGGAAGATGGTCATCTACCTGAGAGCCAGTGTGGCTTCAGAAAAGGCTGAGGAACAGTCCATAAAGTGTTTGCCACTCAACAACGCCAGAAGAAATGCCAGGAGCAGAACAGGTCTGTACACAGCGCTTGTAGATCTGACCAAGGCCTTTTGGCACTGTCAGTCACGAAGGTTTGTGGAAAATTAAGCCAAAATTTGGTTGCCTAAGGCTCCTGGGGAGACTAGGACCAAAGATGTGCACTCACGTGCCTGGGGTTGAAGAGCTTTGTAAAGGGTGGGACCAATATGTGGCTGCTAAAAAGAAACAGACCCACCCCAATTTGTTAATAAAAAGGTCATTTGATCTTCAGCTGCCTGATGCGAAAGCTGTCTCTTCTCCAGAAGCCAGGCCGCTCTATGGGTTGTCCCCAGCCTGTGGCCTGGCCTGAGCACATCTGCAGAGTTGTGCTGAGTTGTGGGCCCGCTGCCATTTGGGAGGAACACTGATAAGGCCAACTGGAAGAAGAGAACCTTCTGCAAGGAGCAGATCCTCCCCGAAGGGCTGTCCTAGGGTAGTGACTGAGAGACTGGCTTCAGTTCAGCCAAACAAGTTTTAACTGTCTGCCAATCAGCCGTCCAGGGTGGTCACAAGTTCCTTCTCCCCAGGGCTGTGTGAGCAGAGGCTGGGTGCTGGCCAGGGTGCCATCCATGTCCTTGGATCACCTCATGGCCCCACCGCACAGACTTGTGTTGGGTGGGAAGTTGGACCAGAAGACCTCAGAGGCCCCTTCTCGTCCTGTGCACTTTGTCACTGCTGCCTTGTTGTCTGTGCCAGTGGTGTCCTCTGCTCCCTGTGGTACCCTCCTTTGTTACTGAGCAGAACCATCAAAGCCACTTGATGCAGCATCTTCTGCCAGAAGAATGGGAGAGGCTTCATCTGTCCTCTGAAATCGTTGGTCATCGGGTCTGATCAGAGTTCCCTTGCCATTCAATGTCACTTTATGATTGTCATTCTTAAAGACATTGTAACTAGAGAGTGGGGAAGGAGTAGGAAGAGAGCCTTTGGGTGCTGGGGCAGCTCCTGAGGACCTCACGGGGTCCAGCCTCTCTTCTCAAGCTCTTCTTTGGTGGGGGGAGTTGGGGTGCAAAGCTCCAGGTAGGTGAGGAGGAATGAGGACAGGGAAGGCCCTTCAGGGGATGAAACTGGATCAGTTTACTCTGGAGCGCTGGGGAGAGAGAACTGTGACGGCAGAAGGCAGCTTGGGGTGATGGGAAGGACACTCCAATCACTTGTCCCCATGGACCTTGGGCAGGGGTCGCTGCTTGTAACGCACATTAAGGGGTACTTTACTGCTGGATGGACACACTTTTTCAAGGCCCAGCACAACCTTTAAGGTCACAGATGTGTCAAGCTGCTGCTCTGTGGTCTCACAACTAGCCAGTGGCAGAGCCCAGATTCCAACTCGGGCCTTCTAACTCTTAGGTCTAACAGCTCTCTAAGGGAATTAAAGAAGTTGTGAATGTTAGAGACCCTCCCCCAGTCATCCTGACCTCACTCAAATTCGAAGCATGTAAGCTTCCTTTGTGGAGCTCCCTCCTGATTTGCCTGATAACCCTATGGGGTATCTAGTGCCTATATTATGGTCTCTGCTGAGGCATAGAAAACAGCCACGGCATCCAGTGCTCTGGCTGTAGAGGCAGGCTCGTACCTGGGGCCTCCGGAGTTCCATAGCTACAGCAGAGCATCTGGGTAGTGGGGCTTGTTAGAGGGAGTCTGAGGCTGCTGGGAAGGAAGTAACACACAGGTGGTGGGGATGGGAAAGGAGAGGGGCACACAGGACACCCCCTGAGACTTTCTAGGAGTCTTTTCCGGTAGTCTTGGTACTCTGTTGCATTGCAGACTGTCTCCTTATTTGTCCACTCATTCTCTAACTGACCCTGCTAGTGAGACCTGAGGATAGGGGAAGGGAAGGTGCCAGACCAGCTGTCCCTGGTGGACAGTCCTTGTGCTTCCTGCCCAGGGAATGTGTCTCTACAGCACATCCTTCAAAACTTGTGCAGACTCTGCTTGACTACTTCATGTGACGGAGAAGTCACTCCCTGCTCTACTGTTGGGCAGCTCTGGAGGCTGGGAAATCCTTTTGTTAAACTGAAATCTGCCTTCCTGGAACTCCTCCCCGTTGGCCCCACGTCTGCAGCTGAGGGTGAGAAGAATGTTGGTTCTGTCTTTTCACGTGATTCTCGTCATCTCCTAGAAGACTGCCTAGTGTTAGGCGGGTGTTGCTGCTTGGGCCTCCCACATGGGCACATCTGACTCAGCAGATTCAAAAGCTCCACATGGTACTGCTTCTCCTTCTGTCCTGGATACCTGTGGTTTCCCTGCAGGACAGCGTGGCCTTCTCCAGGGCAGGGATGGTTTGATCTTTGTCCTCGCTTCCCCAAGACCTACTGTGGTATCTGGCAAGTGTACAGATCACCTACTGTGTGCAGGCTTGCGTTTTTGGCAGAGGAGATGAAAAGCTTACTCTGCCTTGCTTCCTGCCCTTGCTGTCTAGGGGAGGGGTCTCAGCACAAGCACAGAGATCATTTCCTACACTTGGGGAGTGAGTGATGCCAAAGTGGCCTTTGAATTCAGCCGTATGTGATGGGGTAGAAGTCTGCAGGTGAGGAGGGTGGATGGCCATCCCAGACACAGGGAATGCAACAGGCCATGGGAGAGTGTGGAGGCTGAGTAATTGTCCAGTTCTGCTGGGATGTCTAAGTGTGTGCAGGGGAATCTGAGGAAGGGCCTGGCACACTGGTGTGGCCCACTGGAAAGCCCTCACAATTGGCACTGTCTCCTCACCATTGTCCACGTTGACATAACCCCAGAGCCCTGGATGAGTGATCTGGCATCAGTGGATCCCTGCGGTGACCCTGGGGGCTGGTGGGGCACCAGGTATCATCCCCTTTTAAGAGGAGGACGCCGAGGCCCTACAAGAGGAGGATGTGGCCGCACATATGTGTAATCTGTGTGGGAGCTGAGGAGAGGATGTAGAGCTGTGTCCCAGCAGCTGGGCATGGGGCAGGGTAGTGGTAAGACCACACTGGCTCAGCTCTGCCCCTCTTCTGCTTTCTCCTCTAGAGGACTCTGACTGGGCCCTCTTTTAGGCCAGGCTACTGAGCATAACTTAGGGCCTCAGGATAAGCACATTTTAATTAGGGGAAATAGATTTCCACTCTGTAGAACTTACACCCTTGGTCTGTGGACCGCTCCTGTCCCTTTTGGAGGCCAGGATGGAAAAGGGGTTAGTAGCAGGGCCTTCCAGTCCCCTCTTAGAAAGTGTTCCATGGTGGCGCCTCCCAGATTGAGGGCTTTGTCAGGATTCATGGGCTTGGTGTTCTGTATCTCCAATATGTCCAGTAACTGACCAAGCCAGGTCAGATAGAGGTTGTGGGCACTCAGGCCATCCTGAAGTGTGCAGATGCTCATGGGGCTGTGTTTCCATGGGAGCTTGGTCTGAGGGTTACCAACAGGTACAGGGGTGGGGGGGCCCAGGCACTCTGGCCAGTTGCTGTCTCTCTGGGCCTCAGTTTCCACATCTGCAAAGTGAGGCTAATACTTGTGTACTGGTTCCTCCCTGGACAGTGGTGAAGAGAGGGCTTTGCAGAAGAGAAAAGCAGTGGTGACTGGGCCCAGGAGAGGGGCCTCTCCACGCCTGGGCTTCCTCCATCGGCTCTCCATGCTTCTTTGCTTTCTGCACACAGGAATCATTTAAGCCCACAGAAGAGCATGTGTTAGTGGTGAGGCTGCTTCTGAAGCACCTGCACGCCTTTTCCAACAGCCTGAAGCCCGAACAGGTGTCCCCCTCCACCCACTCACACACAGCCAGCCCCCTGGAGGAGTTCAAACGGTGAGTGGGCTCTCCCCGCTCCCCTTCCCCCTCCTGGGCAGCCCCACCCTTGGGAGCTTCCCCCGATGGACAGCATCACAGATCGGGCGGGAGTTGGGTGCTTCTGGCACTGACCCCCATCTGTGCCTCTGCCCTGGCATTCACTGTCACCCCTCTGGGCAGTGACTGTGATGCCGGCTCCTTTCCTCTAGCTCTCTGTGGCTCTGCCTGTTTGTCACTGCCCTGAGAACCAGAGGCAGCCCTTGCGTCACTCACCTTTCTCTAATGCCAAACTCTGGCTCCAGATGGGGCCTGCACCTTGGGAAGCCAGGAGAAAGCCAGCAGGGGTGAGATAGCAGCACGTGACCAGGTGGTGTTACTGGGTGACAGCCAGGTGGCCTGGAGTCAGGAAGACCCTGGGCAAGTCACTTTACCTCTACGTGCCTCCGATTCCTCATCTGTCAAAGATAACTGTGAGGAGAGTGGGTTGGCATCTGTTGAGCCTGGCATCATTCTGAAGGGCACACCAGGGGCTGCGCTCAGAGAAAACCCACAAGACTTGTAGTGGTAAAGTCTTTAAAGGAGAGCGTGAGGGTCAGTGGGATGAAGGGTTGCTCCCTGACTCCAAGGCCAGTGGTCTGTGCAGCCTCCACAGGGCATGATGGCGGCCTTGAGGGCTTGCTGGCCTGGGGGGAGCCATCCCCTAGTTCTCCCTCCTTCATGAGCTGCCCCAAAGGGGCTTTTGTAGCCTGACCCAGCAGAAGAGCCCCCTCCCCACCGGCGCCTATGCCCTTGCAGGTCTCGTGCGTAGGGGACGTGGCTGCGGCCACCTGTGCCTGCTCTCTGGCCCAGGGGCATCTCTGGTTGTTGGTCCAGCCTGGCACTGTCTACAGCATTGGAGACGACCCCCCACATGCTCACATGGAGGGAGGGGCTGTTGTTATCGCTATTGTACAGATGGGGATGCTGAGGCAGACAGGTTCAGTGACATGCGCAAGGTCACCTGGCTGGATCTGACTCTAGGCCTGGTGCTAGACCCACAGTGCCACAGCTGCCTCTGGTGTCTGCACTGACAGGTGGGGCAGTTTCTTAAGGAACTGAACATTAGTGTGCGCCCCTGGCTGCCCTACCCAGGATTGGTGTGCCAGGCAGCACACTCTGATGCCCAGCCCCCTTCTTGGGTGAGTGTGACTCCACCCAGAGGCCCCTGGGTAATGGGCACATGTGTGCTGTCGGAACAGGGGACGTAGCTGCCCCAAGGGGGCTCCCGTGACGTGCTGGGCCTCAGGGTGAGGAAACGGGCAGACCAACAAAATGGCTTGCCCAGGGTCAGTCAGAGGGGATACCCATGGAGATGGGGGTCCATGCATGGTGGAGGCTGGTGTACTTACTCTTGGCTCCCCCCAATGCCATGTTGACTTTCTTTGCGTTCTGCTGCAGAGTGGTCATCCCTCGCTTTGTCCAGCAGAAACTCTACATCTTCCTCCAGCACTGCTTCGGCCACTGGCCCCTGGATGCTTCTTTCCGAGCAGTATGTATGGGCCGCACTTGGTGCCTTCCCCGGGAACCGCCCTCGAGCCCAGACCCCACACCCAGATGGCGTGGCTCCCTTTCCCTCTCCTCTGTCGGCACCGCTGTGCCTGATGGAAAAATTGGGCCAGAGAAGCTGTGGTGAAACTGGGGGCCCAGCTAGCTCCCGGAGCGGGGCTTCTTGTGTTTGGTTCTGGGCCCCTGAGGTGGGGGTGGGGACTGGCTGCACAAACGGGCCTCCTGGTGGAGGTTCAGGCTGGTGAGAGCTATTGGCAGCCCCCAAGATGGGGGGGCAGTGTAGAACCCCAAACGCCATCCTCACCTAGTCGGGTGAAGTTAGACTTCTGAGGGGAGGCAGGCTTCACTCAACAGATGGGAGTGGGCTCCCCCAGAAGGGGCTAGTTGATTCTCCTTCTACAGGCCTCTATTAAGCAACTGCTGGTGTCAGGCCTGGGGCAGAGACAAAAAGGGAGGGTCCCAAGAAGAGATGCACATGGCCAGGGTTGAGGGGACTCCATGTTCAGTGCTCATCAAGGCAGATATTTCTGAGGAGCCTAAAATAGGGAACATCGGGGCGGGGAGGGGTCTGAGAACAGGATATGTCAGGGCTGGAAAGGGCCTGAGAACAGGCACAGTCAGGATTGAAGAGGGAGAGCTCATGTAACTGCACCTTCTCCACCAGGTCCTGGAGATGTGGCTGAGTTATCTGCAGCCATGGAGATATGCTCCGGAGAAGCAGTTTCTACCTGCAGACCCTCAGCCTCGAAGCATCCCTGACAAGTGGTGCGGGTCCCATCCCTTGCCTTGGGTGGTTCTCCTGAGGTTCCTGCACCTCTGTGGGCTGCAGTTTCCATTCTGGCCCCCAGAGCCTCTAATCTGCCCCACTCCTGGGTGCCCTGGAGCACGGGAAGGTGGCAGGCGTTCTTCTCCTTGTGGGTTGCCCGGACTCCTCTCCCACCACATGTTACTTAGTCCCTCTTCTCTTGGTAACGTCCCTCTCCCCCCTTGTGGGCTCCATAAGGACCCGGAGGGTGGTTCTGGTTCTTTCCTGCTGCCCCATGAGTGCAGAGCTCAGTGACTGGACCAAGAGGCCCCAAAGAGCCACCATCCTCTCCACAGTGTTGTGTCAGGGTGGGAGAAGGCCCAGGCTTCCATTAGAGACAGTAGGTCAGGGCAGAGGGTGAGCCGAGGTCCTCCCCTCTGTGAGGAAGCTCTCTGCCCGCCTGAAAGTTGAGCCTGGTGCCCGTGGTGGCCCTCCTAGCCCTAGAAGGCTCCGGCCCAGTGTGTCACAGGGACACCAGGCCTCCTGCTGGGCTGACCCTGGTGCTGTTGCTGTCGTTCCAGGGCTCCCTTTGTGCAGGAGAACCTGCTGATGTACACCAAGCTCTTCATAGGCTTTCTCAACCGCGCCCTCCGCACAGACCTGGTGAGCCCGAAGAATGCACTCATGGTGTTCCGTGTCGCCAAGGTCTTTGCGCAGCCCAACCTGGCAGAGATGATCCAGAAGGGTGAGTGGCCGCCTCCCCTGGCTGCCCTCCTGGGGCCCTCCCTGCCACTCAGCTCCTCCCCGTGGCACTCGTCCAGGGCAGCCCGCAGGGGAATTACTCTGCCCCTCTTATAGGCAAACAAGTGGAGGCCAAAATCGTGGGCCTTGCCTGCTGGCTTTGCTGAGACTTGAGCCGAGTCTCTGTCTTCCTGTCCAAGGCGCCCCACGGTCACTACCCCTCATGATTCGCTCACTGTGGGGCTGGCAGCCTTGCCTTCTCCTCGTTCTAATGCCATGTACTTCCTAGGGGAAGAGCCCCGGGCATGGGGCTGACTGGGGGCTCTCTCCCGGCTACCTCGCGCCTTCCAGGCGGCCTCCTTGGTGCCCCTGGCCTTGGGTTTGTGCCAGGCCTGCCCTTTTCACCCCCCTCTGGCTTGGGCAAAGGCACCACCTCCTCCAGGAAGCCTCCCCTGAGCCTGAGTGGGCAGTGTTCTCCCTTCCCCCGAATCACCTGTGGCTTCTGTGCCTGTTGTCATGCGCGCACACGCACATGGCGTTTTAGGCTCCTTGAGGACAGGCACCGTTTTCTTCTGTCTTGGGATCTCAGAGTACTTTGTAGGGGTCAGTACCGTCCCCACTTTAACTGTTGGGAGCTGGGGCGGGGCGGGGTGTGTCCCAGCTGTAGATTCAGACCTGGGCCTTCACGCTCCAGGACTGTGCTGTGTCCACGACTGCACTTCGCCTCTGTCTCCTTTTCTGTAAAGCCCTTCACTGCTGCCCGGGGCTTTCGCGTTGGCCCCAACACCACCTTAAAGGGGAGCTGTCCCACCTTGCTCTGGAATGGAGCATCCGGCCTCTGGGCATCATCACTCTGGCTGTCCTGGTTCTTGTGATGTCACTGATGGGTCGGACCCCACAGCCTCAGAGGCCCCCCTTGTCTTTCCGTGGCTTCTTTTGAAACAGAAGGACCTTGGCAGCAGTCATTGGCTCGTGTCCCCACAGTCGGAGGGAGCCTTCCCTCTGTGCCCTGCTTGTGCCCACTCCTCAGCCTCCCAAGCCCCACCCAGCCTGCGGCCGAAGCCTTCCCACCTCCATGTCTTTGCATTGGCTGTGCCCCATGATGTATCAACAATGCAGTATTCACAATGCCTACAGTAACTATAAATATGCTGATATGGTTATTAACCACAAAATGTAACAGGCTCTCTACATGGGACATATAGCTAGAACATTTATTCAAATACCAGGCAACTGAGTCCCAAAACCAGAGTCACAGCCATCACAGTAGTTATGACTTTGGCACATGTAGTTAATGTGGTAAACACCCCCTTTCTCAAGCCTTTGAAACAGGACAGGCTACCCTCAGGCAAAGATCCTTCTCTCCTCACTCATGGCAGCTGCTCAGTGTCCATGCAGCTCACTCCCAGCAGCTCCAGCCCCCACAGTGCCCGTCCCTGGCAGTCCTCAGCAGGAGTCCTTAGCAGAAATTCTGGTGGCCTCAAAAAAAGGAGTTTGCACCACAGCTGCTGCTTCTAGTCACCACACTGACTCTACCTAGGCTCCGACTTCCTCCTGCTACATCAGCAAGTTCAAGGGGCATGGAAGATCTTCAAATCCCATAACCTTTACACATGCCTGGCATGCTGTCCCTCTTCATGCCCTGCTTCCACCAAGGCTCAGGTCAAGCTGCTACCAGGATCCTTTTGTGGCCTGTGCTTCCCAGCTCCCCCAGTCTGTGTTCTTCCTCCCTAAACGACCTCTTATTTATTTGCTCTCCCCTGTTAGAATGTAAGCCTCTTGAAGGAAGGGATTATTTCAGTTTGTCTTAATCCCCCCTGTGCCCGGTCCAGAGCTGGACAAATAACACTTGTTGATGGGTCAGTCTCTTCAGGAGGGTGGCGAGCAAGCTCCAGTCCCGGTTGTAAGGGGTGTTCAGAGAGTGCTGTCGGCCAGGACTCTGTGGGGCTGGGGTAGAGCAGTAGGCGCTAGGCCAAGCCCCTGAGCCCTCCTCCCTCTCCCCCAATAGGAGAGCAGCTGTTTCTGGAGCCGGAGCTGGTCATCCCACACCGCCAGCATCGGGTCTTGATGACGCCGCCCTTCCCAGGGAACCTCCTCTCCTCCTGGCCCCCCACAGTCACCGACGCCTCCTTCAAGGTGAAGAGTCACGTCTATGGGTTGGAGGGCCAGGACGGCCAGTACAAGCAGATGTTTGGCCCCGAAGTCCGAACCTTGGTGAGTCCAAGTCTGGCCCCCTCAGGAGGCCCTTCCCTCTGTAGGGGGTCCGATGCAGAGCCGCAACCACTCGCGCTTCCTCCTGTATTGCTGCAGAGGTGATAGGAGCCTGGGCTGGAAGTGGACAGGCTGGCCAAGGTCCCATGTGTGTGGCTTTTCCCGCTTTGCCTTCTGCCCCATGTCTGGGGAGCCGGCTTTGAGGAAGGCAGGTCTCAGGAACACCAGCCTTTATATCAGAAGTGAACTTCGGAGGTGGGCCAGTGGTGGACAAGAGCTTACTGGCCCTTCCAAGTCCCGGGACAGGAGGCAGGGACTCACTCTGATGCCCAGGCATCGGTCCCAGCAAGGCCTGGCCCTTATCAGGCCCCTGCCTGTGTCCTCCTCCAGCCCGAAGACCAGAGCAGGTCTGCCTCCTGCTGAAGTCATCGACAGTCTGTGCCCAGGGTGCTGTCCTCCCCAGGCACAGTGGGCTGCAGATGCTTTCCTGTGAACGGCCAGCCGCAGGCCCCACGGCTCCTCCTGCCCTTTTCCTCTAGCCTTCCTCCCCACTCTTCTTGGCTGTAGAATATGAACTCCTGAGGGCAAGGTCTTTTCTTCTTGTAGCGACCAGCACCCAGCATGGGGCCGGCACACAGTGGTGCCTTGTCCACACTCGTTGTGTTGCACTGACTGAGCCAAAGCAGCTGGAGTTCTGAGGGATCTCCTCGGTCATCTGTTCATCAGATTAGGAGAGCAGCATCAAAAGTATCCCCCACTGCCCTGCTGGATGGTTGTCCTCGTGCCCCGGCGAGGAGCCTTAGGGTATTAGTATATTAGGTATATTATGGTTGGCCCTGGGCAGCTGGCCAGGAGATGCCCTCAGGCCATATGAGAGGACCTTCTAGCACCCAGCCTCTATGGGTACCACCTTTAAGAACCTAGGGTGCCCTCTATTCAAGGAGCCTTTTGGGAAGCAACAGTTAGACTATACGGGAGAAAGTAAACTTTCCCCAGAAGTGATCACTGGTGGGGGGCCAGGGGCAGTGGACAAAAGAGAAATTAACCAGAAGAAATGGAGAGAGGGGTGAGAGAAACGCCCGGGGGAAGGAGGGATGGAAACCAATCTTGGGGGAGAAAAGGTGGGCACTGAGAGACAGGCCAGAAAGATGACTGGCCCCTGCTGGACGCCTACCTCTGCTTAGTAAGTGCCTCTGGGCTGGGATACAAGACGTTATGTTGTCCACAGGAATTAAAAGCTAGGGGGAAGTTAGGAATGACCTGAGGGGGGTCCTGTACATCTGACCCCTGGCCTTCCCGGCAGGCCTAGCACCCCCCCCCCCCCCCAAGCCAGGCAGCTCCTGCCTGCAGAGTCCCTCCTTTGCGATTCATTCCTCACTCAGGCTCCACAGGGAACTTCGATGTGGTTCCTGCTGACCAGTGGGAGTGATCAGGCATTGATGGCTGAAATAGGGATGATGCCATTTCAGAGCAGGCTTACTCTTGGCTGGCTGGGTTAGAAGAGTCTCCCCAGAAGGAAGGGGGCTGTGCACCAGGCCTCCAAGGAGAAGGCTCCCTCTGGATATTTATGAACACCTTTGGAAGGACCTGGTTTATAGACTCCTCCCTCGGCCAGGGGTACCCCCACCACGAGGGCCCAGAGAGTGTGTTGGGATTCATACATTGACTGCCCATCTGGGCACCCAGGCAGATGAGGAGGACGCAGGTTCACAGTTAATGAAGGGAAGGAGGCAATCCATAGACGTGTGCGTGATGCTCCTTAGTCTGTACAAAGCACGTGGGGGAAGGGAAGGAGGGAGCCCTGGCTTCCTGGCAGGGCCATCAGAGGAGGCGTCAGGAAGAAGGTGCTTTTTGGACTGACTGACCCGTGTCTGGCTCTTAGGTGCTAAGGTTGGCGCAGATGATCGCCCAGGCCAAACAGACAGCAAATTCACTCTCGGATTACTCAAGTGAGACCTCAGCCAACCGGTCCTTTCTCTCCTGGCTGGGATTTTACCCCATTGATATGAATGGCTCCTACTGCACTAACGATCTCGATGAGCTGGGCCAGGACAGCATCAAGAAAACGGACGAGTACCTGGAGAAGGCCCTTGAGTACTTGTGCCAGATATTCCGAGTACGTTCAGTTCACCAGGGTGGGGTGGGGAGAACTTTGAGTGGTCCTGGAGTGGATGGGCAGGTCTCCTTGGCCAGTGGGCAGGGTCACTTCAAGAGCAGCAGCTGCTTTCTCCCTGGGGCACCCAGAAATGAAAGGAAGGGAAGATGGGAGGCAGAGAAGAGCAGCGTCTGGGGCTTCTGAATGTGATGGGAAGGTGAGAGAGGGTGGCAAGGGCGCCCTGATGTGGGCCTGCAAAATTCACGCTGTCCCTGACTGTGCCACCACTTCCCCCTATGTTGGCCACAGCTCAGTGAAGCCCAGCTTACTCAGCTCATGATGAATGTGGGTGCCGCGCCCGACGAGAACGGAAAGAAACAGCTTCCCGACTGCATCATGAGCGACGAGGGGCTGGTTCTCACCCCGCTCGGCAGATACCAGGTCAGGCTCGTACCATAACTGTGAGAGCTGCTGTTGATTATGGGTGCCTGATCTCAGCCCCTCAGATCTGAGGGACGGAACAATAGGGGACTCTTCCTATACTACCCATTTTACAGATGAGGACACTCACTGGGCTTGAGTGACTTGGGCGTGGGGCATTGAGTTCAATAGCCCGGAGCCTGTGTTGGCGTGTCTGAATGGACGCAGAGTTGAGCCTCCAGCTCATCAGGATCCTGGCACTGGTCAGCCAGGGTCTGGTGGAGGGACCTCTTCCCCTCGGATGCAGACCCTGCTGACCTGTGGGGTCACTCTGGTGTGTGTTGGTCAGCAGCCACAGCCTGGCCCATGTGGCCAGTGGCTCTCCCACCCCTTTTGGGTGCTCAAGACTGTCTGGAGAAGGGTATGCGTGCTGGGTGGGGGGTTGCCAGATTGACCTTAAGGTCCCTGCGCTTCTTGGGACCTGTTTCCGCCTTTGTAAAAGGTCCCTTCCTGCCACCAAGGCAGCCTCTGGTTCGTCACTTGGATTGGAAGGAGACCTAGATCTGCCGTGTGTTAGTTGTGACCCCTTAAGCAAGTCGCTCGGCTGGACAGGCCCACCCCTCTGGCCCGTGGCCAGGGGCAGGCGCTCAGGGAGCTCTTTCTTGCTCGTAGATCATCAATGGCCTGCGGAAATTTGATATAACATACCAGGGAGACACAGAGTTGCAGCCCATCCGCAGCTACGAGATTGCCCCCCTGGTGCGGCTGTTCTTCCAGGTGTCCTCAGCCATCAACTGCCGGGTGAGTGGGAGGCAGAGACCAGAGCGTGGGTGGGGAGGAGGAAGAGTAGGGGGCTCATGGGCCCCTGGAACCCTGGCCCAGCTCTTCCCTCTTCTCTCCGTTTCTTCTTTTGTGCCCAAGGCTGGGTCCAGTGGTCACTTGTGCCTGGCTCTGGTCCTTCTCACTCCTGCCATCCTCAGCCACTTCCTCTTGATTGAGACTCAGGTCCAGAATTGTGGTTCTTTCCATGGGTCCCTGGACCTTTTGCAGGTTGAGATCACCACTAAAAAAGCCAGGAAGTTGTTTGGTGGCCCTCCCTTGAGGGGAGAGAGTGCACGCAGACACCCCTACCCCATTAAGGTGATTGGTCACTCTGCCAGGCATAGGCCCTGCTAGACTGGCTCTTTCTAGGTGCTCTGTGGCAGCATCAGTGACAAGAGTCCCCTGTCAGTCCTCAGCCCACTCCTGGGGGGGGGGGGGGGAGGCCTCATTGGCAGATGGCGTGGCAATGGAGCACACCTTCTTGGTGCCTGAACTTGGAGCCTTTGCGGTGGATGTTGGAGGCTCCACTCACTTCTGGCTTCTCTGCTGACTCGAGTGGGGCTTGCAAGGCCGTACCCCACTGGCCCTGCTGCCGCTTGCTCTTCCCCAGGTTACACACGCTTTGGGGGCTCCTTTCTTGTACCGTGCCTCCTGAATTTCTGGTTATTTGTCCTGCCCCTCACAGGAGCACAGCTATAGGGCTGCCAGGCTGCGATGAAGGGCAGACAACGTGAGTGGGGATGGCTCATGTGTCTACGGTCACTCTGAGTTCTGATCCCAGCTCTTTGCCTAACTGTGAGGCCTGGGATAACTCTTCAAGCAACCTTGGTTTCTTGACCTGTAAACTCTGGGAACGTGTCTGGGTGGGGCAGAGCTGGGCTCAATGACTTTGAAGGCCCTACTGAAGAGCTCCAGGTCAGGTCAAACCAGCTCCTCCCAGAACCTCCTGGGCACAAGCTGGACGTGCTGGCACCCATAGGGCCTCCTAGCTCAGATGTGTGCCTTTGGCAGCCTCACAGACCTCTCACCTGTCTGTGATCCTCCTGGGGTGGGACAGAAGCACCCTTTCTTCCTACTTCTGTCCTCAGTGCCCAGTGTGATGGACTCCCAGGTTCAGGCCTGCTCTCTCCTCTGCCCAGCCTCATAACAAGGGGCCCCGATGGGCATTCTGGGTGAGGAGAGTGCAGGGATGAGTCATTGCTCCTGGGCCCCAGAGCTCTGACTGCCCCCAGCTGTTGTAGCTTTTCATCTTTGTCCCGCACCAAGGGCACTCATCTCCTGGGGGGGCTCCTGTTCTCTCAGAATACAGCCTGTGCCCAGATAAGGGAACACTCCGAGCCAGGCTTGGGATACTGGAGGAAGGGACCCAGGCTGAGCCTGGAAGGAAGAGAAGGGGGTGGGAGTGGCAGGCGGGGAGAGGAAGGAGGCTGTCCAGGTGGGGAAGTGGGGAGACTTTGGCCATCTGGAGGCAGGAAGACTTTACATCCTGTTCTGAAAGCCGGGGTTTGGGTGGGGCCTGCCTTCCCTCTTGGTATTGAAGGCACAAAGTGGGCACAGGCACATCCTAGTTGGCCCTGAGGACTCAGCCAAGGTCACACCTCCCCCTCCCTGCCTCCTGGGGTGTCTCCTGACCCCCTCACTCTGCTTCAGTTTGCAGGAAAAATGGAAACGCTCTGCTCACGGGAAGACTTCCTGGGGGCCTTCTGTCGCTTCCACCTCATTGACTCGTCCCAGGCTGAGAACAGGCTGAGCCCTGTGGCACCATGCCATGCCCGCCATACCCACAGTCCCCGGGTCAGCCTGCGCTTCCTGGCCAGCTACCGGACACTCTTCTCCTTGCTGATAGTTTTCTTCATTGCATCCTTGTTTGGTATCGGGCCCATCGTCTGCATGGTCCTCATCTTTATCACATACCTTCTGTATGCAGTTGTGATGACAGTGATCACTCAGAAGCTGAAACCTCACCAGCACTGAAATGGCCCACAGCAGGCTTGCTGCTTGCCAAGGGACCAGTCTTCCCCCTGTGGCCTCCAGACCTGAGAGCACTGTGTCTCACGGTCACCACATATCTTGTGATGCAATTTTTGATAATACAACCATGCACATCTGTGAAGCCGCCACTGTGCAGCACATCGGGCTGGTGTGGAGCAACAGGTGCCTTCTGGCACAGGGTTGACTATGGGAGCCCACCTTGTGCAGGCTGGGCCTGGGTCCATTTTGTGGGTGTCCTTTTGCTGGAATGGGTGGTAAGGTCCTCAGGACCAGGGCGCCATCTTGGCCTGGTTTTTACTGGGCAGGGTCATATGAGACGGGGTGCTGCCGTGAAGAAAGGCCGGGACCAAGTAGACCTTTGTCTGGGTGAGGGGACAGCAGCCAGGCAGGGACAGGCTATTGTCCCTCCTGGCCGTCCTCCCCTTCCTGCTCTGCTTCTCGGGGCAGCATCACTCCCCAACCAGAATGTGACAGAGATGACCCAGACTCTTTATTGTCCTCAGATTTTATCTTTATAGGGTTCACACCCTCACCCTTTGGGTGCTTCTGTTACTCAGCAAAACCACTGTGAGGGCTCCATATGTGTTCAGATCCTCTGTCTTTGGGACCCCTAGGGATAGAGGGCAGAGAGGAGAATTGAACAGCCAGGGATTGAGGGAGAGACATTTCCAGCTTGAAATCTTTGCTGGCCATCCTAGCTCTGGGCAGGAAGAAATCTGGGAGTGTCCCACGGACCCTTCCTCACCTTCATCCTCAGCCCTGCCCAGAGGGGGCCCTCCCATTGCTGGGCCCTCATCCTTGTCCCATCACGATGATGGGTGCCTGCCTCGTCTTGGATTTCCACATCACAGACCTGAAAGGAGGAACGTTCCTAACCTCATCACAGGGAAAGCCAAGCCTGCCATGACTTTCTGCGAAGCTCAGTATGGCTGAGATGAGGGGGTGCCTTCTCTTCCCTTCCCCTCTCCTGCCTCCTCCCTTGCTGGACCCCCTCACCTGCAGGAGCTCACTGACCACTCGTTTTCTTTTGTGGATATGAAACCAGTGTTGGTAGGAAAGTGGACAATCACATTTGCACAAGGGAAGGCTGCTTTCCCAGTCTAGTCACCTCCATGATGTTCAAGGTGCACAAAAAAGTGTTTACTTCTTTGAGTGTCACTCCTTGGGAATGCCCAGTGATGGAATGATGGGCAGTCTGACCTCTGAGGAATCGGTGAGCAGAAAGTCAGGCCTCTTTGGGCCATTTACTTAGAGGTCATCTGTGGGGGTCTCTCTGGAGGGCTTTTGGCAAACTTGTAAGGTGAAGCTTTGGTTGAGTGAGTCCTGTTTTCCTAATGACTTTCCATTATAAAACCAAAGACATATTCTGCTAGAAAAGCTTTGTGCCCAGAAAAAGAGAACATCATACTCTGGGTGTCTGATGCCTTTGAAGAGCGTGCTTGGAAGGCTTGGTGATGTCTGTCTTTCACATCAAATAGTACCTAGAAGAGTGTGTTTCAAGCCTTTTTGGCCTCATGCCATTTGAAGTTCCTCTGGGTGACCGGTGGGGACAGACCCATCACCTTGCTTTGGAGTAGCAGCGGCAGACTTACTGCAAATGCCCACGCCATCCCTTCTCATTGGGCAGCACAGAACGTCCACTGTCCTTCGAGTGTCCCCTCCTCCCAAGGATTCTAGGTCAGAGGCCACAGTTCTTAATCTCCAGATCATAGTAGTAACAAAAACAACAGAGAATCATAGGGTTCTAGCTCTAAAGCTGGGGAGGAATGACTTTGGAGATCGGCACCAGAGGTCCACACCCCTCCCCATTTTTCAGATGAGGATACCTGTCCAGAGAAGAGGTTACTTCCCCAAGATGCTAACAGAACTGTGACTGAAATCCAGTTCTGGGTTAGGCCTTCCTCAAATCATGCTGCCTCTTGTAATTCTATGTTTTGTTGATTTCTTTTCTCATTTATGTGCCATTTTCTAACCCCTTTCCCAGATTGAGCACTTCTTGTAACAAAAACAGTTAAGCAAAAACATCCCATGCGGGAGCCCTGTCTGATGTATAGTATTCTGTCCTGATTGTCCCCTGCCTTTCCTGTGAAGGGGAGAGTAAAATCAGCCTTTCCAGGCCTTTCCCTGGTGTCACCTGTGTTGTTGGTTCTGCCCCTTTCTTTGCATTACCGGCTACTGATCACACTTTTGGTCTTTCTGAGGTCCCCAAGCACACCTTTGTTTCCAGGTCTAGGAATGTTCATGGGCCATAACAACAATATAGATTCAGAGAAGTGCAGGGACACTTGGGTGGATGATACAGAGGGGAGTGAGTGGAATCAGGAGAACAAGGTTCCCAGGAGGGACTGATGCAGCCCTGAAGAGGAGGTAGGGGTGGTCTCAGGTGGCGCTTTTCTTTTTAAAGTTCTTTGTTCTGAGGGATGGCCAATCTGGGAGTGGAGGGGTGTGTCTGAGAATGAAGGTGAACTTCTCAAGGGCCAGCCTATGTTGGTAGAAGAATTTTGTCCCCTGACTGTTCCTTATGCTGATGATGTCATAAGCGTAGCTCCAAACCCTTATTAATGAGTGGGAGAGTGTTTCCATCTGGCCATTAATAGCTTATACATCATCTGAAAGTTTCCAGCTCTTTGAATACTTCTCTTTTGAGTCTCTTTGACTCTTAGGGGGTCAATTCTGTGTATTCTGGACCTCTGACTCTTGTCATTGATGTTAAATGCAAATATTTTCCCCATCATATGTCAGATTCTCTTCTGTCAATATAGATTTCATTTGTGTAGATGCTTTGTTAAAATTGCATTGTCATCAGAAGGGTTGATTTTCTCACACAGTCGCTCTGTTCATGGTTGTGAAAGTTGTATCTGATTCTGCTCCCTTCCAAACGGCTTATGTTGTGACGTGACTTGTTTTATTCTAGTCAGTTATTACTTTTACAAAATTTCCAATTTGTATGGCAGCATTCACGAAAAAACATTTGATGGTGGCTAAAAAATAAATCAGAGAAACAGCCTCGATGCGCAGAGACGGGAAACGGCTTTTGGTGGTTTTTAAACCCCCACGCTAGCTAAACTCAAGAAGACGCATGACTAGGGTGAGGGGAGGACCCCCTTTCTGAGAGCTGCTAAGGAATTGAGAGAGCGGGAGGGTTTTAAAGATCGCACTTCGACCCTCCCGCCGCAGACAGAAAGCGGTGGCCCCCGACGCCCCCTGTGTGTTTCGGGGGGCACCAGATCCGGGCTCCGTGACGGCTCCTCTTCTCCACGATGAAATGGGTTATGATTGTTAACCCCCCCCCCCCCCCATTATGACTGAGCAGCATCGAGCGCAGGTGGTGCACGTGGGAAGGGTCCATCGGGGCTGCCCCCTCCCCGTGTCGACGTCCGAGCGCGGGTCGCCCTGCCCGGGTCCTTCACAAGGAGCAGTACCCTCTCGTCGCCCCCACGCTTCGGGGGCTTTGGGCCGAGGCCCCGGGTGGCGGCGTCCCCGGGGCCCCCGCGGGGGGCAGCCGTCCCTGTCCTGTCTGCACCGAGCTGTCCCGAAGAGCGCGCGCTGCTCGGACTCCACCTATCAATTTCAGTCTCCCCGGCAGCGCCACACACGCCAAACAATTCTCAACCAATCACGCCGGTCCCCGCCCTGCTTGCCAACCAATCAAGAAGAAAGCTTGTCGAGTTGACCAATAGGGAACACTTCCCCCAGCGCGCCTTTCCTTACCCAGCCAACGAACGACAAATGGCTCCCGCGTGCGGTCAGAGGTCAACCAATGGGGTGCGGCGCGCGACCTCGGGCACGCCTCTTTTCGCTTTCGTCACGAAGATTTTCTATTGCTCCAGTTAACGGAGACGCCGTCCGAGCCTTCGACCCATTCTCACGCCCTCAGAAATTCGGCCAATGGGAGCTCGGCTCGCGCCCCCCGCCCCGAGCGCGCTGCGGACGCCCAGCCAATCGGAGCCAGGCTCGCTGCCGGGGCGGAGCGGCCGCTTGGCCCGCCGTGACCATGGTAACGCGGCGGGCCCCCGAGAAGGAGGCGGCGGCTGCCGAGAAGCTGGTCCGGGGTCGGGGTCCGGGAGCCGGAGACGTGCGCGCAGCGGCCCGAGGCGGTCGCGGTCGCGGCGGTAAAGAGCGGGGCGGGCCGGGAGCGAGCCCCGCGGGCGGCCCGCATGTGAGGGCCCGGGGCCGGGCGGCGCCGCCATGAACAGGCTGGGGCTGGCGGGAGGCCCGCCGGCCTCGGCCGCCGCGGCCGGCCTGAGCCTGCTGCGCAGCCCCGGGCCGCCCCTGGGGCACCTGGGCATCGGCCCCGCGCCCGTGGTGGTGGCACCGCCCGCGGCCCTGGCCGGGGCGCCCGAGCTGCAGAAGCGCGTGCTGGACCTGGAGAAGAGCCTGCAGTTCGTGCAGCAGCAGCACGCCGACACCCTGCTGAGCCTGCACGGGGAGGTGGAGCAGCTGCGGCGGGACAACCGCGGTGCGCGCCGAGCGGGGCGGGGCTGCCGGAGGAGGGGGCGGGGCAGGGCCCGGGGCGGTGATTAGACGCAGCGGGGACCCCCTCTGCAGGGGGCATTCCCACGGCCGGAGTCTCCAGGTGTGGGACCCACTCCCCCCCCCCCCCCCCCAGCGCCTCGGCCGAAGATCCGTCGGCCACGCCCCAGCCCGCCCTCCCTCACCTCACAGGCCTGCTCTACAGATGAGGAGGTGGAGGAGACTAGGACGGGGGCCCAGGGCCGTCCCGTGGCTGAGCCCCCCCGCAGCCCGCTCTCCCCGAGGGTCTGGGAGGTGAGGGCCTGGCTTCTGGGAGTTCTGAAGTTCCTCTTCGGGGATCCCGCGTCCCTTTGCTTGCTTTCAGATCTTCACTATAAACTCATAATGAACCAGAAGCTTCCGCGGAAAGGTACGGCCCCCAGTCCCGCTGTGCCCTGCGGGAAGCTCAGCGCGCTGAGTCTGGAGCCGGCGAGGGGAGCCCCGCATGGCCCGGGAGCCGGGACCAGGAGAAGCTGAGGAAGGACAGGGTAGCCCCAGGGTCCTCACGGGAGACCAGGGGCAAACGTGGGGCTTTTGAGCTGTGTGTGACTCAGAGGGGATGAAGCCGCCCCTCATGGAGAGGAGTGACTCGCCCAGGGTCACGCCTGGGTGGGGTGATCTCCTTTGGTCCTCACGACAACCCAGAGAGGGGGTAACGCTATCACCCCCGCTTTACAGTTGAGGAGGTCCGGCACCTTTCTCGGGGCCACACAGCTGCTGAGGCTGAGCTCAGACAGGCTCACGGCTTCCCGACTCTCCGCACTGGCCTCTGCACCACCAGTTGTCTCCATTGACCCCCAAGAAGGGGCAGAGGCAGGATTCAAACCCAGATCTTGGGATCCCAAGGGCTGTTTCCACAACATAAGACAGACAGAAACAAGAATTCTGAGTGTCCTTTGTGAGCCGTGGGGGAGCTCCTGGGAGGTCTTTGACCTCCCGTCATCTGGCCCTCCCGCTGCGCATTCATCCAGGACCCCATCTTCTGCCCTTGGAATGTCCACCCCCTCCAGCTTCACCTCCTAGGCCTCCCCAAGATGAGCTCAGGAGTGACTTCTGGGGTGAAACTGCCTTTGATCCCCTCTCCTCCCATGCTCCCCTTCCTTTCAAAAACTTTCCCTGGCTCTCTCCTCTTCCTCTTCCTCTTGCTCCCCCCTCCCCTCCTCTCCCTGTTTTTCTGCATTGTTGGAACCCTCCAGGCCCCCAGCATCGGATTCCCTGCTCACTGGAGGCAAGATGTAGCTTTGTTTTCCTCTTATCATCGCCAGCACCCAGCAGGAGGTCTTTGCATGCCATAGGTGCTCAGTCTTTGTTGAAGACAAGTAGGAATTTCTCCCCAGAGATGTTGCAGAGAAACACTTTTAGCTTGCCAGAATCCCCATCAGAGCCGTGCCAAAGCTGGCTGGACGTTGCTGGGAGTCATGTGCTCCCCCTCCATGGAGATTGTGAAGCTCCCCCTCCATGGAGATCTGAAATGCCTTTTGTACTTGACGTTCTACAGGGGATGCCTGCTCAGGTCCTGAGGTTCTAGAGGGAAGGCTGGCTCAGGTCCTGAGGTTCTAGAGCAGTGGTTCTCAACCTGTGGGTTGCGACCCCTCTGGGGTCGAACGACCCTTTCACAGGGGTCGCCTAAGACCATCGGAAAACATATTTCCGCTGGTCTTAGGAACCTCCTCTATCCCTCTCCAGGTGGGTCCGCCCACATATGAGTATTAAAAGGTCCCGGCATTAGGAAGGTCGAGAACCACTGTTGTAGAAGGAAGCCCTGCTCAGGTCCTGAGGTTCTAGATGGGATGCCTGCTCAGGTACAAGGTCTCTAAAGTCCCTTCACACTATGAAGTTCTTAATCAGTTTGAGGATGACTTTATGGGGGAAAAGACAACTTAGAGAAACCCATAATAATGCTTAGTCATAACCTTTATGGAGAATGGCAGAGCTTGCAAGCACTTTCCTGTGTCTCTGTCATTTCCCTTGATCCTCACAGCAGCCCCAGGAGACGGGTGCGATTGTTAGCTTCATTTTACAGATGAGGAAACTGAGGCAGAGGTCAAGTAGCCAATAAATATCTGAGGCTGGATTTGGACTCAGTTGTATGTGACCTCAACAAGGCTCCTCAGGTTATAGGATTGAGCTGTCAGAGGCACCCGAGAGCTGGCTTTTCGGGCAAATTACAGAAGGTCAGGGCTTGAAAATACCCAGAACCGCTTTCATTTTACAGAAGAGAAGCTGAGGCCCAGAGTGAAGGGGTTTGTGCAGGATTCCACTGTGAATCCCTGGCAGGACTGGGGACTCAATCTCAGGCGTTTTGATTCCTAGTCCTGAGAGTGGGGATGGGGGCAATGAACACTTATGTAGTGCCTACTGTCTACCAGGCCCAAAGTCCTACAGTGTTTGAGTTCAGGTTTTCCCCGCTCTAGGCTCTCCCCATGGTGCCCTCAGCCCACCTCACTCACACTGGGCATTAACTCCTGGGTGTCTTCTTGTAGGTGTGACTTCTTCCACTTCCCATTTTCTCAAGTCCAACTCGGGTGTGGTGTCGTCAGGTGAGACTCAAGGGAAAGCAGAGCATTTGCTAGTTAGGCTGTAGAATGGGTGGAGTGGCGCAGCCATGACCCACCTATGGCCATGCTTGCCTCCAGTCCTGAGGCAAAGGAGGGAGCCCTTTCTGGAGAAGGGCCACATGCCCCATATAGGGCTGTATGCACCCCTTGGAGGTCCAGCTCCACAAGCAAAGCAAACCCAGAAAGCAGCTGTTAGCCCAGCATACAGGGCTACAGGGGACCACAGAGATTAAGTCAAGTCCCCTCATGTCACAGAGGAGAGGAGGCACTTGCCCAAGGTCATGAAGTAAAAAGTTAGCCAGCATTTGAACCTTGGCTGACTGCTGGCTTCCAGATTAGGGTAGTTCCCCTTGTTTGAATCTTCTGTCACCCAGAACTTGGCATAACCCATACCTGCTCTGTCCAGGGCAGCAGCAGGAGGGGTGTGACCAGATGACCTCAAAGGGCAGACCCAGAGCCTTCTAGCTCTGAAGTCTTTGGTCCATGACCACTAAGTTTTCAGACAAGCATTCACAGTCCTGGTCTGGTCTGTGGGGGCTAAGAAAAAAAAAAAATGCTTTGTAATCAGCGGTCAGTCAGAGCTGCCCTGATGCCTCCAGCCCTGCCCATAAGAAATGGTTGTGTCCACTGCCAGGGGCTCCAGACCGCTTCTGAACAAATGCCCCCAACACTCGATCTCTTGCTCCATGTTTGGACTGCAGGTTGCTCAGCATCCAAAGGCAAACACTCTTTTTGCTGCCCAAAGAGACAAGAGATGGGGGAGTCTGGAGAAGAGAAGCAGGGCCACGTCACCAAGATGGAGAAAGGCCTGGCCAGGTAGGCTCTGGCTAAGGCTGAATGGATGGGGACGGGAAGCAGAGTTGGACACTGACAAAAACAACCTTGCTTACACACACTTCATTTGAACTCGTTTTTTCCTCTAACTTCCCACCAAAAACAGGAGCTGAGGTGTTTTCTACCCTCCCCACTGTTTTTCACATTGAAAGGGAAGCTTATTCAGAGGATCCTGTGGTTAGTGTAACATTTCTTAGGCAGGGCATTGGGGAGGACCCTTGTTCACACATTCTGGCCATTCAAGGCTCTTGGGATTTGGTAAGCTCCTAGGAGCTGAGGAGACTGGTTTGTCTTGAAGACTGTGGCCCTTGGCTTCCAGCTGTAAGGTCCGGCCAGTGAGTTACCTTGGTGGCCTCTCTCACCAGAGAGCTGTGAGAGAACAAAGAGCATGTCATCCAGCCAGTCATGGAGGTTGGGCAGAGTTGGAGGTAGGGTCTGGTCCCAACTCCATCGTTGGCCTGCTGGCTGACCTCAGGCAAATCCTTTACCTTCTTTAGGTCTCAGGGACTTTCCTGTCAAATAAGGGACTTGGACCATGAGTGATGGCTCGTGTTCCTTCCAAGTTCTTCACTGGAGAACTGAAACCCACAGAGTTGGAACCCAGATGTAGGATCCCCTCTTTCTGTTCAGGGATTGGTTGGAAAGTTCACTTTGGTTTCGAGTCAGAAAACCCAGGTTTGAAACAGTGTCCTTGGGAAAGGGACGAAGATCCCAGAATCTCAGGCTAGAAGGAACCTCTGCAGCCACCACAAAGCCCGTATCTGGAAAAGAGAGTCCTGACAAGATGGCTGGGAGGCAGCCCAGTGCCCTCTGGCCCAGCTTTCCACCACGAAGCCTCCATCTGCCCCGTGGAGCCTGCAGACAGCTCCCATGCTGCCCCTGGACCTTACTTCTTTCCCAGGTGCTTCCATTAGTCTATATGACATGGATTCTGGGCCTTTTGCTGTCCTCAGGTCTCCTCAGGACAGTGTCTCCCTTCGTAGAGGGCAGGCCGGTCATTTCTCTGATGGCAGCTTGCAGTCCCTTTAGCTACTGTTGGCTGTTCACCAAAATCCCCAAACCTTTTTCTAAATGCTGCCTAACTCTTCTGGTGAAGTTGATTTTTTTGAGTGTGACTATAAGACGTTACATTTACGCCTGGTGAATTCACTGTGTGCTCCCCTGTGGATCTCGTTGTATCCTGGCTGTCATCATCCAGCATGTTGGCTGCTCTTCCCAGCTCTGGGTGGCCTGTGGACCAGAGAGGGACACCCTGGCTCCACCCTCTTCCCTCCCAGGCACCGAGGGAGAGGCGAAGCAGCCCAGGCCCACACGCAGTTTCCTGGGGGCCTCCCTGTGGGTTTTTCAAAACCAATTGACATTGAACCACTAAGACCCAACCTTTCTCCAAGTTGTATCTGACCAACTGTCCTGCTGTTTAGCCCACATCAGTCCTGTCTCTTTCATCTTCCATGAGCACTCCGACATCACCGGGAGAGAGCTTTGGTCGTGTCAGATGCCGGCGGTGGCTCAGAGGTGATGTGATATCTGCTTGTTCTTCCCAGCCTTCCTCCAACGGACTGAGTTCATCAGGATGGCGACATGCTTCCCGGCTCTCTCCTTCTGGCCCTCTGGGCTTTGCTGTTTAGTTCAGGGCTCATCTTCGTGGCAGAGACAGCTGCTTTCTCTCTCCTGACAGCACCGTCCCATACAACCCAGGCCAGGCTTGTGGCCCTTCCTCCTCTGTCTGCTTTTCCTTAATATTTTGCCAAAAAAAACCAAAGCCCTTTCTCGATCAAAGACTGGCTTTGGTGCCCTTGGCTCTACTTGTTGCCTCAGCTCTTTCTGGCCTTTGGCACTCTTGACCTCTCTTGACCCTCTTCCTGTAGGACTGAACCAGCCTCCTGGGCCTCTCCTCTTTTCTAATGTACGTGAAAAACAAAATCGGAGCTGACCAACAAGGGCCGTGCACACCGGCCTCTTCAGACATTCCTGTTCCCTTCTCTGCTGACACCCCTGAGGTCCTGCACCTGCTTCTTCTGAACTCTAGCCCCCTCACCTAGAGCCACTCTCCGTGGGTCGAGGGATAGCGGGAGGCACCCGTCATGCTCGGCCCAGGGACACAGGCTGGGGTCTGGCTCTCTGCCTCCTCTCCTCTCCTGGCAGTCTAATGACAGCACTCTGCCTCCACTGATGCTCACAGGGCTACACCTTCGTACGAGGCACTGCTAGCCCACCCCGCTCCCACACCTCAGTGTACCCCCTATCCAGGGCCATGGTTCAGCCACAGGCCTGTCCCACCGAGGCTCAGTGTTTGCCCTTGAAGGTGAACTTTGCACCCTTACGTGCAGAGGATGGGCCTAGAGTCAGGAAGACCCGAGTTCAAATCCAGCCTCAGACGATTAGGAGCTTGGTGACCCTGGGCAGCTCACTTCACCTCTGCTTGCCTCAGTTTCCTCAGCTATAAAGTGGGGATAGTCACAACATCTACCACCCAAGGTTGTTGTGAAGATGTGTCAGGAGTGAGGCCTGGCTCACCTGCTGTGCACATGAGAGCTATTAGTTGGTCGTCTTGCTTATCACCTGAGCTCGCATGTCTGAGGTTTTATTTTTATATTTTATTTTTTGGAGGGGGGAAGGCAGGGCAGTTGGGATTAAGTGACTTGCCCAAGGTCACATGGCTAGTTTTGTCATTGGAGGTTTTACTACTGGCTTTCTTACTGAGTTTCCTCTGCTGTAAATATCTGTGTCTCAGCTGCTGTGGCTTCTCTCCAGTCTCTCCCTTGGCGGGCAGATGGGCCACTTTTGTCCCCATGCTCCCGGTCCTCTTCAGTGTGAAGCCCCACCTTTATCAGGTGTGTTCTCTTAAGCATGGTCTAAAAACCCAAATCCCCTTCTCAGACGTAGCCTTCTCTGGCGCATCCCTGGCCTTCGGTGGACGCCTGCAAGACCCCCAGGCCACAAGGCTGTGCAGTCTTGGCCAGGAATGTTTCTCTGGGGCCTCCTGGCAGCACAGTTTGTCTCACGGGTGGTGGTTCTGTTTTGATAAAAGTCCATTAGGCCTTGACGTGTGCTTCCCCTCCCCCAGGGGCCTAGCTCCTTCCTGGAGGACCCCTCTCCTGGAAGCCCTGGGGCCCAACCTCATCACTCCTTGGACCACGAGCGGCTCCTTCTGCCTCAGCATCCCCCGCTTTCCTCTTGAGGAGAAGCCTGAGACTGGGTTCTGGCCTCCAGGTGTACAGTGGGCCTTCCCTTCTGCCTCTGCAGACCTCAGGGGTGGTCGGCTGATCACGGCATTCTTTCCTTAAGTGTCCCTGCCCCTTACAGGAGAAGCAGAGAGCA
>CM053587.1:352561297-352623968 GCA_028646515.1 Pseudochirops corinnae
CGGCTTCCTGCAGAAGCTGCGGTTTTAGTTGGGACTCCCAGGGAGCCAGGCAGGTCGGCAGTCGGGGTGGGGGAGGGAGAGCTGAGAGAGGGAGGGTCGTATAGCAGCCGGGAGGCCGGGGCCGGGATCAGAGTGCAAGTGGGGAATGAGTGTAAGAAGACAGGAGAGGTGGGAGGGGGCAGCTCATGAAGACAGACAACAGACAGCCACAGCAGCTTATGGCCAGGGGTGATGAGGGCAGCCTTAAGCTTTGGGAAGATCCTGAAAGGAGGATGGACTGGAGGGGGAACCCCCAGTGACCAGACTGGATGTTGGGGGAATGGCAGGGCCTGAGGGCCAGGGAGGACAGGGATGTTCTCCATGGTAACAGGGAAGGTAGGAAGGAGGAGGAGAGTGCCCACAGTTCTGGACACGGTGGGTGTAAGACATATGGACATCCTGTTTGAGGTGTCCAAGAAGGTCAGCGGAGGCTGGGGCAGAACCAGCATAGAGATGGTCCTTCAGTCCAAGGGAGCTGAAGTCACCAGTCTAGATGGAGGGGCCAGAGCCCTGAGGACCACCTATGGTGAGAGGGCATGACCTGGAGGAGGACCAAGAGCACCAGGATCCTGAACCCTCAAAGAGGGGATCCAGGAGGAGAGAGTGATGGACGGTGTCCAGGCTGCAGAGGGGCTGAGAAGGAAGGAGAAGAGGCCATCGGATCTGGTCACTTTGGAGAGGGCAGCTTCAGTGGAAGCCAGGCCAGAAAGGGTCAAGGAGAGGAGATATAGGGGAGGCCACTAGTGTAGACGCCTAAGACTGAGGCTTTCTCCTTAACCTTTTCTCAAACTTTCCCAAATTTCTCCTCGGTCCATAGGCGCTTATTGAGCACCTCCTTTGTGCTGGGCAGGGGGCCATGAAGAAAGTAAAAGGCAGTGCCTGCCCACGGGGAGCTCTCAGTCTAGTGGGGGCTCTAGACAGGAGGGTTGGAGTACGTCTGCTGAGAGGAGGAACCAGCTCTGCATCACCCGGAAACACGCTTGTTGGTTGTTGTTCCAGAGCAGAAGACAGGGAGACGTTGACCTCCACGCTGATCCCCATGGTGTCCTGCCAGCCCCAGTTCAAACACATCCTGGGGATCACGTCCTCTCTGAAGCTCCCCCCACACATGCGGAAGCTGTCCACTCTCCAGCAGTGTGAGCTGGTCATCCGGCAGCTGTGGAACGCCAACCACCTACAGGCCCAAGAGGTGAGCTGCCCCGCCGGCCCCCGGAGTGCTTGGGCGCCCAACCAGGCTTTGTAGAATGTGCCCTCAGTGGCTCTTCTGTCTGTGTCCTTCAGCTGCAACACCTGAAATCCATCCTGGAAGACAGCACCCGGCAGGCAGCTGAGGGTCTTCCAGCCAACCATTCTAAGTAAGTGGTCTTATACAGGAGAGACGGGGTCCTGCTGCCTTGGGGCCTGGTCTGAACGAGACATAAACTGCTTTCTTTTTTGTCTTTTCTCAAAAGGAGGACATTGGGAGAAAAAAGTAACACCCACCAGTGTGTGTCCTCTGCAGGGTCCTGTGCCAGGTACAGGCCAGCAATGCCTTGGCCCGTGGGCTACCCATCCACCCTTGTAGTGGCAGGAGTAAAGCCAGGATGCATTGGGGGGGTGGGAGTGGGGAATCTTCCCTCTCCAAAGGTCACAAGGATAGGTTCCTTTCTGGGGATGGAGCCTCACAGGGTAGAAGCTCAGAAAGAGCCCCAAGTATACAAATAAACTGTGTAGGTACAGGGTGCACAGAATGGGAAGCCAAGTCCTTCCCAGGAAATTCTCTGTGGAGGAAACTTAGCTCTTCCCCGTGGTTGATGATCAGACAAGCCTCGGGCCAGGAGCTTCCAAGGGGAATCGGGCACTGATTCTTCTCGGCTGGCTGTTACTCGTTGTAGGCACCAAGTGCAGGTGGGCCCTGGGGCTCTGCCCTGGCCCACCGGGGTCAGCACCACTCACATTCCCAGTTGCTTTCTCCAGCCTGCCCCAAATCTCTTAGGGCAAACATTTTCTTCATTCAGGCATCAGGAAGGTATGCAGTTTCCCAAAGTTGCTGATAAGAGTGCAGCCAAAAAATGGTAAGTAACTGGCTTACGGGGCAGGGGTCCTGATCTGGCCTGTCTGACACTCGGCACGACAGATAGAGCCTGCACCTCTTCCATGAGAAAGCCGGCACAGCTGACCCTGGGTCTGCTCTTCCCTTCACGGGCCTGATTCCCTGGTGGCACTGTCAGAATTCAAGCAACAAGACAGCCATGACCCTCCTCAGCCGCCCTGTAGCCAGCCCCTCAGTGGGGCGGGCAGAGGTCAGGCAGGGGCGCCCAGCACCAGCAGACAGACCGGCTGTCCCAATGACAGCTCTCTTCTCTCCTCCTCATCCAGTCTGATCCTAACTCCAATACCTGGGGCAGAGAGAGCAGTCTTGCCAGCCCTGAAACAAACTTTGAGAAATAGCTTTGCTGAGAGACAGAAGAAAATGCAGGCCATGCAGAGCCGCCGTCTCCATCGCACAGTCCTGTGACCAGCATCCGGTTGGTGTGGGGATGCAAGAGCATGGGGAGCGCAGCAGCCAGACCGGAAGCATTCTGAGGCCAGGTCACATTGACCGGGCCCCTCACCTTGGGTTGGCCTCTGACCGTCCAGTTCTCGTAGATGAGTTGGTGTCAATGCTTCCTTCCTGGCCTCCTGGCACAAGCCCCCAAACATACACTAACACAAAATGAATTACAAAATTACTATTTCCCTACCAGCTAGAGATGGTTGAATTAAATCGACTCATCCTCATTCCTTGGGTTGTTTCTTCACGTCACTTCATGAGCTGGTCTTAAGTTTTGGGGGGAGCCCCCACTGCCACCATGGGCTCTGGCATTATCAGGCCCAGGGAGCCTTCCTCTCTGCTGCCACATCTGCTTGGTGGGTCTGAGGGCCTTGACTGCTCTGCTGACTCAGGAGCCATGCCCCCTGAGCCCACCCATAGAGCTCCCATTTATACAACAGTGTGAAGATGGGCTATGGGTTACTCTTCAATCTGGCCTGTATAAAAGCAGGAAAGATGGCATCGAAACATTTTTCAAAGCCTGGGTGGTTTTCAGAGTACAAGCCTCTGTCAGGGTCCAGGCAACCTAGACAGACCTGGAGTGCAAGGAGCTTGGCCATGGATCCACCTGTCATCTCGGCTCAAGGAAGGCACGAGACAATGGGTATTTTGACACGGGGATGCTACATCAGTCGTGCTCTTAGACATAGGGCCACTTTGGCCAGAGGCTTGGCTTCGTTAGACTTTTTCCGTCCAGCTTCATTTCTGGGGAGCAGCTTTTGGCTGCACCAAGGAACCCTTGGACCCAGATGAGCCTGTCAGTGAAGCTTGCCTAAGCCTCTCTCCAGACACCACACCTGGCTCTACGAAGTTGTGCAGCTGTACCAGGTCATGGAGAGCAGCCTCTGGGCTTCTACCCACCACCACCACATGGGGGTCGCCAGCCATTCTGGGTGATACTATGAACTGAGCATAGGCTTGGGTGGCACCCTTCTTCAGATGCAATGTCTGGAAGCTGCTCCTTGGCATTCTTCCCCCTTGCCCTTGCCCCTCCTGACCATGCTAACTACCTCTTAACGTAGAGGGGTCTTCCTCTTTTTTCCCCTTCCTCTCCCTTAACTGGATGCTGTGTTCCTGGGGGATGAATTTAGCTGGATAAATGTCTACACATAAGGCGCTGTGCCAGGGTGTTCTTTTTTTTGTCATGTCCAACTCCTTAGTGATCCCATTTGGGGTTTTCTTGGCAAGGATACTGGTATGGTTTGCCACTTCCTTCTCCAGCTTATTTTACAGATGGGGAAACTGAGGCAGACAGAATCACACAGCTACTAAGTGTCTGAGGCCAGATTTGAACTCATGGAAATGACTCTTCTGATTCCAGGCCTGGCGCTCTATCCACTATGGAGCCCTCTGGCTGTGCCAGGATACACTGATAAGAAGACCAGAGGGAAACAGCCCCTTCTTAGAATGGAGAGAAAATCACTTGGGCGGGCGTACACACACAAGTACAAGAGTGCGCTCCCCGGGGAAATCCAGGAAGGCCTCATGTAGGAGGCAGCATCTGAGCTAAGCATGAGGAGTTAGTTGCAGAACAGCCAGCCAGAGGCCAAGGTGGGAGAAGCGGCCTCCAGGGCGCCAGCCTTGCCTGGATACAAGGGGTGGGGAGGCTGGGGGCCTCAGTCTCCCAAGGGAGGTGCTTGTTCCTGATCTAGTTCCATAGCCTTTCCTAGAAAATTGTGCTGAATAAGAAAAAGGTAACGATTGCACACAGCAAAAAGAGGGTGCCATGACCAGCTGTGACTCTGCTCTCGGTCTGGCGCTTCCCAGAAGGGCAGGGGTCTGAGACGACTCCCAAAGGCTCCTGACGGACAGCGCTGTCCACATCTGGAGAAAGAGCCATGGGGTCGGAAGGCAGAGGGAGGCAGACCATCTGCTCTCTTTTTGCTTTGTCTTGTTTCTTCTTTCTCATGGTTTCTCCTATTCGTTCTAATTCTTCTTTACAATATGACTGACATGAAAACGTATTTTATATGAACGTATGTAGAGCCTGTATCAATCAGACTGCACACTGTCTTGGGGAGGGGGAGAAAATTTGGAACTCAAAATCTTATGGAAATGAATGTTGAAAACTAAAAATAAATAAAAAGGCAACCAAAATCCCCGGGCCCCACCTCACACTCAGGAAACTGGGAGGGATGGCGGAAGATGGGAACGGTCAGTGTTGGAGGCCTGCTGATGCCCCTGCCATCGACGGAGCTGCGAGCTGGTCCAACCACGAGGGAGGGCACTGGAGAGTCACAACAAGGTGCTGATGTCTGTGCCCTTTGTTTTATTTTGAAAAGCACATGGTCAGTTCACTCTACCAGTGATCACTCTAGACCAGTGGTTCTCAACCTTCCTAATGCCGCGACCCTTTAATACTTGTATGTGGGTGCATCTGCACGTGGGCAGACCCTTCTGGAGATGGAGAGAGGAGCCATGTCTCGGTTCCTAAGACCACTGGAAATACGTGTTTTCCGATGGTCTTAGGTGACCCCTGTGAAAGGGTTGTTCGACCCCCAAAGGCGCTGTGATCCACAGGTTGAGAACCACTGCTCTAGACATATGAGATCATCAAAGCTGAGCCCCTTGCTTGTAAAACTGAAGCTGGTGGGGTGGCTAGGTGGCACAGTGAATAGAGCACCGGCCCAGCAGTCAGGAGGACCTGAGTTCAAATACAGACTCAGACACTTAACACACACACACACACACACACACACACACACACTATCCGTGTGACCTTAGGCAAGTCACTTAAACCCCACTTGTCCCTCAAAAAAAAAAAGCAGAAAAAACCAAAAGTGAAGCTGTAGCTGACTTTCCCAAGGCCTTATGCAGAGTTGGCGGTAGAGGTTTTTTTCACTCTATGGGCTACAGGGCAACAAATGAGTTGCTTGTATTTGGGTGTAACAGTGTTATGCAATCAAACACTGAGTGACATCCTGTGAGCTAAGTGATGGAGCAGCCACCGTTCTGGTGCCTGGTTACGTCAAACACGAGTGAAAATGTCTTCATGTCAAACACAGGAATAAATTTATTATAACAATCCAACCAACAAAGAACGTGTAAGTGTGTGTACAAAATGCTGCCCCTCCCCTCTGTCAGCGTGCCCCGACTAAGCCACTGCACCCCACTCTCCACCACAGGGCTGCCCAAGAGCCAAAATGGCAGCCTCGAGGGAGGCCACGGAAGGAGCTCTCGGGTGAGGAACAGGGTCCCACAGCTTCGTCAAGGGAAAGGGAGCTGGTTCTTCCCTGGCTGAGAAGCCTGGCTCTCGTCTCTCCGTGCCTCCAATTCCAAGTCTTGAGCCTGCCTCTGCACCCCCCAGGGAAGCCAGTGACAACCAGGGCCCTTTGGCCATCAAAAGCCTGGGAATGAGTGAAGAGTCACAAATGAACTCAAACTTGGCTTTCCCCAAAAGAAGCAGACGGCTGGGGATTGACTGGGAGGTGGCCATCTTTGGCTCTCCAGGACAACCGTCATGAGACCTCACAAGAGGGCCCAAGAAATGGGGAGGCTAGTGATGACCCAGGGCCACAGGAGAGGCGGTGGTCCAAGCCAGATGCCTCGGGAGGCTCCCTGGCTGTGTGGGGTGGGACAGAATGGGAAGCAAGCCAACCAGGTCTTGGCACCATGATTACAAGGCCAGGGAGGGAGGCTGTCTCTCTGGATGTTTGGCGCTGTGTCAGAGCTCACAGAGGACCCCTTGGAATTTGTATTTTCAGCTGCCTCCATGTTCCACAAACAAAGGTGATGACATAGCCTGTATGAACCCAAACTGAACTCAGAAAAGAATTAAACAAAAAAAGTTTCCTATGCTCTGAACTTCCTCCACTGTGGCCCCTTGGATCTGTGACCCAGTGTGTGAGAGGAGCTGCCTGGCCCCAAGTGCTCCAGCAGGGATGTGGAAGGCAGAAGGCATTGGGGCCAAGGGCTGAGGCAGAGGTCTGTCACCATGGAAGGCAGTGACTCCTGGGCTGGGCCCCTCCCTAAGACAGCCTTTCACAGACCACAGCACAGCCTGCAGAGATGAGTCACAATGCCAGGCGAGCAGGACAGAGGTGGAAGGAGGAGAGGAGGGGATGCTAATCTACAGCCCAGGCCCAGGAGCTCCAGCTGCTCACCACCAGCACCATGAGGGTCAGCCCAGCTGGAGGGGAGGGGGCTATGCAGCCGAGAGGCAGGCCTGACGGATACTCTGAGCCCACGTGTTGAGGAGAGCGGTGACCGAGTGCTTGTCGGGGAGCTGAAGCAGCTTGGAAGTCATGTACTGATGCACAGACTGGAGGAATGGGTTGGCTTCTGGAAAGGAAACAAAGGGGGAGGGGCTGTCAAGCAGGGCTAACCAGGGCTGGGCAAGGAAGGCTCCAGTTCCACCACATATGGACTTTCCCTCAGGACCAGCTTTATGGCTTCCTGCCCCTCTCCAGCTCCTTTCCAGTTGCCACATGCCCTCTGTCACCACATGAGAGGCTTTCCATGTGTGATCTCCCCCAGCTCCTTTCCAGTTGCCACATGCCCTCGGTTACCACATGGCACAGGGCTGAGCCTGCACTCCTCTCCACTTGTCCCTCATGTCACCTGTTCAGGAGCCAACTCTGTCACTGGCTGTCCAGGCCCCACAGCATCCCTCCACCCAACTGTGAATGCCAATGCCCAGTAGACAATTTAGTTGTTCTACCCTACAGTCATCCAAGTTCATCCACATCCTCCTCAAAAGCCTGAGCTCATGGCGTCCCCCAAGATTCAAGCCTTGTCAAGCAAGTCCCTCCCTAGAGGTGACCGTAACCAACTAACTCCCTTTCCCTCTCTGTCTCCAGGTCTGCCAAATGAGGGGGGTTTGCCCAGAAGCTCTCCAAGGTCCCTTCTACCCCTGACCATCTCTGATTATCTGGTCTCTCCCAAGAAGTCTTCCCTGACTGCTCCAGCCCAGCCTAGTCTCATCCTCTGGCCCTAGGCATCACTTGGTTATACCCCTGGAAGATCACAGGATGTCATGAGAGGAAAGGGACCTCAGAGATGACTGACCCTGAGGTCTACTGACTCCCAGGCAACAAGAGCAGTCTGGCCCTGTCCTCTGGATGGCTGAGAGGGCTCGTTAGCCTCTTCGTGTCATGGACCAGTCTGGTCGTCCTGTGAGGCCTATCAGCTCCTACTTGGAATGTTTTTAACAGTCTCATAATCAAAGAAAATGCTAAATTCTAGTCAGAAAGAACAAATGAAATTGATGTCCCATCCATTTGTTTTCCAATTTGTCCATGGCTCCCCAAGGGGAGGAGAGCCCCTGCCTCAACTGCAGAGTCAAGCTGGCCAAGACTGTCCCTTGGTGACTTCCTGGGATTCCTCCTCCCATGCACGTGCTGAAGACACACAGCCCCTCACTCCCTGCTAAGGTCGGACACCCCTGAAGCCAAGGAGGGCGGCAGATGGCAGGGACGACCTCATCCATAATGCCCTGTGGCATCATGGCACAGGCCACTTAGGGCCCAGGCCGAGGCGCCTTCCTTTTCCTGCCCCCATTAGCTTCAGGAGAGGGACATACCATATTGCCAGTGCTTGTCTATCCACAGAGGGCTCTGGGCCGGGTAGTCTGCAGGAACACTGAGCTCCAGCGGCGGGACACTGGGAAGGTTCTTGTCATCTACACACAACACAAGACACCAGGTGGTCCCCAACGGGGCCGAGCCCTCCACAGTACCCCACCTCCTGGCCTGAGCTCTCCTCTCCCCTCCCCCAGCTGTAGCTTGGCCCTGGGAGGAGCTCTCAGACAATACTTCCCTTTGTTCCTTTGCACGGGGGCAGGAGTCCACACCCAATATAATATCAGATTTTTTTGGACACACCGATTGGTTTTATGGCATTTCTTCCATTTTCTTTCATTAAAAACAATGTTTGTTTTTTAAGAGGTGGCTTTTTTGGGAGAGAAGAGGGGAAGGGACATAAAAAAATTCATGATTTTAAAAAGACATCTAGGTAACAGTCCCATTCTCCCATCTCCTCTGGGGAATTTGTAGCCTGAATTCAAAGTTTCCAAACAGACTTGGAGCAGCACATCTAAATGGAAACTCCAGGGCTGAGGGGTCTCAGACACCCCTGATCGACAGGCACCTGTGACACGTGACGCATGTGGCCTTGTGAAACGAGGCCTCCTGCCTGGCTCCTATGGCCTTGACAGGGCCCCTGAGAACGTGCAGGAGTGGGGGCTCTCCTGACGTCAGCGAGGGCAGAGCCCGAATCATGGTTTTAGAGGTGTGGCTTCAGGGTGCCTTAGACCCGCTCCTTGCCCAGGCAGGTGGAGGTGGAGATGCCAGGGCTTCCCCAGGGCTACCGGGCACCAAAGGCCTCTTGCCTCTCTAGGAGGCCCTCCCACATTGGGGAGACTGTAGGCAGTGGGACCGGCCCCTGAGGCCAACAAGGCTCTGGCTTCCCATGAGATGCCTAAGAGGCAAGTACAACGGGGGTGACAAAGGTCTCCCCCATGCTGGGACATGGCTCTCTGCGGCCTAGGAGCAGGCCCGACATGGAGGTGCTGGTGATGGCTCAATGGATGTGGAAAATACAAAAACAAGTGACTCTGAAATAAGGCACAGGATGTCACATTTGAAAGCAGACCCTTCCGCACAGGTCAGCGGCCGTTTCTACTCGAGCCTGAGGCCCCTGCCGTGTCCTCTGTGGCCGTGGCCGCCTCCTGGTCCAAGAGAGCGCCCAGAGCGCCTGGGCGGGACTCACCCAGCTTGCAGATGAGGTGCACAGTGCCGCTGTTGCTGCAGTGCGAGGGGCTCAGGTTCACCAGGAATTTGGGGCTCAGTCGGGCCACTTCTCCCTGCAACACGTTCGGGATCGTCTGCTTCTCATCATCCTCGTGTTTGCGCTTCCAAGGCGAGATGACAGGAGCTCTGAGGGAGATTCACCCCCGTTGGAGGCTGGGCTGGCGTGGGCCAGCCCCGCCCCGCTCCATCCCCACACAGTGCCAAGGACTCCCCAGAACATACGTGATGGGAGGGCCGTGGATGGCCTCCATGGCCGGCACAAAGGTGCGGTACAGGGAATGGTTGAAGACTGGGGAGCGTATGTTGGCAAGAACGGCATCCAAGAGGGGCTGGCACAGGTATTGCTGCTTGGTGGGCGGCACAGGAGGTGGTGGAGGGGTGGGCTGGGGGAGGCAGAGAAGGGCATGGCCCATGGAGAAAGTCACAACACTAAGCTGGTGGGTCCACACTGACCCGCCATCCCAACCCCCACAACAGCCTTTATAAACCCTTCCCAAACCTCCCCCACCCTGGAACCTTTCCTTGTATTTGTCCCCCCCGTCCTCCATCTCCTACCACCCAGACGTGTCCCCCACTACATTCCCTTTTGCTCTTGTCTCAAATGACAAGGGAGCTCTTCTCACTAAGGCCAAGCCCTCTGCCTTCCATCCTGTCTCCTCTGGCTGATCCTCCCCCTCATTAATCTTAATTTATTAATTAATCCTGTCTATGGGCAGCCTCCCTACTGTGATTACAAGCAGCCCCATGTCACTCTCGTCCTTGAAAACCCCTCACCTGCTCCCTCCGTCCCTGCAGCTAACGCCATCATCGCCTCTCCCTTTTGAGGCTAGACTCCAGCGTGAGGCCACCGACCATCAGGCCTCCATTTCCTTTCCTCTCACTTTCTACTCGCTGGCTTCCAACCTCCTCATCGGCCTAAGGCACTCTCTCCACAGTGACCGCCCGTCCGGCCTTTCCTCGGCCTCCTTCCTTTCTGCCTTCTCTGCAGCCTTGGCCCCGCTCTGCTCTCCTGACGCCCTCTACTCCTGCCACTCACACTGCTCCTTCACTCCCCTTGCTGGATCTCCAGCTGGCTCGTGCCCAGCAGCCTTGGGGTCCCACAGGGCCCTGCCTCAGACCCTCTTCTCTTCTCCCTCTCTACATTTTCACTTAGTGACTTCACCAGTCCCTAAGGATCCAACTATCCTTCTATGCTGATGATTCTCGTGTTCACTCAGCTCTAAGCTCTCTCCTCTCTGTCTCATGTCTCCAGCTGCCAACTGGACATCTCAAAATGGGCCAACTACAGATATCCTGAATTTAACTGAGCTCCTGGGGTGCAGCCTTGCTGAGTGATGGGCAGCAATATGGCTGAATACTGCCCACAGAACTTCTCCAAATAGTCCTAGAAAATACACCAGATCCAGTTCTGATGGGAAAAGCCAGAAAAGGTCAGAGTGAGTCACCTGTCCAGTCCAGGTCAGCATAGGGAGACAGAGAACTCTGGGGTCACTGGGGAAAGGGTTGGGGTCAACAGAGGATACCCCAAGCACGTTCACATCCAGGGAGATGTTGTGCACCAGGCCAAGATGTCCCAGACCCCTCCTGGGGCACTCACAGACCCACACAGGAATTTAGCAATGGGGAAAGGGACAAACTAGCATCTTTGTCACAAACTACTGAGTTCCAGGTCAAAAACTCCAGAAAGACTGGGCTTGGAGGCCCTGATCATGTGCCTGGCCTGCGGAGGAAGAGCCAAGGCAGGAGCATCAGACCAAACATAAGCCTACATTTCTGCTGCTCTGAATCAGCAGAGTTTTCCAGCTGGCAGACAGGGAGAGTCCATCATCAGTCTGCTCTGCAGAGCTCAGACCAGGGGACAGCAAACCAGCTCTGCCCTACACTGGACCACTGTGGTAACTACACCAAACACGGTCAGGTCTACAGTGTGTCAACACCCCAAGAAGGGATATTAGAGTAGGGCCAGCTCAGACCTTCCCTCCAGAAGTACCAGAGTCCAGGCCTGACATCAAGTCGAAGTTGGGAAATAGACTGGAAGAATGAGCAAGCAAGGTATCAGTGAAAAACACAAACTCAACCAAACTGCCTTAAAGTGATGTAGGAGAAGGGGCAGCTAGGTGGGGCAGTGAAGAGAGCACCAGCCCTGGAGTCAGGAGGACCTGAGTTCAAATCCAGCCTCAGACACTTAACACTTACTAGCCATGTGACCTTGGGCAAGTCACTTAACCCTAATTGCTTCTATGGATAAAAAAAAGAGAGAGATGTAGGAGAGAAGAAAAAAAAGTTTAAATGTTTTTAGAAATGAAATCAGATAATTGGTCAAAGGATATGAACAGGCAGTTTTCAGAGGAAGAAATTAAAGATATCTATAGTCATATGAAAAACGCTCTAAATCACTACTGATTAGAAAAAATGCAAATCAAAACAACTCTGAGGTACCACATCTCACCAGCCAGATTGGCTAAGATGACAAAACGGGAAAATGATCAGTGCTGGAGAGGTTGTGGAAAAACTGGAACACTAATGCATTGTTAGTGGAGTTGTGAACTGATCCAACCATTCTGGAGAACAATCTGGAACTATGCCCAAAGGGCTATAAATAAGTGCATACCCTTTGACCCAGCAATACCACTTCTAGGGTTGTATCCCAAAGAGATCAAACAAGTGGGAAAAGGACCCACATGTGCAAAAATATTTACAGTGACTCTTTTTGCGGTGGCAAAGAATTAGAAATCAAGGGAATGCCCATCAATTGGGGAATGGCTGAACAAGTTGTGGCATATGAATGCAATGGAATATTATTGTGTCATAAATAATGAGGAGCAGATGGACTTCATATTCACCTGGAGAGGCTTATACAAACTGATGCTGAGTGAGAAGAGCAGAACCAGGAGAAATTTGTACACAATCACAGGCACATTGTATCTGTGATGACTAACTCTGATAGACTGGGCTCCCCTCAGCAATGCAAGGTTATAAGCCAGCTCCAAAGGACTCATGATGCAAAGGGCCGTCCACAAATCTGGATGCAGATTGAAGCAAGCTACTTGATCCCTCTATTTTTTTTGGTTTCTTCTTTCTCGTTGTTCATTCCCTTGGTTATAATTCTTCCTTACAACTTGATGTAATAGTAATGGGGATCTGAAGATCTTCCCTGCCCCTCGTACTGGCAATCAAACAGGTACTTAGCACGTTGTTTCAAGTTCATGATTGTATCAAGTATTAAGATACAGAACTTGTGAATCCCACAGTGGGAGGAAGTTGCTGATGTAACAGGAAGGGCTGGAACAGGGAGGAGCTAATACCATATGTAAGTAAAAGCCTAAGCTAGAGAGCCAGAATTGCTGAGAGACAGCGAACTCCTAGGATCCTGAGAACTTCTGAGAACTGCTATGAATTGAGAACAGAATGGAGAATAGAACTTGTGGTGGTAGAACAGAGAAATGAGAACTGAACTGAGAACTGAGAAGAAATGAGAAGAGAGGAGAAATGGGAGGAGGCATGGCTGTGGAGCCAGTACTTTGTCTGTTTTGATGTTACTTTGTCAGATTCATCTGTTGATTGAGGACCTTGCTGTTGTTACAGAAGCCTTGAGACCTTACTGCTGGTTCAGAAGCCCTGAAAGAGGATTTTCTTGTTGTATGTTTACAGAAGTCCTGGAGGAGGGTCTTACTGATGATTTCAGAGGTCCTGGGACTATACTGATGATTTGTGTTGATTTCTCAGACCTCGTTGTTGGGTCTATGTTGATTTCACAGCTAGAAAGTGAATTGATGAGGATGCCACTGGCAATGTGCATGAATGTTATTGTGGCTTTGTTAAGCTTTGTCTTCACAGGAAGAGAAACTGTGAAGGACTTGAGATGGACTAGACATTGTGAGCTTCAATATGGAACAGGAACTGCACAAGAAGCTGGAGAAGGAACTGAGAGCTGTCTGCCTTTGAACTCAGGTGACAGTTGGGTAGATTCAGGCAGTAGATGGGACCATGGAAAAGGAACCACGGAAGCTGAGAGCCTGCCTTGAGTCAAGATGAAAAGACCTCTCCTTGGGAATTTAATGCAAACTGAGTAGATCATGATTTACTGTGGCCTCTATATGATTTACTCCCGTCCTCTATATCCTGTACCTTTTCAGAATGATTGGAAACTAACCTCCAATTAAGAAGAGAGAAGACTTTTTGATTGAAGAGATTAAGACAATGTGACCTAAGGGTGGAGAACTTTGACCTTTACATTTAGATGATTGAATTAAGGACTTACTAAATGATTGAGTTACTAAATGAATGTACTTTGCTTAAAACTATGTGGCCACTTTGGTGAAAACTATGTGGCCATTTTAGTGATAAATTGTTATGTCATAACATTGTGAATGCTGTATTTTGATTTCTGTCTATGTTTTGTCTTAGTTTGTTACTGAATAAATAGAGAGTTCACTATACTATGCAATCAGAACCTCGAAGCTGTTCACAGCAGCAGTCCTCTGGAAAGCTGCTTGTGCTTGGTTTTACACTTGACTAATGTTTAATGTGAAGGTATTTGTACAACCTATATAGGATTGTATGCTGCCATGGGGGGAAAGGGGGAGGAGAAGAAAATTTAGAACTCAAGGGACTGTGGAACTGAATGCTGTAAACTAAAATAAATAAATTTTTAAAAAAATGAAATCAGAGTGCTAGAAGAAAAAAATTGGAAATTAAATGAGAGCTATGGAAGAAAGAATTAGAAGGAGAATCAACAGTTTGCCACAAAAGATACAAAACCTTGTCCAGGCAACAGACTCCCTGAAAATCAGAAATGGACCCAACAGAAACCAATGGATCCTGAGAAATACCAGAATAAAGTAAAAACAAAAACAAAAACAAAAACATGCCCAGATCCAGTGGGCAAAGTAGAAATAAAATCCACCGGTCACCTCCTGAAAACAATCCTAGGAACATTATAGTCAAAATCCAGAGTTTCCTGGTCAAAGAAAAATATTGTGCGCAGTCAGAAACAAAGAATCCAAGTCCCAAGGAGCCACAGTCAGGATCACACAGAACTTAACAGCCACCACAGTAATGGCACAGAGAATGTGGAACAAGATACTCCAGAAGGCAAAGAAAGTGGGGAAAAGCCAAGAAGAACAAACTCAGTAAAGCCAAATATAATGCTATGGGAGAAAAGGGACCTTTAATGAAACAGAGGACTTCCAAGCATTCCTTATGAAATGACTAGAACTATGGGAAAACTCTGAAGCTCAAACACAAGACTGAAGAGAGACATAAAAAGCACAACATGAACGAACACCAATAACAGACTAAACAAGGTGATTACAATTAAATATGGGAAGCTGATACATGTGAATCCTATCACCAAGGGCCATAGGGGGAGTCCAATAAGACAAGTCCTAGAAGTTTTCCTGCTATATCCTGATGATCTTAAGAATGGTATCAAAAACCTCATGAACAAAAACAGAAAATTAGAAATATTAAATGAATCTTTTTGAAATAAAAATTATATTTAATAAAGGACCCTGGAAGTACAGATTAAAAACTAATTGAAAACTAAATAATCTAATCCTAAAGAATGAATGGGTCAAAGAACAAATCATAGAATCGATAAATTTCATTAAAAAGACTGACAACAATGGGACAACATGACAAAATTTGTGGGATGCAGCCAAAATAGTACAAGGGCAAATTTATATCACTAAATGCTTACATCAATAAAATAGAGAAAGAGCAGATTAATGAACTGGTCACGCATCTTAAAAAACTAGGGAAAATAAACAATTTAAAATCCCCAATTAAACACCAAATGCAAATTTTGAAAATCAAAGGAGGGATTAATAAAATTGAAAGTGAAAAAAAAAAAGGTCACTGAACTAGTAAATAAAATGTTTTCTTGGCAAAGATATTCAAGCAATTTGCCATTTCCTTTTCTGCCTCAATTTGCAAATAAGGAAATTAAGGCAAACAGGATTAAATGACTTGTCCATGGTGACACCGTGAGTGTTTGAGGCCAGATTTGAATTCAGGTCCCCATCATTCTGGGCTTGGTACTCTGTCGACACTGAGCCACCTAGAGGTGTTTCATAATAAAACAAATCAGGAGCTGGTTTTATGGGGGAAGAAACCACAACAAAATAAACAAACCACTGGCCAATTTAAAAGAGAGAGAAGAAAACAAAATCACTGCTCTCAAAAATGAAACGAGTAAATGCACCAAGGAAGGTGAGATTAAAGCAATTAGGAGCTGCCTTGCTTAGTTACACGTCAAGAAAAAGGACAACCTAAATGAAATGGATGTAATCTATTTACAAACACACACACTGCCCCTAATAACTCCTATCTTAGAAAAAGAAATTGAACAAGCCATAAATGAGCTCTTTAAGACAAAAACTCAAGGATCAATGTATTTACAAGTGACTTCTACCAACTATTTAAAGAATAATTCACCCCAAAACTATGTAAGCTGTTTGAAAAAAATAAGTAGAAGAGTTCTACCAAACTCCTTCTATGATACAAATATGATTTTGATACTTAAAACCAGGGAAAGAAAAAAGAGACTGACCAGTATCACTAATGAATATTGATGCAAAAAATTTAACTAAAATACCTGCATGCAGATTACAGCAGAATATCACAAAGATTATACAATATGACTGAGATGGAAATATACTAGGAATTCAGGGCTGGTTCAGTATTAGGAAAGTTATCATAATAAGGGGCAAATAGGTGGCGAGGTAGATAGAGTGCTGGGCCTTGAGTAAGGAACTTATTTTTGTGAGTGGAAATCGGGCCTCAGACACTTTCGAGCTGTGTGACCCTGGGCAAGTAACATGTAACAGTCATCTGTGAAATGAGCTGAAGAAAGAAATGGCAAAGCACTCCAGTATCTGCCAAGAAAACCCCAAATGGGGTCACAGAGAGTTGGACACAAATGAAACAAATGAACTGCAACATTAGCATAACAAAAACAAAAATCATATGATTATCTCGATAGATGCAGAAAGGGCTTCTGACAAATTACAACCTCCATCCCTATCAAAACAGCCGAAATCATAAGAATACACCAAACTTTACCAAAACCAAGGGCCAGCATTATCTGTAATGGGGATAAATGAGGAGCCTTCTATATTGTACTAGAAATGTTCCCTTTGGCAATAGGAGAAGAAAAAGAAATGGAAGGAATTAGACTGGGCAGTGTAGAAACAAAGCCACCCCTCTCTGCAGACAATGTGATGGCAGACTTGGGGAATCAGTTAAAAAACTAGCTGAAACAATGACCAACTTGAACAAAGCGGCAGGATACAAAACATACCCGCATTAAGTCATCAGCATTTCTATGTATTATCAACAAAACGCAGTAAGAAGAGACAGAGAGACTCCAGTTAGAATAACTGCAGACAGTATTAAGTACCTGGGAGTCTACCTGCCAAGACAAACACAGGAATTATGAACACAATTACAAAACACTATTCACACAAAATAAAGACAGATCAAGGAAATTCCGGGGGAAAAATGTGAAGGGAGGTGCCGTCGTTTCAGATTTCAAACTAGATTACAAAATGCCCATCATCAAAACACTGTGGTACTGTCTAGGAAATAGAGTGGTGGATCATTGGAATAGCTCAGGCATACACTATGCATAGTAGGCGAATGACCATAGCAATGCAGTGTTTGAGTAAACCCAAAGATTCATGCTTTTAGGGAAAGAACACACTATCTGACAAGCTGAGAAAACAGGAGAGCAATCTGGGAGAAATGAGGCATGGACCAACATCTCATACTATACACCAACATAAGGTCACAATGGGTAAATGATTTAAACAGAAAGGGTGACCTCATAAGCAAATGGGTGCAGCATGGAAAAATGGATCTGTCTGGTCTACAGACAAGTGAAGAGTTTAAGACCAAATCAGAGACAGAGGATCATGGGAGGTAAAATGGATAATTTAGATTAGATTAAATTACAATCACAAGGTTTTGCACAAATAAAAAACTAAAACAAAACAAAAAACCCCTCAAACAGCCAAAATTAGAAGGAAAGCAGGAAACTGGAAGAAAAATTCATAACAAGTTTCTTTGATAAAGGCCTCATTTTTCAAATATATAGGACACTGAGCCAAATTCATAAAAAAAAAATAAGAGCCATTCCCCAATTGATAAATGGCTAAAGGATACAAACAGCCTGTTTTCAGAAAAAGAAATCAAAGCTATCAATAGTTATATGAAAAGATGCTCTAAATCATCATAATTAGAGAAATGCAGCTCGGAGGAACCACCACACAGCCCTCAGATTGGCTAACACGACAGAAAGGGACAAATGCTAGAGTGGATGTGGAAAAACTAGACACTAATTCTGGAATTATGCCCAGAGGAGTATAAAACTATGTCTAACTTTTGACCCAGTAATATCACTTCTAGGTTGGTATCCCAAAGAGATAAAAGAAAAAGGAAAAAGACCAATTTGTACAAAAACATTTCTGGCAGTTCTTTTTGTAGTGGCAAAGACTTAGAAACTGAATGGATGCAGCAATTGGGGAATGGCTGAACAAGATGTGGCATATGATTGTAACGAAATACTACTGTGCCATAAGAAATGACAAGCAGGAGGGTTTCAGAAGAACCTGGGAAGATTTATATGAACTGATGCAAAGTGAAGTAGCAACTACCATCAGGGGAGTACTGTATAAAGTAACAGCAATATTTTAACAATGATCAACTGTGGAAGACTGAGCTACTTTGATCAATACAATGTTCCATTGCAATTCTAAAAGACTCATGACTAAATATGTTATCCACGTCCAGAGACAGTGGATACTCTTGAGTACAGATTGAAGCATGTTTTTTCTTTCTTTTTTTTTTTGCAATGTGGCTGTTTCAGAAACGATTTACATGACTTCATATTTATAAAGGGTATTGTATTTCTAGCCTTTTCAATTGGTAAGGAACAGGGCAGAGGGAGAGAAAATTTGGAAATGAAAATCTTAAATAAATTTTTTATTAAGAAAATTATGGAAAAAGAAAGGAAGAGGAAGAATGTGGCCTATGAATGTCAAGGAATATTACTGTGCTGTAAGAAATGCTGAAGGGGATGGACTCAGAGAAAATGGGGAAGAGAGCAGAGCCAGGAGAATGGCACGTACAATAACTACAACACTGTAAAGGCAGACAAGTCTGAAAGATGCAGGTTTGGTGGGGATGGAGAAAGGAAAAAGAACTTCCATTAAAGATTGCGATGGGCTTGACGGGACTCTACTGTTATGAGAGACTCCGTACAGCCCCACACAACACCCTCCTAGGCAACGCTGTGCCTTTTGATGCCCAAGAAGCAGTGGCTCTCCGTCCCAGGCTCGACATGCATGAAGTTCTATTCATCAGGTAATTCTAGGTAAGCCAGCTGGTGTCCATGTGTTGGTTCTGGGCTGTGAGCACAGGGTGCCTAGGTTTCCTTTCTGCCCTGAGGTCCCTTGAACATCTCCCCCCTCCCTCCAGCAGGACAGCAAGACCTGAACAAGGCCCCATGTACCACCACAGAGCTCCTCAAATAGCCTCATGGACTCCCTGTACCCACATCAGATCACTTAGCAGAGGTCCTGGCCTGCCCCCCACACTCACCACAGCCATGTCATTCTTCAGCTTCTCCAAAGCAATCTCACATTTTTGAAGTGTTTTCAGGGGACACCTGGGCCAAGAGAAGACAGCTATCAGCCTGACCCCAAGTGTACAAGTGAGCTAGAAACAGAAGCTGCCGTTGCCAGGGCCTCACCCTGGCTGCCACCCATGCAGTCCCCCTGGCACTAATGAAAGAACCATTTCCCCACCTGTACTCCCACGCAGCCTCAGGGCCAACTAGCTCCAGACAAGGGAACGGGGTTGGCAAGCCCTGGGCCTCCTCTGAGGGGACAGAGGAGGGTATTCCTGCCACCCTAGTCAGCCCACAACTGGATCTCTGCATTCAGTTCAGGCATGGCCTAGCCCCAGATGAAGGGGAGGAAGCCAGCAAGTTTTGTGTCAGCTAAGAACCAACTAACTGTACATGGGGATATTTTGCCTGGAGAAGAGCAGACTAAAGAAGTAAGGCTAGCACAGCTGTCTTTGAGCTGCTGAAGATCCGGCACAAGATAGAACGAGGCCACAGGGAGAAGTTGCAGGAAAGCAGATCTCAGTGTGATATGAGAGGAAGCTTTTCCAGGAAAAGGTGCCTCATCACAGAGAAGATTTCCAGAAGACTCACTGAGTGCTCTAGAGAGGGGAGGCATTGTGGACCTGGAGGCTGAGGCTTGGCTTTCAAAAATACTTCACTAATTCTAATTCAATGTAATTGGTTTCCTTTGGAACCCTGGTGTTTTATTTCACGCACTGAAAAACATCCTCCTGGGAAGGGTCTGCGGGCTTCACCAGAGTCCTAGAGGGCTCCATGACACCCAAACAGTTAAGAACCCTGATCCCTGGGAGCGCACACTTCAAACATTCTGACTCTAGACTCAGTTGGTGTTGAAAAGACAATAAAACTGAATATTTGAAAAACAGTCCAAGTTGTCTTCTCAGTCTGGGACAGAAGAGGGAAGAGATAGTTACACCACCTTGGAATGCCTGTCATAGAATAAACCCACTGCTCAACGCTTCCTGTGGGCCCAGGAAAGGGAAGGGGAGGGGACCCCTCTGCTGCAGAGAGGACCGGAGACGCTGCTCACCGCTTGGATGGGTCTGTCAGAATGTCTAACAGGCTCTTCATCTTACTGAGATCCTTCTTCCGTTCTGAAAGAGGCAGAGGCTAGTGAGAACTGTCCACAGCCCACCTATCCAGAAGCTCCAACCTGGACAACAGGCAGGAACCCCTAGAAGCACAAGGCTGCATGTGGATGGTGCCTAGGTACCCTGGAGTTGGGCCTTCCTGACCCCAATCTCTCCCAATGGCACCCAGCCCTGGAGTATTTTACCCATGGGTGATTCTGCCCACAGTAAGAGCCTCCCAGCCTCCTCCCCTCTCCCTTCCACCCCTGGGAAGCACAGGTCAGGGTACCTTCATTCTTGTCAATTTTGTTGATCATGCGTCGGAGAGGTTCAATGTATTTGGACAGCTGCTTGAGCTTTTCCAGGTACTGCTGTTCCTCAGCCTGGCTGGAGCTGGCTGGGCTCAGGACCGAGCTGGGGTTCACTGCAATGGAGGAGAGCAAAGGAGAAGGGATGCTTCTCCTGTAGCTTCCCACAGCTTCCCCACACTGGCTGGTCCCTGGCCCCTGGCCCTAAGCATTGCCCTCTGGGCACTACTTTGAGGAGGAGGAACAGCCATCCTGGTTATCTGCAAGGGCGTCTTGTCCCTCGACCCCTAAAACCGTAAGCTCCTTAGAAGGAAGGACTAGAAGCTGTCAGTGTTTCAAAACTTTTGGGACTGAGGACTGTACACTGCACACAACAGGAGCTTAATATTTGCCAAACAAGTCCGAGGCTCAACAGATGGTTTTTGTGAAAAATGGCGCCTGAAGGCAGCATGGTGTGGCTCAGCCCTGGAGCTGGGAGTGCTTTAGACACCAACCCACCTAAACAGGCTCTCTGCCAGGATCTAGGCGCCCCAAGGCCCGGGGAGGGAAATGGGGGGCAGGAAGGGAGACCAGACTTGCCCAGGGCTCCCCAGCTAGCAGACTCTGTGACCCACAGCAGACAGCCCTCTTCCTAGGACACCATGAGTACACACTATTGGGGGCCTTGAGCACTTTGGATTTAGACTTCATGAACCTGGGACAACCAAGGAGAGCCTCCTGACCTTCTCTGGGCTCCTGGATCCTGGCTGGAATCAAGCTCAGAGTCAAATGACTCAGGGCCTACCCACAGTGGCTTGCTCCCAAAGTGTGTGGGCCTAGCACTGCATAACACTGTTCTGCTCAAATAGGGGAACCAACACATTCCAGTGATAGCCCAGTCCCACCCAAGCAGATAGCCGGCACTGCCCGCCCGTCCTGACCACAGAATGGAGATGGAGCCTGAGGTCAGTCTTTTCCAACTCCCAGGAAGCAGGCCGGCCACTGCCTCCCACACCGTGGGCACTCACCAGGGGTGTTGAGCGGCCCGGGGGACGGAACACTGAAGGTCTGTGGGGTGCGGGCAGAAGCCGGACTCTGAGAAGGTTGTGGAGAGGGGCTGGGCAGGAAGCTGCTGGGAGACGGAGCAGGGCCAGAGCTGTGCAAGGACAAGGGGACAACAGGCCTCCAACTGAGGGGGGAGCTCATGGAAGGCTGAAGAAGGCAGGTGACCCCCCACTGAGGCCATCTGGGTGAGCTGGAGAGGGTGGTCAATGCCTTACAGGTCAGGTCAGGAAGAGGTGGGAGAAAAGACTGGGACGACCAGGGAGGTGGGAAACAGGGTGCCACTAAAGTCAGGGAGTAACTGTTGTGATCACAACGAATGAAGGCACCATCACCTGGGGAAAGCACAAAGACAGCTGGGAGCCTACCTGACGTTTGAGTTGGGCTGTGAGGAGGGCTGACCAGGCTGAGGAGACGGCTGCGGGGGAGGCGGCATTGCCTGGGGGGTCTGGGCTTGCTGGACTGGGGATGGTGAAGACATCATGGTCATGCTGCCCTGGCTGACCTGAAATGGAGAGGAGATGGCATCCCATTCCCTGCCAGTGATGGGTGTGCTCAGGCAGCCCAGGGAGCAGTGTCTGCCCCCAGCCCTATTGGCCATCGGCCTTACACACATACACACAGAGACACCCCCCCCTCCCCCCAGGGTCAGTCTTCTACTTCCTTACGATCATAAACCCCCAGCTCCAGAGCTGGAGAGGCCCTCAGAAGCCCCCTGGTCCAACCCTCCTTTTTATAGACAAGGACACTGAGGCCTGAGGAGGTGAGGTGACTTTCCAAGGTTACACAGGTAGGGAAGCAGGCCACAGAGGGAGGGCATGAATGCAGCTCACTGACTCCCAAGGATGTGGCCTTTCACTGACTTCCCCTAGCTTCTCCTGACGCGTGGCACCAAGAGGCCTTCACCGTCTGTGCTGAGCAGGACGAATCTCCAGTACCATGCTCCTAGCCAGTCTCTCTTTGCTACCAGTGGGACCCAATGATCTGGGTCTCATGGAGGCGTCCACTTCTAGGCCCTCTCTAATACATCACTGAAAGAACAACTTTCTTTGGTCAGCTCGTGGTATTCCACTACTCCCACCTTTCTGAGGTCACCCACTGCCTCCCCACAGCTTGGCCCTCAGGCTAGCGGCGCCTGTTCCTTTCTTCTCCCCGATTTCTCCCCTGACCTTCACACATCCTCTCAAATGCACTTAACCTGGGACATCTTGTCAAGGGCACCCAGCACTTAGCCTCCGACTCACAAAAAGGACAGCCAACACACACAGATCATCTCGTTGGAATCTCACAACAGTCCTATGGGGTGGGTATTATCACCCCCCATCTACAGATGAGGAAACAGAGGCAGAGGAGGTGAGACGCGTATCCAGGGTCACATCCCTCCGTGCCAGGGACTGAACTCTTCCCAACTTCAAACTCTTCATTCTCTCTTCCTTCCCAGTGTTCAGCTCTGCACACAGTAGGAGCTCAATGAAGGCTTGCTCGATGACCTCCCTGAGAAGGGCCCCTGGCCATGGAACTGCTGACACCAAGGGGGCCTCCCCAAGCGCTGCCATCTGGGGCCAGGAAGAGCCCAGCGAAGGCCTCTCCAGCCACATGGCCTGAGCACAACCCTGACGTGTGTCTGTTCTGTGCATCTCCTCACCCCATCTTCTCTTCTCCCAGCTGTCCGTCCCCACCAGGTCACAGAAGGTAGGGAACGTGAGCCAGACGGGGCCTCCCTTTGCATATCACCTATTCCAACCGAGAGGCCGACACCAATCCTCCGCGACATTCCCAGCCGGCGAGGTCCTCCTCTCCGGCATGGCAGCCCTCCTGACAGGTGAAGCCATCTCTCAAAGCCCCTCATTTCCCAGGTTTCTGCTTTCCATGCTCTTCCCCGGCATGGCTGGGGCCTAACCCCAGCCACTCCCTCTACTCACAGTGCCCACTGACCCTGGAGCCATGGCCAGCGGGCCTCAGTCCTCGGCAAGCCCAAGCATTTCCACTTGACCTAGAGATAGGCCTATCCAAGAGCTGTCCTCTTGGCAGCGGACGCAGCCTATGTGTGACCTGGGAAGGAGAAGGTCAAGAAAAGAAAGACCCTCGTCCTCTACCTATGGGGCATTTTCAGCAATTACAATGAGCTGGAATAGTGTGGCAGGAGGCTTTTTAGGGCATGTTCCAAATTCCCACAATAAATCAGTCAACTATGTGGCATTCTACACTGCAAAGTCAAGGTCCAGAGACTCAGAAACTCAATTTAAAGCCCCTTCTGTCTCTTCAAAGGCACTTTACAAAGAACCATCATTATGTCAGGAAATGATACTCTGGCTTCACTGCCCCTGGGCCTGTTAAAGAAAGGCAGTGCTAAGGAAGCCTAGGGCTATGTAAGAGAGGGCAAGAGGCAGGGAGAGAAGCCAGTCCAGGGATGGATGAGGAAAGGACCTAGCAAGTATAGCCAACGATGCGGGCCTTAGCAATCACCTTGGATGACTTCCTCAGTCCACAGAGGACGGAACTGAGTGAAGCCACCGGGGGCCACAAACCCAACCAGTGGCACATGGCACCCAGGAGAAAACCCTAGGCTGACCGGGGGTGGGCCTTCTGGGCATCTGGACGATGAATGAGGCAGACTAGATGGCCTCTGAATCCTAGAAATGTATGAACCTTTGGGGTCCAGCGAGGATCTCCTTGGACTCCAAAGCTGGTGTTTTTCTACTGCTGCCCCTTCCCACTCACCTTCTGGCCTTCCTATATTCCTGTATTGAACCGGGTCATCTCTGGGATAGCACAAAGGCAACAAGGAGAAAAACACAAATACATGAGGACTTCTTCCTTCACTGCTTTGTTAAATGTTAGGGGGTTATTCTCTGTGCCCCCACCTGTCTGTAACGCCCTCTAAAGCTGGCCACGACCTACAAAACGCTTTTATGTCAAAGATGTTTATCTAAATCACAGGGAGTGTCCCCCCACCTCAGTTCCTATCCCCAAGCTTTCCTCCCATTTGCCAACTGTGTCAACACACACTCCCAGGACAAGTATTACAGGGACAGTGTGAGCCAGGCCAAAGCCCACCAGACCAACTCAACAAGAGCCATCCTGTCTGCCTCTGGCCCCATGCTTCTCATGAGACAACCTCTCAGAAAAGCTCCTAGCCTGGATTTGCTTCAAGGCTTACATACTACTATCCTCCAAAAACCTCTCCGAGGATCCCGTAGCCCACCCTTGACTAAAAGTACTGGCAAGGCCGCAGAGGCTATGGAAGGACCAGAGCCAAGAGCAGGTCTGGAGGCTGAACATCCAGGCCCAGCCTCTAAAGGCTCCACATTTGACTCTCCTGGAACCCCAGAATTTTGTCCAATTCATGCCTGAACCCAAAAGACCTCCCTGCTGGTCATCCCAGACCTTCTGTCAGCTCCGGCTGCCACCCAAGTCCAGTTGTGCTAACCCACCTTCCACACCAGCCAACACAATTTAATTCAACAAATGCTAAAGGTCTGATATGTGGGAACTCCTCTTGGTAAGAGCCACCCTCCCACGGCTGCTTCCCTTCTCATGTTAGACTTGTCAGCTGTGACTGTGAGAAGCTCTGGTTTCACGGATTGCTTCTCTCAGGGTCAGCGCCCTACACACACCTGTGAAAAGCAGCACCGCTTCCCTTCTGACCTGAAGACCCAGGTCACTGTCAAAGCCCATACTTCCTGCGGCACTGGCATTAGCTGGGGCTCCCTTCCTAGTGGATGACTCTCCGATGTGCCCAGAGCTTGTCAGGTGGGGGTTTACTCGGGGTCACTGATGTGTGAGTTTTACCAAGGACTGGTTTACTGGTTCGGTTACTGCCAGGTCTTCCCTGTCTACTGTTTCACTGATCTCTTTTTCAGTTTATTAGCCAGTGCCAGATGGTTCTGATTTCTGCTTTATAATACGGCGTGAGGCCTGAAAAGCAATTCCTCTTCACTTGTACCTTTCATGATCATTTCCCTTGATTCTCCGCATCTCTTGTTCCTCTCCAAATCAACGTGTCTTATTTTGTCTCTACCGATGTCAGGTATCCCTTCAGTAGAGTGAATGGCACAGTATTAAGTCTGTAAATTAACTTTGGTAGTACTATCGTTTCTTTGGTATTGGCAAGACCCAGCCATGAGCACTGACTATTTCTCCAGCTAAGCTGCTTTTTATTTCTCTGAAGAGGACTTTCTTATTGAACCTATACAAATAATAAGTGTTTCAGTAGACTGACTTCCCAGTATTTTATGCATTTTGTATTTGTTTTAAGCGGAACCTTCCTGTTATACGATCGTCTACTAAATTTTCTTACTATTTTATAGAAAACCTAATTTTAATGGGTTTGTTTTGTAGTCAGCAACTTTGCGGGGTACAATTTCCATTAGTTTCTTAAAGAACAAGGCTGGCCCCGAAGAAGACATATAAGATGTCTCTTCTCTGCCCTCCACCTCCTGTACAGAAATGGGAGGTTCACGGGCATGGAACATTGTATCTAATGTCTGGTTTTTTCAACGTGTTGACTGATTTTTGGGGAAACTTTCTGCCCTCCTTTTTCTTCTTTCAAAGGAATCACTGTTATAAGGAATGGTTTTCTATGTGCCAGGCCCTGTGTGAAACAGTGAGGACACAAAGACGGGAACAAGATGGTCTCTGTTCTCTAGAGTCCAAACAAGTGCGTATGAGCCAGACCCGAGCACGATCAGCTGGGGATGGTCTCAAACCCAGGAATGCGACTATCGGGTGATCAGGGAAAAAGGAAAAGCACAGCCATGTTCTAAAAGGTTTGTACCAGCAATTTGTGGTGGCAAAGTGAGGGGATGCCCATCGAGTGGGGAGTGGGCTGTGACGGAACACTGCTGTGCTCTGAGAGATGGTGAGCTCAGCGATCTTGGAAAAGCTTGGAAAGACTTGTGGGAAATGATGAAGAGTGACGTGAGCAGAACCAAGAGAACGCTGTCCATGGTAAGAGCAATGCTGTGCGGAGAAGACTGGGGCGACCAAGGTATTCTGAGCACTGTGAACATTCAAATCAACTACAAAGGACCTATGAAGTTACGATTTATTTCTCCCTGAAGATGTTATCCACACCTCTAGAGAAAGAGCTGGCAAATGGAACTATGCATCCTATGGTTGTACATATCTACATGTGTGTGTGTATACATACACACACATGTACGTGTGACTTTACATAGCTGTCAGGGATCCCAAAATGAAATATTACAGTTCAGAGGGGAAGCTAGGACAAGGACATGGCACCTCGGAAGTCTGAGGGCAGAGGAGAGCTGGGACATAGAGTGTTATGTGTCATTTTTTCCCTTAGTTCAAAAAGCATTTTATTGAGCCCAAGTGTAACCAAGGAGCCCATTTGGGGGGCAGAGAGGGATCTGAGGGTTTGGACAGTGGATAAGGGAGCATATCTGGGCCTTCTGCTTCTCCACACAGGATCTGTTGGGAGCTTTCTGAATCTCAAAAGTTCACTGGGGTTAGAGGTGATGAGGAGAGTCAGCCATCTCTCCCTGACCTGGTAAGGGCCAACCCTTACTCTTGGTGCTGGAGGAAAAGAGAGGTGGGTGGGAAATGGGGAGAAGCTGAGCTAAGGCTTCTGGTTGCTGGAGTGCCTGTTAACCCAAGCTGTGGAGTAAACATGGCTAGGTCTAAAAACCATACCAGCCACAACCAATCATGAAAATGGCACAGAAACGGAGGTCACAGAGATATGAGTCTCTGAAAGGGGCTGACCTCAAGTTTCTGAGAAACACAACAAGAAGGGGCCAAAGAAGATGCAGGCCATGACACCAAAGCCAGCAAGGCCCTGAGCACCAAGGCCTCCAAAGCCAAGCTCCTCAGCCTACCCGGTGTGCTGGCTACAAGATGGCCACCAAACATCCAGGCCTTAGGGTCGGCATCAAATGTCCAGGCTCCAGGATCATGAAGCCTGACTTGAAGGTTGCCAAGGTCACCAAGTCTACTGCAAGGGTCAATAAGTCTGATCCCAAGGCTACCAAATCTGGCCCCAGGGCTGCCAAGTCCAATGCCAAGGCTGCCAAGTCTGATGCCAAGGTCACCAAGTAGGATTCTAAGGCTGCCAAGTCCCACCCCAAGGCAGCCAAGCCTGATTCTAGGGTCACAAAACCCAGTGATTCCAAGGCTGCTAAGCCTACTGACCCTATGCCTGCCGAGTCCAAACCCAAAGATACTGGGGCTAACACTGCTAGTCCCAAGCCTTCAAAATAGATGCTTCAGGACAGAAGGACTTGTTTAAACCTAAACCACTCTGTTTTTCCAGCCAGGGTATGATTATTTACTATTTTACACAAATAAAGGAAATGGTGTGTCAAAAAAAACCGTATGAGCCTCCTCATTATGTATCACATAGATGGAGGCAATCTTCTTTAATACAAAGCTTAAAACCTCACTAAGACTTTGGGGACATCGTCCACACACACGATTGACCAGTGCAAGGAAGGGCGAGGTCAGAGGGCTATGAGAAGTCTGAAGGAGGAGGCCCTTGCTAAGGGGTGTCACAATGGTCTGAGATCTTCTGGAGAGGGCTCCCCTGGGGGACGAGGAAGGTGATGGGAGTCTGAACTAGGCCATGAAGTGCTTCCACAAGCACAGGCTGGAAGAAAGGGAAAGAAGTGCCAAGGGGGGAGATGGCAGGCAACTCGAGAGGAAGGGGAGCCTGGAACTAGAGTGCCCGGAAAGGAAGGGAAGCGTTATGAGGTGAGACTCATGGTGATCAAATCATGAGAATCCAAACACCGAATGGAGCTCTGTGCTCAGTGCTGGAGCAGCGAGATCCAGAAAGGGGCAAGACACAAAACAAGGTCACTACAAAGTCCCAACATCAAACAACAAGGGAGACGAGGGAGACGAAGGTGAAAAAACCAAACCGAACCAAGCCCAGGGGGGAGCAGAGGCGTGAGAGGGAAGGCGCCGAGCTCCAGTGAAGGAGAGAACATTGCACCTGGGCTTGACCAAGGGGTGGAGCCTCACGAAGAAGGGGCAGCTGAGGCCCAGGGAGTACTGGGAGCCGGAAAGGAGAAACCTGAGCCATGATTACGAGAGAACAAAGATTCTGGCAGCAGCGAGGACAAAGACCTCTCCCGAGGCTGGTGGGGGGGAGCAAAGGGAGGAAAAGGGAGGAGTGAATGATGCCAGGGGGTGGATTTTGCAGGTAACAGGCCTCACATGCTGGCAGCAGGAAGCGATCTCACTTAAGAAAGGGGGCTAACAGCGCATTTGGAGGCAGGAAGAACGAGTCCATCATTTAACAACGTGGAGATCAACGGCAGAAGGTGCCACTCTGGGCTTTCCTGGCCCTAAGGTCAGGTAACACAGTGTAAGGGAGAAAATCCTGGACTTGGAGCAGTGAGATGTGTGCACAAATCTCGGCTCTGTCATCATCTACCTCTCAACTCGTGTGACCCTAGACAAGTCACTTATCCTCTGGTCCTCAGTTTGCTCATTTGCAAAATTAGATGGATGAGATGGTCTCTGAGGTCCCTCCCAGTGCTAAATAAATCTATGACCACATTACCCTTCCAGATTTATGATCTTCTATTGCAGTGGTTCTCAATCTTCCTAATGCCACAACCCTTTAATACTTGTATGTGGGCGCATCTGCATGTGGGCGGACCCGCCTGGAGATGGATAAGGGATAGTGTCTCGGTTCCTAAGACCATCAGAAATATGTATTTTCTGATGGTCTTAAGTGACCCCTGTGAAAGGGTCATTCGACCCCCAAAGGGGTTGTGACCCACAGGTTGAGAACTGCCGTTCTCTTGGGATTTGGCGGCCGAGTCTGGAGAACAGGCTGTACAGACAGAGATGGCTAGAAGGCAGAGGTTTGGGAGGCACAGCTCGCCATGTAGTCGTGTAGAAGAGGGGGTATAAACAAGTCCCAGCCTCTGAGCTTGGTCAGCAGGGAAGGAACCACCAAACCTTCTGATGAGCTTTCCCTTTGTGAGGGGAAGTCCCCAGACTAGAGCAGCTGAAGCACAGGGCAAAGTCTTCTAGAGACTGGCTGACCTCGGTTGGCTTCACGGCTCCAGGGTGCCATAGGACTGCATGACAAACTGACAGGGAGTACATCTCAAAGAGGAAGAAAGGTGTGCAGGAGGAAGGCACAGTTCAAGGACATGCCCAGCGTCCAAGAGATTAGTATCAGTAAAGCCTACACAGGATCCAAGCCCCCTTGGGACAGGAAGCACAGCCTCACAGGAGAACCAAGGCTTGAACCCAGGCTATCAGGAGGTTTTGAACACCAGTGCTCTTCCCAGAACACCCCATGTCCCTTCCTCACCATGGGAAGCAGCCCTTCCAAGTAGAAACAAGTCTGTTCTAGACTCGCATTCTCAAGTTTTGAAGGCTGATCCTTCAGCTCCTAAAGCTGCAGGTCCATCATTTTCAGACACTGGGAATTGTGATGGGCCTCTGAGGCATCTAGGCCAACCCAGGCCTACCTAGGTTAAACATGAATCTGCTTGAGGACACACACAACAAGACCCACCAAAGCATCTATTACAGCTGAGGCCCTGGGCTCAGCATGAACCCCTACCATGGAACTGTTGCTCTTCTGGATCTCTGGCCCAGCCAGCAACAGGGCAGGGTGTGGGCCAGCAGTTCTGTCCACGGCCAACGGCCACCTGTGGAGCCCTGTCCAGCTGCTGGACTAGCCCACCTTCTTTCTGAATTAACAATTCCTGGGACGCCTGGCATCTCACAGCTTCTCCAGCCTGACTCCTGTACACTATTTACCGCTGGTTCCTGCCTGGCAAGCTTTCAGTTTTCTCTGGTTGGTCTTCCACTACTGACTAACTTCTAGTACTCCATCATTATCAGAATCCCGGTGGGAAAAAGACAGCCTTTTGTTTACAGGAGAGCTGCCCTCGACTTCCCAAAGGCAAGGAAGGCAGACTGCTCTGCCCTTCTGATTGGACTCATCGTCCTTTTGTGGTGCCTGCTCATGGTAAACAGACCGAGATAAATTCTGCCCAGGGTTAGCCCTACCCATCGTATCTCATTGTCTAGACCAGGAGAGTTAAATTAAAGCAGAAATGGGGCCCTGCAGGTCACACTGCTAATTAGTTTGGAAATGGAATGTTTCTCTGTCTTCTTGTATTTTTATTTATTTGTTAAATGTTTCTGATGAGATCTTGCTCAGAGTGGTCTAGACAACAGATGCTCTTCTTCCACCACGTGTTAGGCCAAATTCTGGAGTGATTTAGGGGTCACTGCAGAGGCTCTGCCATGTCCTCGAGTCTGACGCACAATGCAGTGTCCTCTGAAGAACCGCGGGAACTCTTCCCCAGGGGGCAAGCACGCCTCCGGTCTACATTATTAAAACACAGATTGCCCAACAAAGGTCACTCTGCTGTTAATCTCTGAAGGACTCCTGTGGGATTTCGACAGATGCTCTCCCTCTTTCTCTCTCTTCCCTTCCAAAACCACCCTCAGAGAAAAAGCTGCCACCAGGCGTTCACACCTGGCATCAGCCCCGTCACCACATGAGCTGGCTCTCTTCAAGGTCACCAATGACCATTCAAACCAATGGCTTTTTCTCAGTCCTCAGTCCTTCTGACCAGTGTTCTTCTCAGAGACGCTTTCTTCTCCCTGTGTCTTCACGCCACCACCCCCGGCTCTCCTCCTTGCTGAGAGCTTTCTCAGCAGTCTCCTCGGCAGAGTGCTCATCTGGGTCCAATCCTAGGGAAAAGGCAGACTCTCTTCTCAGAGCAATTACTTCATCAACTCAAGGGGAAGGTGAGTCTGTAACTGGAATGGTCCGGAAATGAAGGGAAGTGTTAGGAGATGAGCCTCTCGTTGATCAAAATAATTAGAGAAGCAAAACACCAAATGGGAACTTTGTGCTCAGTGCTGGGCCTGAAGCTTCAGAGCTACCCAGGGCCCTTCTCTCTCCATCCCCCGGCCCATCACTGGCTGCCCGCCTTTTCCAACCTATCTCCACGACAGTCCTTTCAGAACCACCCATCGAGCTCAGAATGACTTTACCTCTCGCCTCCCTCTTAAGACCCTAAAACACAGACCTGCCCATGACACTCTGCTCAGGAAATGCCACATTTCCCTCTTACTGCACTCCTCGCACCAAAGGCCACCTCAGAATCTGAAGCAGATGACGACTGGGCCCAGTTTCTCTGGCTGAATACACAGCACTGTATCTTCGTCCTCTAAGTTTCAGCTATCCTGCCCCACACAAAACAGGCTGTGTCTCACCACCCTGCATCTGAACACTTGCTTCCTCCACCTGGAGCCCCCCCCCCCCACTTCTCTGGTAGTGGAGGCTTCCTGCAAGGCAGTGCCCACCCCCCACGCTTTACAAAAGGAGGCTTTTCCCCAACCACTCTATTAGCACTGCCTCCCAGAAATGAATTTCAGGGCAGAACTGTGTGTGTGCGTGTAGGGGGGCCGTGGTGTGTATGAGTACATATGGGTTTGAATGTATGTGTGCCCAAGTGTGTATGCATGTAAGTGTATGAATGTGAATCTGTGTACATGTGTGTATGAGTACACGTTTAAGCGTATGTGTATGAGCACCTGTGTGTATGAATGTATGAATGCCTGTGTGTATGAATGTATTTGTATGTATGCCTGCGCATGAATGAGCATGTATGTATGAGTGCCCACATGTATGAATGTATGTGTACGAGTGCCCGTGTATATGACTGTATGTGTATGAGTGCTAGTGTGTGTGTGTGTGTGTAAACACATACAGATGTGAGTATATGTGTGCACAGGTGAGTACATATGCATGTGAGTATATGAATAGATGTGTGTGGATCTGCATATAAATGTATGTGTATAACTGCATGTGTGTGTATGTGTGTATGTGTGAGTGTGTTGAAGGACTGACCCAACCCATGTTTCCATGTTTCAGAACGATGCCCTCTTGGTTACAGCCCTATCCTGCTGAACACTGTTCTATTATAGGTGGGCAGGCAGGAAGAAAAGGAGGGAGGGAGAGGGGTAAAGGAGGAGAGATAGAGGGAGTGTCCTCCTCATGTCTCTGGCTACAATATGTGCCCACATCCTTTTTTCCCCGTCCCTGTGACAAAGTGCTGGAGAGCTCGGACCTCCTGTGGGTCTGGACCAGGTTCTACTTAACATGCCTGTACAGTTGCTAGGGAGAGCCTGGGAGAGGTATTTTCTTCACCTCTCCCAGACTTTGCCTGAACTCTGTGGTCCTCTGGCTAACAGACTGGTGAGTGTTGGAAGGAATCTCTGAGGCCCCTAATCCAAACCAAACCTACTCAAGAATTGGCCCATCAGCACCTGCAACAAATGCCTGATCCCTGCCTGAAGAGCTCAAGGGAGGCCTCCCCATCTGCCTTCAGAGACAGCCTATTCTGACAGACGACGAAGATTTCACCGACATCGAGATGACCCTCTCGCCTCTCTGCAGTCTGGCCCTATCCACCAGTCCTAGCCACCCCTTTAGAGGCAGAACAAGGTCGATCCCTCTTTTGGTGGATGGCCTGTTAGCTCCAGGCGGTGCTGGCTGCTGGACCCTCCCCAGCCCCTCAAGCATCTCTGGCAGGGCTCCCCCTGTACTCTGAAGCAGCTGACCCTGATCAACCAAGTGATATTTCATCAAGCAGATTCAGCCCTGGCCTCCAGCTGCCAGTCTAGCCCGCTGCCCAGTGGCTGGCTCATCTGCCTCCCCAGTTCATACCAACTATGGCATGTCACAGATGAGGAGGCTGAAAAGCCCTCCCAGGGTCAAAGGCAGAGCCCTCCAGTGGAGACTGCAGGGCAGACACTAACACTTGAATTTGTTTCAACAAGAAAAAAGACAAGTATAAGAGCCCACATCCATTTTGATCCCATGTTCATCAGGTTCTACAGCTCATTGAAATGTCTGCCCAGGGCTGGCCACCCCAGCACAGCCCCAGTGCAGACTTTCGAGCCCTGACATGACGGGCAGATGTTCAGAGCGCAGTAGCTTCATCTGGAATCCTGGAGAGCTGGGGGCTCCTTCTCGGTCACATGGAGAGTGCTGGCCCCTACAAGTGAGCAGGTCTCTTTGACCTGGTTCTCCCACTGAAGCCAGGGGAGGTGCCCATGATGGTCCTTCACTCTCTGAACCACTGGCTGACCACCTCAAGGCCTGCCGTCCTCCAGAACAGCCTAAGTAACAACTCCATAAATACCGATGGCACTGGCCGTCTGCCCAAAGGGAAAGCAACAGGTGGGGTGGCAGAGCCAGCAGTGGCACATGGAACTGTGGTCTTACTTGCATCCCACCTCGGGGCACAGCTGCAGTCACTGTCTTTGAGCACAGAGGGACGACAAAAGTAATCGCAAACAGGAAACCTGGGCAGGCTCTGGGCACATGCAGCTGCTGGGAAGGGAATGCCAGTGAGCTTTGGGCAGGCGGGCATCAGGCCTTGGCCTTGAAAGTGCCAGGCAGCCGGAGAGATGAGAGGCCCCTCCGAGAACTTCAAGGTCCTGAAGCAACTGATAAAGAGATTCAGCAGCACAGAAAAGCTTCCTTTCAGCTTCCTTTTTAAAATATCTTAAGTTTGAAATAAATCCTGGGACGTGCATTCGCAAAAAAGCAAGAGCAGGGCTTGAAGGGACCTTAGGGCCCATTGAGTCCAACCTGCTCCTTTTACAGAGGAGGAGACCAAGGTCCAGAGAGAGGCAGTGATGTGTCCAAGGCCAAAGAGAAGAAGAGGATCAGAGCCGAGGTCCTCGGCCTCACACCCTGTTGCCCTGCCTGGCCCTGCCAGCAATGTGGCAAGGGAATCCTTGTGTAACATTCCACAAGATGACTCCCCTGCTGCCTGGCAGCCACCATGAAGAGAGAGGCCCCTTGGACACAAGGACATCCACGTCCGTGGCTCTGCACTAAAGCACCAAGCTCAGAAACAGGTTTTAGGAACAATCCTGCCTCTCCTCCTCTTACCCTCCACAGGGAGCAAAGCGACAAAAGGAGAGGCCCCCCAACAGCCGCTTCAGGGGCCGGCACATCTACTGGAAAACAAAGTTGTTGAAAAGTCATTTCAGACTCACGCATGCCTGAGAGCACGCATGTGCGTGTGTGTGCTGTCAGTGGGCTCTCTGTCAGCTGGAGGCAGGTGTTCACTCTCCCAGGGTCTGCTCAGCCACATTCCAGGGAGGGAGAGGGTGAAAGAGGAGGGGGCGAGGCAGGCAGGGAGAAGATGTGTGTGCTCGATAACTGGTGAGATTAACTACGCCAAGTAATTACAGAGCATGAGCAACATCCCACCAGCCCGGGGTCAGCTCTCTGACCTTTGGTCCAGGCAGCAAGGGGAGACAGAGACAGGATCTCAAAAGGAAAAACCACCAGCATGAGGCCAGGGACAAGAAGTAGACCTGTCCGGACCCCAGAGCCAGGCTGGGCGGCTCCAGCACGCCTGCTCGTGCCTCGGGCTCCATCTTGTGCCCAGAGGAACAGAAGCCCCCCGCCCCCAATGACGGAAGGAGTCCCATACACTCAGACGCCAACAACCAAGCCTCCAAGCAGCCAGCAAAGACCTGGATGGGAAGAAGGCGCTGTCATGCCCCAGGGTTTGGGACAGGAATTGGAGAGGTTGGCTCAGTCCTGAGGTCCTTGCTTTAGAACTGGAATGGACAGACAAGGTCCTGGTGGGCAGGGCCAGGAGCCGGGGTCTCCCCACCCCTAGGCCAGCCCTCTCTCCTCTAGCGTCATAATAAAATAAGGCGGTCTAGCTAGGCTGGGGACGTGCGGCCCAGCAAGAGCATTCTCTGGCAACGGGAGGAATTCTTTGTAATTAGACTGTAAGTAGTGGACTGGAATGGCTTCATGCGGAGGCCACCTGGATGGGGGCTGGGGGTGACTGATCCTCTTGGAATTTCAGAACACCGCCCAGGCCTCTCACTCTGGGGCTGCCCAGGCCCCTAGTGCTGGCTTCACACCATCCCCTGTGAGGAAGGTGGCACCAGGACTTTCCTCCCCCACCTACACAAGATCAGACTGAGGCTCGGTCTGATTCCAAATGGAGGCTCTGAAGGCCGTCATGAACGCCTTGGCGTCTGTGCTCAGAAAAAGGCCCCCTCCACCAGAAGGCCAACGTGAGCCTAGCTCCAGCTGCCACAAACCTGCTTGACCAACCGTGCCCGCCAACCCTCGCTCTGCGGAGCTGCTCCCATAGACCCAGGGCAGGACAGAGTCAATATCCAGGGATCTGCTGGTGTTTCTGGGCCCCCCATTGCCATGGGGGAAGCGGCGCCCCCAACAACAAGCAGCTACGCTGCTACACCACCATGAAGCCATCCCCACATGCGCCATCCCTGCCCCCAGTCCTCAGCCAGGGAGCCGGAGGTCACACCCAGGCGTGAGGCCGAGGAAGAATGCCTTCCTCTTGCGCCCCCTCACTGTCTGTGGGGTGGCCTGGCCTGTGGCCACAAGGCCACTCACTGACCAAGTCTGCAGCTTCACTAGGGGAGCAGTGAGGGCCCTACCACATGACCGTCCAAGCCTCCGTGGCTCCAGTTCGGGCTCCCAGAGAAAGTATTCCTGGCCCCCTGCAATCCCTGTTTAAGCTTCTGCTGGCTTGGGAGGGCTCCAGGAGCCGGTGCAGCCCTCTGACGCAGAGCTGCTTCACAGGAGATCTCAAAGGGAACGCCACGCACCAGGGGAGCTCACCTTGAGCCTGGCCTGGCCAGGAACAGGATTTACCTGTTGACAGAGACCTTCGGGAAGCTTTACCAACTTGAGTGCTCTGATCTCCCTGCCCCTGACCCCCGAGGGCAGAGACCCTGCACAGGCCCCCTCCAGAGAGGGTGGCCAAGGAGAAGCGTGCCCAGAGCCCCCTGGCCATGGCAGGGCCACTGGCAAGCCAACCCCACAGCCGGCTTCCCTTATACCTCCACGGGGCTCTGTGGAGGCTTAGAGTCAGAGAAACTCTTCCAGGGAACAGAGGACTCCCCCGCAAAGCTCACTGAGCTTTGAGTCACAAGCCAAAAGCTCCCTCCTAGGAAAGGTCACCAAGCTCCCAAGCAAGGAAGAGAACACACAAAGGCTCCCCTCAGGGAGAGGAGGGCAGCAGGTCACCGTCCACACCAGAGTGGCCCAATCTCTGGCTTTCATTCTGGATGGATGCAGGCCCAGTACAGGGCTCCCAATGCTGACAGGCCGACTCTGGACATACCTGAGATGGGTGAGGGCTACTTTGGAGGGCAATGGAGGAAAAAAAGGCAGGGAGGGAAGGAAGAGAAGAGGGCCCACTGTGGGCAGAGCTGGGAGGCCAGGGAGAGCCCTGTCCTGCATGAAGACACGAAACGGCCAAGTCCAAAGATAAGGGACCCCTGGGGAGCCCCCAATGGTGTTTCACAGGTAGCTTCACAGCTGCTTCCAGCCCCACCAAGGGCCCGTGGGCAGCACGAACATGACAATGGACCCTCCTCAGGAGCTCATGTCATACTAATGGACAGAGGTATTTAGTGGCTGGTCTGGTTGAAAGAAAAACCACCAGATGGCTAGCACAAGAATTCACTATGGGAAGCCTGAGAGGGAGAGCTGGGCTCTGCCTTGTGAAGAGACCGATCCCTCAGCTGAATGCCTGGGATCTCAGAGCCTCCAGAGCTTGTCTAATCAAGCCCATGCCTCTGGTGGTCATCAGATCCTGGCCCATCACTGGCTCCAGCCAATGGACTCAGGCTGCTGCCCCAGGGCTTTGGTGGTTTCCCCAAATGGGAAGAGATTCACCCTCCAAAAGCTCAGAATCAGCCTGTCCGAGCTGAAAGATGCTTCAGGAACCAACTAGACCCTAATGACCTCACACTGCATGGGAGGAAACTGAGGCCTTCACGGGGAAAGGACTTGTCCAAGATCTCATCTGCAAAATATTTTTAAAATATTTTCAACTTAATGGACAACACCCACCTCTTCCAAATAACACCCACAATGGGTGCTTCCTAAGTGAGGGATGAATTGAATTAATGGAAGGCAGGTCACCAACCCTCAGTGCTCCCCCAGGTGGGCCTGGGCTCTCTCATGGACAAAGGACTGTCTTCCCTGCAGCAAGGCAGTGACAGAACCTCTGGGGAAGGCCAGCCTCTCAGCATCCAATCCTAATGGCCCCGACGGGAAAGAAGGATGAGAAGCCTCTTAGCCCCCATTTTAGCCAGTGGGTCTGCCCAGAGTGCAGGTCTGAGGGTCTCCTCAACAGAGACTTCCTGCAGCAAGGCAGCCCGGGCTTACCCCCTGCTGAGCAGGCCTCTGGCTCAAACCCTCACAACAGGAAAGGGAAAGGAAGGCGGCCCCACCCAGGCCGTTACCCTGCTTGCCCAGGAGCCTTTCCGCCAGCCCCTCAAAGCTTGCTGCACACTTCAGAAGAAAAGGGGAAATGAGGGAAATGGTGGGTGTCGTGAGGTGAGGGACCCTCTGCGGTCCATGGGGAAGAGGACACCCAGCCAGAGGCACAGAAATGCCACCTGTCCCCACATCTGTCACCTCTCTGTGCTCCATCCCCTCTGCTTTCTCTCATGATTGTCCTTCATGACCCCTATAACCTGACATCCCAATCTCACAAGCTCACAGTGGGGTGGAGAGACAGAAGAGAAGAAATAAGGGGCAGGAGAAGGTGTGACACGCCCACGTTCTCCTCTGCTGGATGCAGACCAGCATCACTGGCACCCCAGCCTGGGGCACCCAGCAGGGGTGAGTGCACACCCGTGCCCCCTCTCCTCAGGACACACATACAAGAAGCATCCTACATCCAAGTCCAGCTTCCTGTAGGAGAATGACCCTGACCATCCTCAGAAAGCTCCCTGAGGCCCGACCCCATGCACCCACTGCAGGCCGGGCTGCCGGGCCCACCCTCCCTTACCTGTCCCCCTGCGGCAGCGGCGGCTGCTGCGGCGGCGGCTGCAGCGGCCATCTGAGCGACTTGGGCTGCCTGGGCTGCAGCCACCTGCTGCTGCTGCTGCTGCTGCTGCTGCTGTTGCTGCTGCTGCTGCTGGGCCTGCTGCACGACCATCTGGGCTCGGACCTTGAGGGAGAAAGTGAGCAAGTGCTGGATGCCGAGGCTGACAGACCCCCCAGTGTGGCCCACGGTTACCTCGGCCTGAGAAGCATCGTGCACAGAACACGATCCCAGGCACAGAAGAGGTCAGGAGGGAAGGCCCAGGGGCCATGATCCTGGAAGGACGCCAGAACTGAACTGGCAAAGCAGAGATGGAAAACGGGAAGGTGCCCAGGCCCTAGGCTCTGCTGGGAGCTGAGGAACATGGGCAAGCTGCTTACATTCCCTGCGCCTTCATTTCTCCTTCTGTAAAACTGGGGATGCTCCTCACTGAGAAAAGTACTCTGTCAACAGAAAAGCCGATGAGAAACGGGAGCTCCCGGCACCCCCGCGGCCCCTCTGGGCAGCCCTTGTCTCATCTCTAGAAGGGTGAGGGTCGGCCTCACCGCCCTAAGCGGGTCCCTAGAGCCCACGGCCCGTGAGCCTTACCTGCATCACTTTGAGCTGCTGCGGGGTGAGCATCATCTGCCCAGAGAGTGACTGGGCCTGTGGGACCAGAGGCTGCGCCGCCTGTGCCTGCGGTGGGAGCTGGGGCTGCTGGTTCGGAGCCACCTGCTGCTGCTGGGGCGGCGGTGCCTGCGTCTGCGGTGGCGGATGGTGGTGCAGCTGCTGGAGCTGCTGCTGCATGGCTTGGGAGGGTGGCGGCGCCTGCGATGGGGGCTGCTGGGGCGGCTGCTGGGGCTGCATGGCCTGCTGCTGCTGCTGGAGCTGCAGCTGGGCGATTCGAAGCTGCTGCTGCTGCTGCAGCTGAAAGCCAAAAACAGGCAGGTTCCTGGTTAGTGGCAGAGCCCTGGGCACCTGGCGATGGGAAGGCTGTGGCTCCAGTCAGGCGCCATGGGGCCTGGCAGCTCCAAGAGCCGTGGAGCCCAGGGGCCCAGTGTTACCATGGGGCAAAGAGGCCGAGTCAGCTATGGGGCAGGATGGCTGAGGGAAGCCATGGCCACCATGGGGACTGGAGGAGGGAGGGAAGATGACCTTTCGTGGCACAAAAAAAGCCATCAAACAAAACATCTAAGTCAGAACAACAGGATGCGGGCTGTGGCAACTCGAGGCAGGGTTTGCCTGTGGAAAGGAGGACCCAGAGGGTGGTGCATACTCCCAGACTGGCTCCAGGAGCCTCTGCTGATGTTCCTGTCTGTGCAGTCACCGATCAGCTAGACCTGAGGCAGTGAGGGGCAAGCAGAAGACCCGGCTCTAAAGCCCAGAAGGGGCACTCACAACCTAAGTCCCAATTTCTCAGACTCAGTTTCCTAATCTGAAAAATGGAGACAATCCTGTCCTGCTCTCACTTAAAGGGCTGTCCCGAGCTCTTTCTGTGCCCGTCATGGGAGGGACTATTGTTTGGGACAATGTCCCTCCTCATCTTGCGGGTGACAAGCCCTCTCTGCTGCAGTGACTGCCCACATGGGGGGTCCTGGCTTCAGCACACAGCCTCACATGCTCTGCCCTGAAGAAGCTCTATGAGCTCCCTTTCTATGGCTGCCATGTAGATTTGTATATGCAGCCTCTCAGTGTCAGATCTCCGTACCCTCAGGGCCTGGTACACAGTAGGGTCTTCCTAAAGACCTGCCTATCCCCTGGGGAGAGCAGAGGTGTCCGGCACCAGCTGGGCCATCCTCGCTCTCTCTGCCTGAGGAGCCGGCTTCTCAGAGCAGCCGACCATCTGTAGAAGCTCAGCCACAGACAAGCCCACGCTTCTCCTCCGTATCTTTGCTGAGACAATGAGGGGACACCGAATGAGGCTCTGGTCTAACAAAGGCAGAGAACAGGATCTAACTTGGGCAAGGGAGAGACTGCAGAGCTGAAAATAACAAAAACAAATTTAACATTTAAAAAAAGAAAACACAATCAGAGTTATTTTTAAAGAGTCAACAAAAAAAGAGTAGCAAGGTGTCCCCGTGGGAGGGGGGACTTTGCTTCTGGGGGTCTCTGGCCGCACAGTCCTGTGGTCAAGCCTCCCCTTTGCTCTCATCTCTCTACACTCATGCGGCTGCGTCCGGGATGGAGCATAGTCATTGCTCCCCAACACATACGCCCAAGCCCTGTTTCTAAAGCACAAACCTACCTTGCCACCTCCCCAGATCTTCTATTAGCTCCTCAGTTGGCACTTAAAGATCTTGAAGGGAAATAAGCTTTATAGGGCCCTTGCTGAGTACTTTTGTGCTGAGTACTTTTAACAAATAAGGTTCCATGGGACCCCTGCGCCAACTCTGGGAGGCAGGTGCTGTTCTGGTCTGCTTTTTACAGATGAGGAAACTGAGGCAAACAGTGTGGCTAGTAGCTAGTCAGCACCAATGGCTGGATTTTAGCTTGCATCTCTGACCCCAGGTCCCGGGCTCTGGCTACTCTCCTCTTGCTTTCACAAGCCCCCAGAGAGGCCACAGTCTCACCGATCTGGCCTCGGTGCTGTTCTTGACCCATGCTGAATAGAAACCACCCCCTATCAGAGAGGTAGCATGGACTGTCTCTGCCCGTGTGGCTCCTTCGGGGCTTGGCTCACAAGCCGCCTCATACATGATCCCCTCTGCTGCCTGGGCCTAGGCTTACCACAAAAATCCCCTAGTACAGGTCTTGTGCCTTTTCATATGCTTTTATATGCACAGTTCTGTGCACAGTTATGTGCACAGAATGTCTCTGGGTGCATGTGTCTGTGTGTGACTCCGTGTGTGCACACGTGAGCTCGTGCACAACTCCTGTGCCTGCACATGTCCCTACATGTCTCTGTGGGTGAGGGTGGGGGCAAGGCACATGTCCGTGCCCTCCCAAAGAAGGGAAGACCTCTGAGGACAGGATGGGTTCTCCCTCTGTCTCTGTGTCACATGATCAAGCACAGGCCTGTCCGTGTGCCCCTGGCAAAGCCGCCTGGTCTCGGCCTGCGATGCTCTCAGAGGTGTGGAACCTGGTGAGAAGTCAGTGGCCCTGTCCCCAGTCGCCCTGATGCCAAGGGCAGGAAGCTGCTGCCGCCAAGACCTTGGTCTTTCTCTACTAAGAAGCGCCATGAGGGAATTAAAGGGGCTAGAGTCTAGCTCCACCTGGAACCTGACCCAGCAAGCCAAGGCCCCGGCTCAAACCCAACCCCTCTAACTTACTACCAGAGAAGCTCCAGAGCCCTGGGCTTGTCACTGGACCTGTAGGAGGGGTCAGACCACATGGCCACTAGAAGGTCCCCTCTTGGGCTAGTCTGTGGTATTCCCCCCCCGCTACACACGGATCTCAGTACTGCTGACCCCAGTCCCACCATACCAGAAGCCCACCTGACTGATGCTATGACGTCTGTCCTTCCACAGAGCCCAAACCCCCTGACTCTGACCACTGGAAAGGCTCTCAGAAGTACCCTTGCTCCTGTCTCCTTCTGCCAGGCACCATGGCCATGCCCCTCTTCTAGAACCTTCCCTGCCTGTGACATCAGAGGGCAGGACCAATGAGACAGAGGGGATGCAGGGGACAGGGCCTGCCCCTCCCCACCCAATGGCTCCCTCTCTGGAGCTGCCACCACCTTTGGAGCCAACTGTGGTCCTGCAGCCCAGGAAGGCATCACCCTTGCCCCAAGAGCAATTCCCCTCAGGAGCCCTGAGGCCAAGCCTCATCCCCTCCCCAGCCAAAGTCACCAGGGCCCCATTTCAGCCCATCCAACAGCCCCCTTGGCGGGTTGGGCTCATCCACAAGCCCGGGAGGCAGGCCACCTGCCAGTGCCACCCCAGACAAGAATTCTCTGCCTCCTGAGGGGCTAACAACAAGCAGAGAAAACGAGGGACCTCACTCAAGGAAAAACTATTCTGAAAGCCTATAACCGGCCGCCTGCTGCTGCCCAGGCTGACCCCTGCCACGTGGCTGGCTCTGGGGGCAGGCACTCAGGACCTCCATCTCCTCAGCTAGGCTCCCAGGGCTCACCCTCTTAGGGTCTCTCACTCAGCCCTGACCTAGATTCTTGCCCAGCTAAATAAAGGCTCATCCGCTAAAATTCACAGAGACCTCAAGACTGACAGGAAACATGATGACAAGATCTCACAACCACTGGCCAGAGAAAATGGTTATGCCCACTTTATAGGGGAGGGAAGAGGTTCAGAAAGGTCCCACAGGCAGTGAGGGTCTAGCTCAGCTCTGGCCTCTGCCCTCATATGGGGGCATGGACATCACAGCTATTTGCAGGGCCCAGAGGGGAAGATGGCAACTTAACTCTGCTGGGTCAGAGGGCAGGAAATCCTCAGGGAGGAGCCCTTTGGGGGAGGGGGGGCCTAGGGCCCCGCCCCCTTCTTCCTGACTCTGTAGCCCACCCTGGCTGTCCCTCCAGACTCTGCCCTGGGCAAGCTTCTCTGTCAACACCCTCTCAAGCCCGGGCCCTCAATGGCTCCTCCACTCACTTCTCCGCTGAGGCAGACCACCCCCACATCATCGTATCCAGCCTGTCTCACATCACCACCCAGCGAATAGACAGCTCCAACTGGCTGTGCCATAAACACCTCAAACTCTACATGCCCAAAACAGAACTGATGATCTTGCCCTCAAAACACAACCCTCTTCTCATTTCCCTGAATTCCTCCTCTTCCTCTTCCCCATACAGTCAGTCGCCAAGGCTCACGGCTATTCCCCATGAGCCGAATGGCGCTCCCCTGGACTAGCACGACGCCCTCTTCAGTGGCCTCCCTGCCTCTAGCCTCTGCCCATTCCTAGGCATCATCCACAGAGCCCTTCATAACGTAGCCTCCCGGCCCTACCCACTGCAGGGGGCCCAGATTACCCTTCTGGCCAGCCCTTCCCACCTCTGCTCCCCTCCACCCCCCACCCCCTCATTAAACAGGGCACAAGAAATACCTCCATGAAGCCTTTCCTGCTTTCCCCTCATTCACCTCCTCACAGGGTCTGGGACTTACTGCGCATGTTTCCTGATCTTCTAACAGATGGCTAACACCAGTCAGCACCGGGAGAGCAAGGACCGTGGCACCGTAGCTCTGTATTCCCAGAACCACCAGGGTCAATGCCTACTGACTGACTAGTGGGGGCAAGTGACAAGATGGCAGCTTCACAGAAGGAAGACCTTCCCAGCCAGCAGAGCTGAACAGCAATGAAAGGAGCTGCTGTCTTGGGAGGCAGAAGATCTCTATCTCACAAAGAGGCTGAAGGATGGCAGCCCTGGAGTTAGGATCCAGGCTCGGGCATTTCCTAGCTGTATGACCCTGGCCAAGTCTCTGTCTGCCTCAGTTTCCTGAACCCAAAGTGGGAATCACAGCACCTCCAAGAGCTGTTATGAGGCCCAAATGATATGTTATCTGTAAGTGCTCAGCACAGGGCCTGGTTGTCTCTAGAGGACCAGGACATCAGGAAGGTGAACTGCATTTGAGTGAGTCAGGGTTGTGCAGAGACACCAGCCTCACTTTTTCCTCCAGTCATCTGGGTCCGGTGGCCAGATACCAATCAGGATAACTGGGGATGGTCCCGAGGTCCTTCCCAGGTCTCAGTCTGACGGAGGCGATGCTCAGTCAGTGATTACGGCTAGGCAAGAAAGGAGGCAGAGAATGGCTTCTTTTGTTGTCGCTGTCTGTCCTTCATTCTGGATGAGGACCAGGACATCAGCAAGGTGAACTGTATTTAAGGGAGGGAGGGCTGGCATGCAGTAGGCACTTACTAAATGCACATTTCTTTCCTTCCTTCAGCCCCACTCCTAAATCTCTTGCCCAGTCCCATTCATTCTCCCTCCACACCTCTCTGGTCCTCCCTTTCTGAACTCACCAGTCCCACCCTTGTTCATTCCTCACACCACCCCCCCAGTCCGGCCCACGCTCCTGTGGTCTGGCCTGACTGCCATCTGGCCCTCACATCTTTGTCCATGCCACCTTTCTGTCATCACTGCTCTCACCAGGTCACTCCCCACTGCCTACAGGATCAAGTATAAAATCAGGAACCTGACTAGAACCAAGGTCCAAAGCTCTTTTTTTCTACCTTAGTTTTACAAGCCCCTTCCGGCTTTGCATAAAAGCTATGATCCAGGCAAACTGGACTGTTTTCTACTCTCCCTTGCCCCATCTGCACTCTCTTCTATCCCTGGAATAGACTGTGTCTATCTGAATATCCCTCCTCCCTTCAAGGATGGAGACAGTGGGGAGAGTCAGGAAGACCCGACTTCCAATCTGGCCTCGGACACTTAGACCCTGGGCAAGTCCCTTAAACTCGGTACAGCCAAGTACAACAACTGTAAACTGTTGTTGAGGATGAGATGAGGGGATGACTGTGAAGCGCTCAGCACAGGAAGCCCTACTGACTCCCTCTTGTGACTGAATTCTACATCTGCTTAAGATGGCCTTCTATTCACTTATGGGAATGGGAAAACCTCGGCTGCAGTGTTTGAGCCTGGCCCTGTGCAGCTGGGAAGCAAGGCTGCCTCTCCGTGCTGCTCAGGATCTCAGTTATGCTGACCAGAAGCTCAGCCCAATCCAAAGACGATGCAAGTTCTCCCAATTGTGCATCTCAAGCAGCCCAATGGTCTCCCCTGAATACTGGCCTCATACTGACCAGTTCCTGCTTCCACGTTCCTCTGATTGAATACAGACACTTGGGGAATGCGGGACACCTTTTTCTAATTTCAGAGAATTGTACCTCTTTACTCCCCCCCCCCAACTCACAAAGTCCCTAATCTTTCCTCCAAATAGAAATCAGACTATCTAATTACACGACATATTTTGTATTATCTTTTAATATAAAAATCTGTCTTCCCCCCACATTCACGGTCCAGTGGCAAGCTGAGGAGGACCTGGCACGCTCTACAGCACAAGCCTAGACTCACGCAACCGTGTTTGGTGAGCTGGCGAGGAGTACGACACTGCACCGGAAACCCCAGGACGGAGTTAATTTTCATTTATAAGGAAAGGAAAATGAAATGTATCTATTAGGGAAACATGAGAATATTAATAGTATTCAAGCCCTAAGTTGTAATTAGTGAAATTTTGCTCTTTGTGGAAATATTTCTTGAGTTCTGACTCCAGGGGTGGTTGTCTGAAGTGCCAAAGCCGGCCACAGGAAACAGCAGGGGGGGCAGTCTGAGAACAGCTGGAGGCAGCCCTCTGTCCCTGGGACGGCCGTGGCGTGGCAGAGGGCAGGAGCCTTGTTCTTTCTGAACAGGAAGCTCCCCCTTTGTACTATTTTCTTTCTGAACAGCCAATCTTGCCACCTGGCTAACCCGTAGCCTGGATTTTGATACCCGACTGGCTGTCAGATGTGACGCATGCATGGAGTCAAACAGAGCGAAGGGAGCTTTTCCCTGTTATGGTGTACATCAGGTCCATCTATGCCCTTAAGGGGAAGAACCTTGATGTTCCTCCTTTTCCTTTCATAGAAAATTTCTATAATCAGGGCAGGTGAGCAGTAGGGATTTTGTAAGTACCATGTTAAATCTATTTATTAATAGACTGACCCTGGAACATCTCTGAGCTACTAGAAAAGGATGCAAGCATGAAAAATCTTACAATTTTTAAGACAAAGGTGTAAAAGTTTACTCATTAAGTAGAATAATAAAGCTTGAGAAGGCAGTAGGATCTGACTGTTTTCTCTAAGAACTATATACATACACACATCTATGTATCTGTATGTGTGTATCTACATCTATATCTCTATATGTCTATATACATATATATGGTGGACTCTAAATGTCTCTAGGAGGGAAATTCAGGCTTTAATAATAAGATCTCAAAATTGGATTAAGGATTTCACATATAAAATTACATTAAGTGAGTGAAATTATTTTCCCATTTCTAAAGTATCTATCTGGTCATTTTAAAAGACAGAAGAGGGGCAGCTAGGTGGGGCAGTGAATGGAGTACTGGGCCTGGAGTCAGGAGGACCTGAGTTCAAATCCGGCCTCAGATATTTAACACGTAACATCTTAACTAGCTGTGTGACCTTGGGCAAGTCACTTAACCCCAACTGCCCTGCCCTCCCCCCTCCAAAATGCCCCCCCCCCAAAAAAAGAGGTAGCAGAGATCAATTTCAGTTATACTCATGAATTTTCTTTTTAAGATTCTTATATCAAGTATTTTAGCTCAAGATAAAAACCGCTAGTGCCATATTAAACATTTCAATTCTCTTAAGTTTCAGGTTTGGAGAGCCCAACTTAGGAGACTGTACACTAAATCGTATGAAGCCTTGTTCCCGGTGGATTTTAGTGGAATTATCTAGGAATCTCTACAAATCAGCTGAAAACAGAGAAGCAGAGTCCCTGTCAGAGCTGTCCGGAGAAGGAGATCTATTCCAGAATGTTCAAGAGAAGGAATTCCCAGGGACCAGATGACTGCAGGGGACGTGGGGGACTCAAGAGAAAAGGATGGGACAGACCCTGGGAGTGGGTTATAGGATCCAGGGAGGCTCGGATGTCGTCTAATACTGACGATCACCCTGTCGCTTTGGCCTTCTACTTCATGGGGTTTGTGTCACTGAGCTTTCTCGGTTGCCTGGGTGTAAATATCTCCTCTCAAAATTATCCCACTGTGAGTCTTCCAAGTATTTTGATCTGTAGTCTGATTTATGTCATTCTGATGATGAATACATTAAAAACCTTAGAAATCTGGGTTACAGATAAGTGATCCATGGGCGGAGGGAGCACGAACAGAAAGGGGGAATTTCCAATCAAAATAAGTCAAAAGGGGAGCTGGTCCCAATTTGCTCAGCAGCTGGTATATGCTGCTGAATGAAGTGATAGCTCCCTGAGTCATCTCTAATCAATCCACACAGAACAGTGTCAGGAGCAGGTGAGGAGCCTGAGGATACTTACTGTCCTCCCTTCCCTCCCAACTCAGAACAGTTCCCAGGAGCCCACGGGAATGTGTGGCCTCCTCCTCTCTTGGCAGCTCGAGTTCCTGCTAAATCAGTTCCTTGGAGAGAAGGCTGTGATGGCATCTGTGCCTCTATCAGTCTCCTTGGTACTGAGCTTGGGTTTAGGTGGCAGGGTGAGGGAGGGGTGTGCCTCATTAATGTGTGTTAAATCACCCTGGCTGATCAGCCTGACCAATATGGAGGGGTTCCCCCTGGAGTTGAGGGGGACATGACAAAGGAATTTCTGAAATTCCTTCCAGACCTAAGAAACCAGGATCAATGGCTATCTTTCTACTAAACTGAAGGTGGCAAACCCAACTTTTCATCTCCTGTGGCCATATCAAGGTCCCAGGTGCTCTATCGGAACCTCACCGTCAGAGAGCTGGACATTGGCAGGGGTCTAGTCTCACTCATATCCTCCCCTTCCTGGCGTGGAAGCAATCTCAGGATGGGGAGCTCACGACCTCTGAGGCTTTCTGGCAGGGGCAGCCACAAAGCCCTTCCCAAAGCGTGGTCAGCAAGAGTAGTCGCCTCCCTCACCTGCTGGCTCTGATGGTGGAATTTCAGCAGGTGCTGCTGCTGCTGCTGCTGCTGCTGCTGCACAGCTGCCTGGAGCTGCTGCTGTTGCTGCTGCTGCACAGCTGCCTGGAACTGCTGCTGCTGCTGCATGGCATTCTGCTGGGCCTGGAACTGCTGCTGCTGCTGCTGCTGCTGCTGCAGAGCCACCTGCTGCTGGGCCTGGAACTGCTGCTGCTGCTGCTGCTGCTGCTGCTGCTGCAGAGCCACCTGCTGAAGCTGGAGCTGGGCTGCAAAGACAGAGCAGAGCCCGCCCTGTCCAAAGAAGCTCCAAGGTCCAGGCTGGCCCTGGCGCTGGCCTTGGCACTGCCCCACCCAGCAGCTGAACTCTGCCCGCCCTCAGACCCAGCCATGTACCCCCAGGAGAAGGAAGAGGCCTCGGGGGCAGCAGAAGCGGGGCCCAGGGTTTCATGCTCCTGAAGGGGAGGATTGGGGAAAGCCTGAGAGGCCTCCCAGGAGCTGATCCAGAGGGAGGTCAATGGAAGAGATGCTGTCACAGACAGGAGGGCCTGTCGAGAGGCCTGCTGCCCACTCCCGACACAAAGGAGCCAGGGGCTGCTCTGGGCACAGCCAGTCTGGGCCGGGGGCACACCCATGACAAGTGTTTTTCTTTTCTTTTTGATATTGGAAGTGTGAGGAAGTGGGAAAGAGAGGAAAGAAATTTGTATTAATTAAAAGAAAAACCCAGCCTTTCCCTCTTCTCTAGCTAGCCTTGGTCTTCTACAAGGAGCCCTCCAGAGCCCTTGGCACGGCAAGAAACACCAGGTATTCCCCAAACACCCTAAAGAATGGCCCTGAGTGCCCTGGCTGAAACCTCGGATCCTACTGACCCCTGGAGAGCTGGGGGAAGGCCACGTGGAGCAGGAGAAAGCTCCCCTAGCAGCGGGTCCAGCCCTGGGCACGCTGCTCGACTTCTCAGTGACTCAGTCAGCCCTAAGACTGTAAGTCTCAGCACAAGTGGTGACATGCACTGGTGAGCAGTCATACCGAGCTCCTCACCAAGACCTCCCTACACAGCTGAAATGAGAGAGCCCTCCCAAAAACAATGGGGGTGGGAAGTAACCCCCTATCCTCCTGAATCATGTCCAACATCAAGACTAGTAACTTCAGGAAGAGCAGGGAGCTCTGGACAGGATGGTGCAGAGAGAAGCCAGAAAACAGGGACAAAAACAAGGACACTTCCCCTTCATCCACATTCTGTCAACAACAGAACAAAGGTGGGGGACACTGGAAAGAGGCCAGCAAGGTGGCAGGACCGGCGAGACGAGGGAGGACCAAGCTGCTGCTGATGAGAAAATCTTCTCTTGCCTCCTCCCAAACTCAGCAGGATCCAAGGGAGCCAGGAAAGCAGGGGGTTGCCAGCTGAAAAGCCCCTTGTGACGACTCCTGTCACAGCTGGCCTGTCTGAGGGAAGGAACCCACACAGAAGAGCCAGCCTACGCAGCCAAAGGGCAGCCCTGCCCTGTCGGAGGACTTCTCTGCACTGTTCTGAGACTCCCTGGGCCCATCTACTCCCGGGACCAGCTCATGCTCCATTTTCCCACAGGAGAGACAACCAGCCCACAAAACTCCTGACCTTCCTGACCTGAATGCCAATCAGGGAACCAGCAGAGCCAAAGGTACCAGGTGCTGGGGAGAAGGGCAGCCACAGGGGCCAGGATAACAGAGGTGAGGGTGGTCATGCAAAGGCACTCTGGAAATGTCTGTCTGGGGAAGAGCTGACTGAGGCTGAACAAGGGCTTCACAGAAGTCAGGGCTAGAAACTAAGAAACTGAAGAGCTGGTCCAATGCCTTCATCTGCAGCTGGGGAATCTAAGGTCTGCAAAGGTCAGAGGACACGGAGCTAGTCTTGGAAGGGCCTGGGGGGGCACTGGGGACAGGCCCCTCTTCTTACAGAAGCAGAAGCCCAGGCACAGAGGGGGCTAATGGCTTTCTCAGGGTCACACGGCTGACTTCACTATTACTACACTGCCTCTCAGGTGAATTCTCCAAAGTCACGGATTCTATGTGGGAGAGACAGCCTTGAGAAGTCCTATCCTGTGCTAGGCAGGACGGAAGGATACAAAGATGCAGCCATGGGAAGCTGAAGGCCCAGAAGCTAGGCTGGGACGCCAGGACACAAAGCAACAGTATGGGCAAGATGTATGCAGGGATATATCTAAGTTCATAAAAAACCCTTGTTTTATAGTCAATGTCCATCAATTGGGGAATGGCTAAATGAACTATGGTACACCGATATAAAATAAAATGACTGTGTTGTAAGAAACAATGTATGTGATGGATCCAGAAAAGCCTGGGGAGACCTACATGAACGGATGCAGAGCCAGGAAGACGATCAATACAAGGACCACAACTACGGAAATACAGAGAATTCCCACAAAATAAACAAAATAGAATGTTGAAAAATGATGAAGAACCAGCTTAGTTCCAAAGAAGAGGCACCTCATACTTCTCTGCAGTTTTGTTAATCAGTTTTGCTTTAAAAAATGTGTTTTCTACATTTTTTAAATAAAAAGTTATTTATTATAAATGATGACTCTCTGGGAAAGAGGATACAAAGGAGTTCTAGGAAATACAAGAACAAAACGTTGGTAGTAAAAAGAAAACCTTTCAAAAAGAACTGTTTTCAAGTCATTCTGCATTCCCAACTTGTGATCACAAGACGCACTCCGCATAGATTATTTTTATTTTTTTGCTGCTGGAGTTTGGAGCTGTGATCGACCTCCCAAAAAGGCCTCTCTTCAACTACAGACGCACAAACCACTCCCCCCCTCCCATCTCAAATCCAGGTCCCCTCCATGGGCAGGGCTGGCCCTGCTGGTGATCCTCCTGGGACCCACCCCTCCCTATCTATTCACTGCCTGGGGCCTGTGCCCTGCAGCTTTCCTTCCACTTTGGACAGATGCCTCAGAAATGACTGCTGACTGAATGATGGCCAGTGAAGATGCAGCATCTCTGGGACCCGAGGCAAGAGACAGCTGAGAAGCAAAGTCTAACACTGCCATCAACAGGAAGGCAGAAGTAAATTCATTAGGTCCTAACATTTTAGGGCTGGAAAGTCCTATCGGCCGGCATGACTCCCTCCCGGGGCCTAAGGGGAGGACGGTGCTCACTCCAGGTCACACGGATGGTCAGTGGCAGAAGCTGGCCTGGAAGTCAGGCCTCCTAATCCCCAATCCAGACTGACTTCTCACTCGAGTCTCACTGCAATGTCAAAGGGCTAATGATCCTTGAAATGAAGGAACATTACATGACCAAGGTGGTCAGATGCTCAGTACCCAAGTCTGAACACCCCTCCAACGACTTCCCAACAGAGTTCTAGTCATTCTGCTTTTGGGGGATCCGAGCACAAAGGTAAACCAAGGAGACCAACATCTAGCTGAGGCTGCGTCCGGGCCTCCTCAGCCCTCCCGTGACGTCTGGCAGAAAGGACGAGAGACAAGGTTACATGCTCAGGGACAACATCGACATCAGGGGATTCCCAAGAAGTAGCTGAGTCACGGTACTTACTCGGCTGAATGGTGGCAGAAACAAGAGACATACCGTGAGGGGGCATCGCTGAGGTGCCAGGTGGGGGCTGTCCTGAGAGGGCCATTGGCTGGCCCACTCCTCCAAGCCCACTCATCCCGCCCAGTGACTGGCCTGGGCCCCGAGACGCCATCCCGATTCCAGCCGTTCCAGTTGGGGGTCCACCTGTGAGGTTCTGTAGGGCATTCATAGGATCTGTGGGGGGATGGGGGTGGAGTGGGGGAAATGGCACCACTGCTCAAAAGAGAAGGCTCAGGCTGGTCGCCCTGCCCTGCCCTGGGGGTCGCCATCTACCCTCACTGGCCAGAGGGTTTCTTTTCTTTTTTGGGTCCAGATCTGTGATTTCTTTAGTGTAGGGAACCAGTGTGGAAACGCCCTCCATGGATGGGCTCTGCAGCTTCCCTGCAATCTAGGAGTGGAGGAGCGCTGCCGCGTACAGGGTGATCCAGCCAAGGTGGGACCTCGCATGTCGGAGTCACACTGCTCTAACTAAAATGAGCCCCCACCCCCACTCTCCCTTGGGGATAAACTGAGCAGATCCCATATTCTAGGTACTAAACAGGATTGAGCAAAAAGAAATTCTTCCCTAGAGCCAAAGCCCTGAAGTTAGCAGTAATCCTTTAAAGGCCCCACCCACGCTGCTCCTCATTAATTGAGCTTCAGTGAGCTCTGACTAAGCAAGAGCCTGCTCCAAAGGGATTCCAGGTGGAAGTCCACCACCAGCCTTGGCACCTTGGCACCCACCTAGCCCTACTAAAGGCTGACAAGAAGAGTTCCCTCCTACAAGGCCAAATTCAGCAGGGCTTCATGGCCTGCTCACTCGCTGGACACTTCTTACGGTCCTGACACCTTCTGAGCCAGAGGACACCCCCCTCTTCGGGGGAGCCAGAAGGTGCCCAGAGGGGCCCTTGGGTACTGGAGAAGATGCTTGGGTTCAGGCCCCCTAAGATGTCCTGGGAAATAACAAAATTCAGAAAGTCCCCAGTTGGGTTAATCCTGGTCCCACATACCAGCTGCACATAGGGACAAGGAAGAACTGAACAAGAAAGGCAGGGTAAGCAAGCCCGGCCAAGAGAAGACAAGTGTCCCAGTATCAGTCTGGAAATAGTTGCTTCATTTTTGGGGGGGGGGGGGAGGGGGTTGCTTTCTTTTTTGCTAAGACAAGTGGAATGTCTTGGGATGAGAAGGGAGCTCTCCATGCTCTGAGCGATTAAATGAACTGTGCCCAGAAGGAGGGGATGACCTCAAGTGTCTGCCCTAACTGTAAATTCTTTGAAAAGCTGTTCCTCTGTTGATGGGATAAGGTATCCAGCTCCCAAGCACGTTTCCAAAGCTCCCCCTCCCCATCTCTAAATGACTGATCGTAACATGGAATCGGGTGGGGGCAGGGGTAGGGGGAGGAAGGTTCTTACCGCTAACAGAAGCCTGAGATTTCTTGTTATCTATTAAAGAAAAAACACAAAGACAAACCCTTAGAAGCACATAGTTCAAGAGCACATTCCCTCCTAACCTGTAGGCACCTCCACAGGCAATCTGCCTCGGTTTTCAGAGGTCACATAAGCTGACAAAATGGAGCTCCCAAAGAAGGATGGCCTAGTGTCTGGCTGAGACCATCCAGACCATCCCTGTGCTGCTTGGAGCTGGCTTCAGAGGGCAGCAAGTCCAGCTGTTAGAGGAGACTTGGGACTCTCCAGGGTTTACACGTCATTCTCCAGGAACCAAGAGACTATCTCAAGAAGGCAATGCTTTCAGAAACAACAAAGGCATCCAGGGTCATAAAATGGTGTCCACAGGAGGTTGTGAAGTGCTCAGGCTACGCTGGATACCCAGAAGTTCATGTAGATCATGGTTAGCCCCACAACTGCCCCAGACTCCCAGAGCTCACAGGCCTCTAAGTGACCTGAGGCCTTCCTGGACCACAATCCTCCACATCCTGGGACTGCTCCAGACCTAGAAACCATATAGATCTTGGATTCTGGACCCCGAAGGGACACAGCTCAGACAGTTGGTCAAGGCAGCTCACCCCTCTAGGCCTTAATGCCCTTACCAAAACAGGGATAAGCCTCTCTCCAAAGCCCTTCAAGTGTGATAGAAACATGAGCTCTATCTTATAGGAGATCACCAAATCCAATGACCTCATTTAATAGAGGGGGAAACGGAGACCTAAGACAAAAAAGGCTAAGAGGCAGTGTGGGGTAGTGGGAAGAGCAGTGGATCTGGACCCAGAGTAACTGGCTTAAACCTGGCTTGGCCTTGGTCAGGTCACAGCCTCTCTCTAGGCTGCTGCCACCCCAGTTTCCTTGTCTACAATACAGGCATGATACTAGCTGATCTCCAAGTTTCCTCATGGCTCTAAAGTCTCCATCTCTGACTGACTCAAGGTCACTCAAGAAGCCAGGGACAAGAGCAGGAACGATGAGCAAGGTGGCCCTGCTGAAAAGCTCTGAGAGCGGCAGACAACACAGACATATTCCATGTAAACTTCAAAGGAGATTCATCACTTCAGGAGGAACCACACTAAGCTGGAGAAAATTGGCGTCCTGAGAAAGGCAAGTAGGATGGGGAAGGCACCTAAGAGAGCGCACTGAGGACCTGTGGAAGTAACCAGGGCTGTTTCTGGTAAAAGGGAAGACACCAGAGGGATGAGCCAGCTATCATCAAGGCCTTCAAGGACTGCCAGGCGTGAGAGCGCTCAGCCCTGCTCTGTTTGGCCAACGGAGGCTGGATGTTAGGGGATAGCTTGCAGTGAGATGGCCCCCAATCCCCAGAGTTGGCAGGCTCCCTGCACCAGACGCTGGGGAAGAAAGCCTTTTTCAGGTGCAGGCCTAGATGTCTCCAGAGCCTCTTCTGACCCAGAGATCACAGTGAGTCAAAGGATTAGAGACACTCGGGGGAAGAGGTCAGCTAGTCCCAATTTCCCCTAGTGGATACAGTGATCCCTACTACAACCTACAGAAAAAAATACTGTCCCTTAACCTCAGGGTCCTTTCTAAATCCTGACTTCCCCTGACTGGATCATCCAATCCAAGGCAATCCAACCAGTATTCAATAAGCATCTACTGCACACGATGTATTGCAATAGCTCCTGGGGACATAAAGACAAAAGGAAAACACATCTGTGTTGTTGGGGCACTTCGTTCTACCAAAGGGACTCAATGTGCCAACAGGTGGACTTGCACACAGTGATGTATAGAGGAAGCAATGTACAGCATTCACAGGGAAGCTGGGAGGGTCCAAAGAACTGGTCTGAAGGGAAGAGGAAGGATGTTTGAGGCCTGAGGAATGGTCCATGCAAAGACACCAAGATAAACTGCCAAGTTTGGGGAACACACCAAGCAGGCCAGTTGGGTTAGAAGTGTGCTCACGATGGAGAATAACAGATAGCTGCCTGAAAGGGCCAGCAAGAGCCAAGGAGAGCTGGTGTCTAGGCGGGAGCTCAGGAGTCCATCAGCCTCCCCACTGGGAGTGAATAAGTCCCCATAAGCAGGGGAGCCTCCTAACCAACATTACAAGCCAATCCAGTAACGTGTTCCCAACAATACACTGAGAGGAACAGTGGCTTGCCCAAGGCCACACAACTAGTCAGTGGCAGAGCCAGGACCATTGCTGTCCTTAAATAGCAAAAATTCCTATAAACAAAGCTTAACAGTCATTCTGGGCTAAAGAGAGATGATTCTCTAGTTGGCAGATAGTTCACACACCTGATTCTTAGAGCACTTTCATTTTAGAAGAGCAGAGGAAGGAAAAACAGATAAAACTCAACTTGCCGCCCCCAGAAAGGAGGGGCTGTCTGTGGGAGGAAGCTGGGACTCTTGCCAAGACCTTCATCTCGGAGGTCGACAGTGACCTCGTTCCTTGTTCCTCTACAAAACTGAGAGGCACAGTCATAGAGAGAATTTGGCTGAGACCCAACCCAGAGGTGTTGCGTCTAGTGACTGTCCCAAAAGAGTGGCCAAGGACTCCAAGACTAGAAACGGTGTGATTAAGCTCAGAAAGGCCCCAAAGAAATTCCTAAGGTGGAAGGCACCCGAAGACAGCATCTAATCCAGCTCAAGGGAACCTGAGCCCAAGAGCCTCCCTCTAGGGCAGCCAAGCTGTACTTCTGCTGAACAGACCCATGGCCAGCTCAGACCAAAGAGAACCAAGGGAAAAGGAGAGAGAAAGTGATGAAGGCTCACCATGCTGGAGCCAGTGTCTTCCTGGTATCCTGCTGACTAGTCATAACAGGAGCATGGAACCAAAGAATATGAGATTTTCTAAGTTGAAAGGCACTGGAAAAATGCTCTCCTTTAACCTTCTCTTTTGTAAGAGATTATGAACTTGAAACCAGTCCTGGCAAACAGCAAGAGCTTAACAAATGTTTGCTGACTGACTGAAACCCAGAAAAGGGAAGGGATTTCCCAGCAAAATTGGGCCTAGAACCCAGGGCCCCAGATCTCCCAAACTGGTTCCCTTTCCTCTATACTACCATAGGTCAAGGGACAAATCAGGAACCATTCCTTAAACTAGAAATCTTCCACCTAAGTAATAAGCAGGTTCAGCTCTGTTAAGGTTCCAGATCATACAAGACTGGACACACTCTCTCGTCCCTACCACACAGCAGTATGGCCACAGACTTTGTGAGAAGGGGCTTCCCAGGCATATGGGCATCTCGGGAGACCACACCACGGTGTGAAACACTGCATGGCATTGCTCAATGTTAGTTTCCCCCCTTTTTATTCTAAGGAATGGGATTGGGAGCAGAGGGGTGGCTGGTTACAATGGGAAATGCCATTGGTTTAAAGAATTTTTAAAAGATGTTTTTCTGAAAATGTAAATCTCAAGCCTCAGAGGTCTAAGGAAGAAGATGGAGCTATTAATTAAAAGAGAAGTGCCCGCTCTAGAAGAGCAGTGAGCCTTAGGAACTTCATGCCACGCCCCAAATAGATCCAAGAAAGAGGAAAAGGGCTCACATGCCCCCAACTATTTATAGCAGTGCTTTTCACAGTGGCTCGAGCTGGAAACCAAGGGGGCCATCAAACGGCCGAACACAGTAAGAAATGACAAACGGGCCAGTGTCGGAGGAACTGGTGACAAGTAAAGTGAGCAGAACAGGAGAACAGCATCCCAAAGGCTCTGCTCATTGCCAAAGCCTGCACCAGAGGGCAGGAGGAGACTTCCACCTGGGGCTGAGGGCTCCTTTCTTTCTGGTGGAACTGTGCAGTGGGTAGGTGGGGTCTGTTAGTTTGAACAGACAGCCTGTAAGTCTACAGAGGGATCTAGGGAGGACAGAAGGCCGTGCATTTGCATTTCAAAGGTCTCTGACAGCCAGGCAGCTCCAAAGAGGATATGGGAAGGCCTGAGCTGAAGGGGGCTCTCATTCAGAAAGAAAAAGGCAACTGAAACCTGGAGTCACACAACTAGGAAATAACAGGATTCAAATCCAGCTGGAAAAGGAGAAAAAAAAGAGTTGTAAGCAAAGAAGAAGGCAAGGGGTCCAGGACACAAAGGAGTCTAAGTCAGTGTTGGGGAAGCTGGAAGGCAATGGCTGCAGACTGCCTACGTGGTAAGCTCTCTGAGGGCAGGGCCTTTCCTTTCGTCTCTGCGTCCCCAGGACCTAGCAGCAGCTCCTGAATAAAGGACAGGAACTCCTCAGCTGAAACCTAACTACTTGTGCTCAGTGTGGCTGGCAGGACCTCCCCCCAGTCTTGTTCTCCCGGCACTTTCCCAATGGCTCCCTAAAGCCAAGAAATACAAAAGTTGTTACTTACGAATGTCTCGGAAATGGATAATGAGCCTGGCCACAAGGGAAAGATATTCGTCCTAAAATTAAAAAACAGGAAGTAGTTTAATCCAAAATGAAGAAGACAAGCACTTAATGACTCACCATTTCCTTTCCCTCAGCAGAAGGGAGCCCTTCTTCCTGTGGCCCTGCTAAGCCACACACTGACAGACGGCAGGGGCTGGCGCAAGGCACTGAGGACCCATGTGGGGAGAAAAAGTCAGCAGAGCCTAAGTGAGCGGGCCAAAAATGGGCTGAGAGGAAAGAGGGGGCCGAGACAAAGGGGGAAGGTGCAGGGGTGTGAATCTTGGGTTAAACCTGCTGCTCCGTTCCTTCAGCTCTGACTGCCACGGCCGGCTAAGCTCTCTGAACACAGGACGCGGAGCGCTCGAGCTGGGAGGACCCCGGAAGGTCAGACTGGATGGGACCAATCTCATTCTAAAGAGGGGAAGCCGAGGTCCGGGGAGGGGAAGAGACAGAGCAACCCTGCAGTGGGAGTCAGAGGCCGGAGGCGCCAATCAGAGTTGGGCTACAGGGAGGCAGATTAAAACGGCCTTGTCACTTTCTCAGTCTAAAAGCCCTTTCCAGATCTGTTGTCTTAGGAAGGCGGTTTGGGTTAAGAAAAAAAGAACTTTTTGATGGAATCTGTACTGAGGGTACCAAAGGAAGCTAGCCATGGGACGGAATGAGCTCTGTTCAGCTCCCGGCCCATTTCCCACCTGGAGGGAACAGCTCAGCTTTCTTTTTAGCCTCTCAGAAAGGGCTGTAATCTTGATCTCGAGCACAGGAGGAGACCCTTTCAACCCCACAGAAGAAACTGAGTAATTTGAAGACAATTTTGTTCTTAGAATGCTAACCCAAAAAATCCTACTTTAACCTATTATGACCCTTTTCCCTATTCAAGATTCCTGATAAATTACCTTAGGATAGAGAAGTTCAAGGACCAGGGAGGGAAGGAGGTTACTCTACCAGCTTGGACATAGAGACATTTCTCTCTCTAAGTCAGAAATCCAGGACTTGGAGTAATACTAAATAAATAAAAATTATTTCCGGTAGACTTTTGCCCAAAAGCTAGAGTCCAGAGTCAATACTTTTTCAACATTTAAGCTCTCTAAGGCTCAGTCTCCTCATCTGTAAATATGGCTAATAAAACCTACTCTGTACTCAAAATGCTTTGTTACCCACCAAGCACCACGGAGGTGCCAGCTAGTGAGCACCCAAATGCCTCCCACCGCTGAGCTGTCCTTTGTGGACAAGTGTGGACTGGTGTCTCCCACAGCCAGTCACCTCTAGGCTTTACTTCTAAAGTCCCCCAGATAATAACAGTTTGTCCACTCCAGCGATGAGAGTTTACAAAGCACATGGCTGTGGTGAAGAAAGCAGAGGTGATGGCAGCCCCATTTTACAGATCTGGAAAGTGAGCCTCACAGAGCAACTGACTTGTGGCCCTAAGACTACCAAGGGGTAGACGGAGGCCTGGGCACTTCCCATGACCCCACATTGGCTCTAGGGTGCAAAAAGGCTGCAGAAGGCTGGCCTTGGCTGACACAAGTCGGCTCTGGAACCCTGATAGAATGGTGAAGTGTGTCCTTACATGGAGTCTAATCCAACATGGCTGTGTGTGTGTGTGTGTGTGTGTGTGTGTGTGTGTGCGCGTGCGCATGCGCTGATAGCACTTCAAAAGCACCAGCACCAGGGCTCACCTGGATGATGGCTAAGGGCCCTCTGAGCTCCGTGTCTATGAGCCTGCCCAGGAACCTAGACGGCCTCTGCCGCCCTGCCCACCTGAAGGAGCCTCTATCCTTCTGGACACTGGAGGCTTTCTGAAGGGATAGAAGCCTCGCCTGTCTCCCTCTCCTCTGGGGCCCTTCTCTTCTGATCACTCCAATCCCAGCCAGTCTTTCTGCCAGAGAGAAGTCCAACAGGAAATCTCTACAGGCTTCAATGGGCTGGTTCCAACTCTTATTTGGAGCCTTCACAACAGCTGAGTCAGTGGTGCGAGGAGTATTTTGCCCCTTTATGGACAAGAAAATGGAGTTTCACTGAAGTGAACCTCTTGACCCCTGTGCTGGTGGGTAAAAGCTGAGATCACATGATACTTTCTACCTGCTGCCACGTGATGGCTAACAACGCATTATACACTTAGAGAAAGTGCACGTGGCCCGCAGCATGGGGCAGCAGCGTCAGAGTGATGGCCAGCATTCAGTGGGGTCACCTTCTGAAGTGTAGGCCTGCCCAGTCCATCATTGCGTGTCTTGGACCTAAGCGGTTGGCAGGTTGGTCCTTGCACCTGCCCGGACTTTCTTGGCCCCCCAGTGCTCCCCACCCCTTGGCCCAACCTCACTTGTCAGCAAACCATGCTTTTTAAGTGAACTCCCCCCCATCCCAACAAAACCATCACCTTGATCTCTGGAAACCTCAGCCTCTCACAAAGGGACACAGATGAGAAAGTTCCCACCATGGCCACTGAAACCATATGCATAAAAGCACTCTGAAACAGTACTATGTAAACAAAAGGCATCGTGACTATTTTTATTGTTGTTATAGAAATGAGCTTCTAAAATATTTCATTTTTGCAAAAATAGAGACAAACAAGCCAAACAGGTGACCTAAAATACTGTAAGGGATTCTGGAGTCAAGAGTCAGAAGGTGAGGGGTTCAGTCCGAGCTCCATGAGAATGGACAAGTCCCTTCCCTTGGCCTCAGTTTCCTCACCTGTAAAACAGGGAGGCTAATTCTTGCATTCCCTCCCTGACAGGGTCATTGTGAAGACAGTCTGGCACAGCACCCAAAGGAGTCAGCCCTTCCTTCACCCAAGGAGGTTGGGGCCAAGAGGCTGCTTCCCCACCTGCCTCAGCCCTCTGCTCCCATACCAAACAGGCCCCGTTGGTGCCTTACCCGGGTTTTGGCCTTCAAAAATACATGGCTTTCCATGTCCTTGCTGGATTTACTGTGGGCTACACCGGCCTTCCGCATTGCATCTTCACTGTAATACAAAAGGCAGAAAAGGGGTTACTCGTAGCAGTCCTGACTCCTGTTCCTCCTGCTCCTACTCCCCAGCTGCCCAGGGATGCAGCAAGGCTGGGGGCAGTGTCAGCTTCGGATCAGAGAGAGGGAGGGGCCGGGCAAGGGAAAGGCTCAGGGCCTGTCATGGGGAGGCAGGCCAGGGATCTGGGGGGAGGGTTACCCTCATAGGCCATGTAGGCGGCGGGGTCGATGTTCCTACCAGAGTGACGCACAAGCAAACCACAGAGATCAGTCACACAGCCAACAAATATTTATTCACTGTCCACTCTGTAGAGATTAGTGCACCAGACTCTGGGAAAGTAGGACAGAGGGATGTGTACAGTGAGAGTAGAGGAATAAAGGACAGCCCAAGCTCAGGAGTTTCACCCTGACCCCCCCCCAGGTTCTTTGGTCCTTTTACTATCCTCCTCCTCCTAAAGGGCCCTCAAGTGTGCAACAGACTGAAGCCAGTGAGGGACAAGAGCAGCAACTTGGTGCCTGATCAACTGAGAGATCCCACGTATTTGGGCAAGAACTCACCAAATGACAAAAACTGCCGGGAAAATGGAAAAGGAGTCTGGTGGAAACTAGGAACAGACCCAACATATCACATTGTTTACCAAAATAATCTCAAAAATGGGTATATGACTTAGACTTAAGGAGTGATAGTATAAGCAAATGAGTGGGATATGAGAGAAATGATTTGTCAGATTTATAAACAGAGGAAAAGTCTGTGATCAAACAAGATAGAAAGGTTCATGGGAGGTAAAATGTATGATTTTCATTACCTAAAACTTAAAAGAGTTTTTGCACAAACAAAACCAATGCAACTCAAATTAGAAGAAAAGCAGGACATTGGGGGGGGGGGGGAAATCTCTGCAAGAATATTTCAGACAATGCTTTTATTTTTAAAAATATGTAGGGAACTGAGGCAGATTTGTAAGAATAAACCATTCCCTAACTGATAAATGGTCAAAGGACATGAACACGTCATCTTCACAGAAAAAAAATTCAAACTATCAATAGCCACATAAAAAAATGCTCCAAATCATTAATAATTAGTAAGAGATGCACAACAAATCTGAGGTACCACCTCACACCTGTCAGGTCGTCTAAGATGATTAAAATGGAAATGACAAATGCTGGAGGGGATATGAGAAAACAGGTGCACTAACGCACTCCTGGGGAAGTTGTGAGCAAATCTGACCATCCCAGAAAGCAATCTGGAGCCGCGCCCCCAAGAGCTACTAAATTAGACCTCTCCAGTACTAGACTTGGCAATAATGCTACCAGGTCTATACCCCAAAGAGATCAAAGAATAAAGAGGAGACCTATGTACATAAAAATATTGACAGCAGCTCTTTGTGGAATTGAGGTCACGCCCCTCACCTGAGGAATGGCTGAACAAACTGTGGTGTGTGAGTGGGATGGAGTACTACTGTGCTACAACAAGAAATGATAAGTGGGATAAGTTTCAGAAAAAACTGGGAAGACCTGCATGAACACAGAGTGAAGTGGGCAGAACTAGGAGATACAGAAACTGATACAGAAGCAGCAACATTGTAAGGATAAACAGCTATGAGACTTAGTAACTCTGATCAATATGATGACCAATGACAATTCCATATGATTCACTGTAAAATGTACTGCCTACCTGCAAAGAGAGAGCTAGTGGGCCCACAGTATAGACTGGAGCAGACTTTCTTGCTAACCCTAACTCTTCTGATTGGGTCTATTACAGGTTGATGTTGCACCATCTCCCCGGGGCACTCACTGCTGTCAGGCAATCTTTCTACACCTCCTGTACCAATTCACTCTCCCACCGTCTACAGTGGCTCTTCCAAACCTCATCTTTCCTCCAATCTCCCATGCCTGCCTCTCCTCCTCCTCTTGCCTGAGAACCTGCCCCCTATTTTGCAGAAAAAACTGCAGCCACCTGCTGTGAGCACCCTCTTCTCCCCATCTCCTACCCTCAGGTGCCTTGTGCCATCTTCTCCTCCTTCACCATCTCACAGGATGAAGTGGCCACGTCCCTTACCATGGCTGACTGCCCCCCCACCCCCACTTTGCCACTTTCTCTTCAATCTCTCCCTCTCTACTGGCTGCAAACCTGCCCGTGTCTTCCTCATCCTGAAAGACCCCACGCTTGATCCTTCCATTCCTGCTTAACTATTATTCCATATTTCTTCTGCCCTTGGTGGTTAAACTCCTTGAAAAGCTGCCTCCAAATGAAAAGAAATGCTAGGGAAGGTGGCCTAGCTGTACCAGATTTTAATCTGTATTATAAAGCAGCAGTCATCAAAACTGTTTGGTACTGGCTAAGGAACAGAGCAGTGGATCAATAGAATAGACTGGGTACAAAAGACTCAGTAGTCAACGATTATAGTAATATACTGTTTGATAAGCCCAAAGACCCCAGTTTTTGGGATAAGAACTCACTATTTTACAAAAACTGCTGGGAAAATTGGAATATAGTATGGCAGAAACTGGGCACAGACCATCATCTAACGCCATACATCAAAGTCAAGTCTAAACGGGTGCACGATCTAGGT
>CM053587.1:352624468-352645810 GCA_028646515.1 Pseudochirops corinnae
CACAATAGTATTCCATTACATTCATATGCCGCAACTTGTTCAGCTATTCCCCAATTGATAGGCATTCCTTTGATTTCTAATTCTTTGCCACCACAAAGAGAGTTGCTATAAATATTTTTGTACATGTGGGTTCTTTTCCCACTTGTATGATCTCTTTGGGATACAGGCCTGGAAGTGGTATTGCTGGGTCAAAGGGTATGCATTTATTTATAGCTCTTTGGGCATAGTTCCAGATCGCTCTTCAGAATGGTTGTATCAGTTCACAACTCTACCAACAGTGCATTAATGTTCCAATTTTCCCATATCCTCTCCAGCACTGATCATTTTCTTGTTTTCCCATGTTAGCCAATCTGACTGGTGAGATGTGGTACCTCAGAGTTGTTTTGATTTGCATTTCTCTAATCAATAGTGATTTAGAGCATTTTTTCCATATGCTTATAGATATCTTTAATTTTTTCCTCTGAAAGCTGCCTGTTCATATCCTTTGACCTTATCAATTGGGGAATGACTTGTATCCTTATAGATTTGACTCAGTTCTCTGTATATCTTAGAAATGCAGCCTTTATCAGAGACAGTGGTTGTAAAAATTCTTTCCCAATTTCCCACTTCCTTCTTAATGTTGGTTACATTGGCTTTGTTTGTACAGAAACTTTTCAATTTAACGTAATCAAAATGATCCATTTTGCATTTCATAATGCTCTCTATTGTTTGGTCATAAAATCTACCTTCTCCATAAAACTGGGAGGTAAACTACTTGCTTCCCTTGATTGCTTTACAGGATCAGCCTTTATACTTAGATCATGCGCCCATTTAGACTGGATTTTGGTATACAGTGTTAGATATTGGTCTGTGCCCAGTTTCTGCAATACTATATTCCAGTTTTCCCAGCAGTTTTTGTCAGATAGTGAGTTCTTATCCCCAAAACTGGGGTCTTTGGGTTTATCAGACAGTGGATTACTATAGTCATTGGCTGCTGAGTCTCACGTACCCAATCTATTCCATTGATCCACTACTCTATCCCTTAGCCAGTACCAAGCAGTTTTGATGACTGCTGCTTTAGAATACAGATTAAAATCTGGTAGGGCTAGGCCACCTTCCCTAACATTTCTTTTCATTAATTCCATTGATATTCTGGACCTTTTGTGCTTCCAAATGAATTTTGTTGCTCTTTTTTGCTAGAAATATTTTTGTGCATATTGGTCTGTTTCTTATTTGTTTTTTACATCTTTGGGATACAAACCTAGCAGTGATATTGCTGGGTCAAAGGGTGTGCAGAGATTTATAGCCTTTTGGGCATAGTTCCTGATCGTTCTTCAGAATGGTTGGACCAGTTCACAGCTCCACCAACAATCATATACCTGTATATTCACTCTCTCTCATTCATAGGAACAGTGAGGAAGCTGACAGCATGGTTTTTTACAGTTTTAAATGGTTGGGGAAAAAAGAAAAACCCTCAAAAGAAAAATAATATTTTGTTATCCCTGAAAATTATATGAAATTCAAGTTTTAATGTCCACAAATAAAGTTTTAGTGGAACCCAGCCACCCTCACTAGTTCTGTGTCTGTGGCTGCTTTTGCAAGAGCAAAGTGAGGTAGTTACTTCCACGTGTGGTGCTCCAGATGCCCAGCACTCCCGTAGAACACTTGAAATGGCGGTGATGTGCTTATAACTCCAGCAGCATTTTGAGTGCCCTGCCTATTGCCATACATTTTATTTAATAGCGCGTACTGATCTTGTCAAAACAAGAAAAGGGGAAAATTATTATGATTTTTTGAACCCAGAACTGAGATTGACTTTTTTAATGAATGAGAACAACTCTGAATGACATTAGCAAAATACTGAATGGCTATGGAAATTAGCTTTTGCTGCAGACTTGATAATGTTTCTTAATGAATTCAGACTGAAATTATAAGGCAAAACAGTATTTATCTGCAAAGCTTCTACTGCAGTAAACTCAGTTCAACAACAGTAAACATGGCTTGAATCGCAAGGAATGTTGAGGTGTGTTGTACACTTCCCATGTTGCTAAAGAGGAAAACAAGAAACGAGGTGCCCATTGCCACATAAATTTTCAGGGGAATCTGTTTTCCGAAGTCAAACTCCCATTCTGGCAGTGTTTTCTCAATTCAGATGCAAAAGAAGTTTCCATATTTCGAAATCCATTTTAACTGTGCTATTAAGGAGTTTCCATCCAACCTTCCATTGGAAGGGATTAATCTATAATGTAATGACCTGGCAGAAGGCAGATAGCAAGGGAAGAATCTAATAGAATTCTAGAAATGCCTGGTAAGCAATGAATGTGCTCAGTTAAAATCGTGTGCTCTGGTTCTGATAGCAGTCTACAGCAATACCTGTCTGTCTGCAAAGCCATTTTCAAAGATGCAATATGTAAAAAAGGCTCATTCCACATCAGCATTGACAGATGAGCATTTGCATTGGATTTTGAAGATAGAGAATACTAATTTTGAATCCCAGTTAAGCAAAATGTAGCTTCCCCCAAAAGAATTCCACTCTTTTCTGTCATTAGTAGACCTGTTACAAAAAAAATGTGCTCAATTATATTTTTAATTTTGTGGAAATTGTTGTTTTTCTTTAAATACCTACATAATATCCTCAGTTTTGCCTCTTGACCCACACAGCCTAAAATATTCAACATCTGACCCTACACAGGAAAAATTTGCCTACCCCTGTCTTAGACAGCTAGACCACCAAAGCGCTGGCTTTTCATTGCTCATAAGCCTTACAGCTAGACGAGACTTGGGCTAACAACAGACCTTTTCAACCTTTTTCCTCTCAAGATCCCTGTACACTCTTAAAAATTATTGAGGACACTTCCCCCCCCAGAAGCTGTTGTTTATGTGGACTGTATCTGTCAATATTTACCATATTGGAAATGCAAAACTTTGACCGTTGTTATGAAATAGTTTTAACCTGGAAGATTCCTCCTTTTGCAGAGAACTAGACCCAGGGTCACACAGGTATTTGGAACTGGCCCTGAAGCCCTCCCCTCTGACCCAGGTTAAGGGCCTGTTGGAGTCTTTCCTCCCTTGGAGATTGTCTGACCTCCAGGCCGTAGTCAGCGGTCCTCATCCCTGGTGACCAACCTCTGGGCCCAGGTTGGCTGGTATGTGCATGGCAGACAGGCAGCATGGTGCAGGGCCAGTACTCAGGGCCCCACTGGTGCAGTTTGGGAGAGCTGGAGGAGGGCACTGGTAGAGTAAACCACTAAGGAATCTCTGTCAAGATACTATATATACCAGAAAGGGAGTGCTCCTGAAAGGAAGGGTGAGTCAGCCATTGAGCACAGGCCTGAGGGCTGGGCATCCTGAGTCTGCCAATAGGTAATCACAACTTCCTGAAACTTATCTGAAAGCTCAGTTTATTACCAGAGAAATGAAGGTGCAGGTGGAACCCAAAGAGTTCACAGTCCGTATAGAAGTTTGCATATTTATAGCAGTAGAACAAAAGGAGGGAAAGAAATAAAACTCCATCTAGAAGGCTGTGGCCTGGTGAAGGTGGGAAAGACCAAAGCCCCACCGGAAGTGGAGGAGCAGGGGAGGAAGGCCTTGGCAAAAGCCCCATTCTCTTGCCTTGGGAACTGCTGGACTCTGAAGATGGGCTGCCTCCAAGGGTCCTGGCTACACAAGCAGCTTCCCAGGCTAATGCAGACTGACTGGCACCTGTCCTGACTCCCAAGGACACACAGGCAGTCCAGCTTGGAATACAAGCAATATATTATGGCATGGGGGGGGGGGGGAGGTTCATCTTTGACACATTCAAGGCCTCCTGAATTCTCTGGGTCCAGTATTTCTGAAGATATGGCAACTTAAAAAGACAAGTTCAGGGGACATCCCCCCCCTTACCCCTCCTTAACATACCTTAAATCAAGTGAGGTAGCTTCTTCCATTAGGGAGCTTATATTTTAATAGGGCAAGGAGTCTCTGAACTTGTTTTTAAAAAATATCCTGGTAACTATATTTCATTATAATTGGTTTTCTTTGTAGTTCCCATGTATTTTGTTTTATTCATTTAAAAACATTATTCTAACAGTAGTTTTCATTTGTAGAGCTCTTTAAGGTTTACAGAGCATTATCTTATGTTATCCTCACAACAACCCTAGAGAGACAGATGCTTTTCTACCCACTTTATAGATGAGGGGTCTGTAGACTGCCACAGTGAGCCAGGACATGAGAAAGGTTAAGAACCCTTGTAATAGGTGGCCAGGCCAGGGTGGAGTCATGGAGAACCTGGCCAGCATAGCCTTTCCAAAAGCAATGGGAATGTTGATCTGCTTACTCTGCCTAGAATGAGAGAGGAAGAGGGAGAGACAGACAAAGAGTGTGTGTGTGTGTGTGTGTGTGTGTGTGTGTGCGCGTGCACGCGTGCACAGGATGGGGACGTGTGTGCTTGGCACCCTGGGATTGAACAAGTGATCTTTCCCTTTATTTCCTCCAGAAGCAGGCCTCCTGCCTCATCATTCATTCATGTAACAGCATGCAGATGGCAAGAGGGAGGGTTGGAAGGGATAAGAAGATGTAAAGCAGGTTAAAGTTTCAGGCCTGGAGCTGATCGAGAGAGTTGGTTAAGTATTTTTGCTCTCCCTCCATCCCCCATACAGATAGCACCTCGGAGTGGAAGTTCCAGACATGAGAATGTGAACTTCCTCTGCCATTAGGAGGAATGGTATCCAACTCGAGCATTCTGGGCCCAGATTAAGATGTCATTGGGGAATGTTTAACAAAAGAAAAAGAAGAACAAGCAATGTAGAGAATGTTAGTTTGTGGCTTCCTTGTCAGTATGCCGCTGGCCTTAGCCTCAGTTTGAATGTGCTCTGCTGTTGTGCAGGGCCAGGTTGGAATCCTGTGGGGAAGTGGGGTAGGCAGTGTCTGGTAAAGGCGGAATAGTCTCAGACGGGTCCAGAGGCTGCTACCTGGTTTTGTGTGGCCCATGAGCTAAGAATGCTTTTTATGTTTTAAAATAGTTTTATTGTATTTAAAAATATCAAAACCATTCTTTGCTCAGAGGCATGTTAAAAACAGGCAGCAGGCCATAGTTTGTGGGCCCCCTCAAAAAAAAATGTGGAAGGAATGCAGAGTCATGACTTCAGATGAATAAGGACTTCTTAAAGAGGCAGGGGAGAGGATCAGTTTTTAAAACGATCTCTTTGGGAGCATTTGTCTGAAGAACAGCTGAGCAGAAGTATGGAGCTATTGATTCTAGGTCTTGAGCTGGTCATCTAGTACAGTCCCATCATTTTACGGATGAAGACTTCAAGGCTTGGTTCACAGGCTTTCTCTCTTCCCCGACTTTGCCCTCACACCAGGGGACTTCACCACTTCATACTGGGAAATCTCTGAAATCTTGTAACATCTCAGTTCTTCAGCTTACTTCTTACAACCTCCATTGTACCTAGGCTGCACATCAAGATGGCATCACCCACAAGTATTCCACATCTGTATTCGAGAACTCTGAAATTCCTTTTTCTGATCATAATCTGTTGTTATTCCGTCTCTCCTTCTGGTTTTCAGCCTCAGATCCTCTTCTTGTGACCTCTCAGGTCTCCCCTAGGCCATCACTCCTACAGAGGCTATACTTTTCTCCTTTCCCCATCTTGATTCCTTGGTGAGTGAGTTCAACTCTACACTGTCCTCTTCTCTTGAGTCCTTTACCCCTTTATCATATTGCCAGTCTTGCCCTGTAAAGCTTCAGCCATGGATCACTCCCACCATCAAGCCTTTGAACTTGTTCACATGCTGCTGAATAGAGCAGAAAACCATGAACCTAATCACTAGTAAATTTATGTTACATAACCTGAGCTGGGCCCTCACTGCAGCAAGGCAATCCATTTGCCCCATCTCTGTTAACTGATTCACTCTCCCACCTTCCACAGCAACTTTGCCAAACCTCTTCATCCCTCCTTATGCCCCCTATGGCCCACCCACTTCCCACCCTCTCAGATAAGAATCTGGCCTCAGATTTCACTGACAACATTGAAGCCATTCCTCGAGAGCTCCCTGTTTTCCCTTCTTTCTCCATTGCCTTTCCCTACCATCTTCTCCTTCAACCTTGTCTCACATGAACAGGTGGCCCTTTCTTCTTGCCAAGGCAAGCCCCTCTGCCTGCACAAATGATCCCATTCCATCCCATCTTCTCTAGCAGATTGTCCCCTCCATCATCCCTCTCTCACTGCTCTTCAGTCTTTCCCATTCTCCTGGCTGCCTCCCTACTGCCTATAAACGCGCCGACATCTCCCTCATCCTCAGAAAGCCCTCACCTGGCCCATCCATCCCCAATGGCCATCTTCTTAGGTCTCTCTACCTCTTGTGACTAAACATGTGAAATCCTTCTGCAATCAATGCCTTCATCCGCTTTCCCCTTACTATCTTCTTAACTCTGCAGTCTGGCTTCTGACCACCTCATTCAGTCAATGAAACTGCTCTCCCATGTTCCCAGGGACCTCTTTAATTGCCAGATCTTAAGGCTTTTTTTCAGTCCTTATCCTTCTTGACTTGGGCAACTTTTGATGGCATCCGTCACTCCCTTAATATTCTTCTGGGTTTCTCTACTGCTGCTCCCTCCTGGTTCTCCTATCCTCTCTCACCTGTTTTTCTCACTCTCTTTTGCTCAATTTTCTTTTCATCCAGATCAAACCCATTAACCTTGTCCCCAGGTATTCTCTCCTGGGCTCTCTTCTCCCTCTGTACCGTTTGGTTTGGTGATCCCATAATCTTTCATGAATTCATTTATTTTTTTTATGTCAATGACTCCGGGTCCATTTATATAGCCCTGACCTTCATTCTGGCTTCTCTACCTGCCTATTGGGCATCTCAAACTGGGTGTTCTCTCTTAAATGCAGCATGTTCAAAACTGACCTCCTTTTTCCTTCCCTTCAGACCTTTCCTCTCTTTCTGACTTCCCTGTTATTCTTGAGGGTGCCATTTTCTTTCCAGTAACTGAGGAGACCTATAGGTCCATCTTGACTCCTCTTTCTTTCCTGACTCTTCCCCCTCCATCCCTTCTCTCCCCCACTCCCATATCTAATCAGTTGTCCCATCCTCTGGGTTCTAATTTCCCAGCATCTCTTGTATGTAGCCCCTTCCTGCTCTGCTGTGGCCCCATATACCCTGTAATCCGCACTCTTGCCGTAGCCTTCTGTTTAGTCTCCCCACTGTGGTCCATGCTCTATTCAGTTCTTAGTAATAGCTTAGAGCAGAGGCTTTTGGGAAAGAGAGACAGGATGGGAAATTTAGAGGCAGGTCTGTAAATAGGCCAGCAGGCAGAATATGATCCTTGGCCTCTCAATTCCCAGTTTCCAAGTCTTTCCTTCTACCAGGTTATGCTGTGTTTCCTGTACACACACAAACATACTATAAAGAAATGTGAGTAGGGAAAGAGCCCCAGTACAGGTCAATCCTCATCTCAATCCAGCCCAGGGCAGGGAATCCTCAGGGTAGGCTTCCTGGAGTAGGTGGAGGCTGAGCTAAACCTCAGAGGATGAGGAAGATTCAGAAAAGCAGTGCAGGTTTGACTCTGTCACTCCCCATTCAATATGGTCTGTGGCTTCCTGTTGTCTCAGAGCAGCCCTTGGTGACCTGGGCCCTTGAGCCCTTCCAAGTCTTCTCCGGCCTGACTCCCCTTGGTGTGCCCTGCAGCTCAGTGATGCTGGCCCTTTGGCTGCTCCAGCTCCTGCCTTCAGGTACGTTTTCACTGCTCTCCTGCCCATGGTGCTGATATCCTCCCTCCTCGTCGCCACTTCCCACCTTCAGGTCTTTGCAGAAAGTCTTTCCCGGTGCCCTTGATGCTGGTGACCTCCCTCTGCTGATTTGCTTCGGTTTGTCTGGGATAAGCTCTTGTTTGCACAGTTAGATGCATGTTGATTCCCTGTTAGAATTTGAGCTCCTCGAGAGTAGGGACTGGGGGAGGGGGGGGGGGTCTCATTATTATTATTACCTTTTGTTCCTAGTGCAGTGCCCAGCACACAGTAGGAGCTTCATGACTGCTTATTAACCGAGTGACTGTTGGGAAGTAACAGCTGTTCTAGGAGAGGTGCAGAGGATGGAAAGGAGGAGACCATTGTAGAGAAAGAGTTGGATTTGTAGAGAGAGAACCTAGCCTCCCATCCCACCACTCACTGGCCACGTGACTTTTGGATACACATCTCCCACCTCAGTTTCCTAGTTTTACCAGATTGGGCTGGACTCGGTCCTCCCAGGTCTGCCCTGGCCCTCAGTTCTCTTCTCACCAGCTGACTCAGATGTCTCTTTTCCTCCTTCTGACTCAATCAGCCCAGCCTCTCCTCAGATCTCCAGGTGCCTGCTGGGCATTTCCTTTGGCTTTCTAGCTAGTTCCTTCGATCCCAACATGCCTCATACCAGACTCTTTCAGCAGAGGATGGTTGAAAGGGGCCAGAACCAGGAATTCAGAGACCCAGACTTCTAGGTCTATTGTTGCCTTTAGTGCACTTGGGGCCAGCCAGTGCATTATTTTCCTGGGTGCATTCTAGCCAAATTGGACTGTCAGCTGTTCCTCAACTCTGAGGGAAAAAAGAAGGCATGGCCAATCCCTTCTCTCCCACCCGGAGCGCCTCCCTCCTTATCTCTGCTTTTCTGAATCTTCCTCATCCCCTGAGCTTTAGCTCAGCCTCCACTTGCTCCTGGGAGCCCGCCCCGAGGCTTCCCTGCCCTGTGCTGAGGCTCTTTCCCTACTCATATTTCTTTATAGTGTGCTTGTGTGTGTACAGGAAACACAGCATAACCTGGTAGAAGAAAAGAGCATGGACTTGGAAACTGGGAATTGAGAGGCCAAGGTTCACATTCTGCCTGCCGGCCTATTTACAGACCTGCCTCTAAATTTCCCATCCTGTCTCTCTTTCCCACAAGCCTCTGCTCTAAGCCATTACTAATGGTCTGCTGGACAGAGAGAAGGGTGTTGGAAAGGGAGGCCCTTTTCTCCCTGGCTGGGTTTGCAGTGAAGCCCTACCGTTTATTACCTGAGTAACCACGGACAACTCCCTTCTCCTCCCAGAGTCTTCATTTTTTCCACATTCAGTCAGGGATTCTTATCCCTTGGTTTTTAATAACTGCATTTCAACATCATTAATTTCCTTTGTAGTCCTGTGTATTAGATTTTCTGCACTTAAAATCATTATGCTGAGACCCATTAGCTTCATCAGTCTGGGGTGGGGGGGGGAGTGAAAAAACCAGGTGAGGTACCCCTGGGCTTGCTGGCCTGAGGGCCCTCCCACGTCCAGCCTGGTCTGGGTTCCTGGTTCCTGGGGCCTGGAGCCAAGAAGTAGCCCCAGGGACTATGGAAGTTTGTGTCCTTGTGGGAAAAATGGACAGAACAATATTGTTTGCTTCAAGGTTGTTTATCAGATGTGATAGTAATCTAGTGCTTTAGAAATCTTAGTCCTCTTATAGAAATGTTAGCTATTATGAAAATAAATGAATGAATGAATGAAAAAGTATTCCTGAAATCTCTGTGCCAGGCACTGTGCTGGGCACACATGACACCTGGCACACAGTGAGTGCTTAAAAATACCTCCTTCCTTCCTTCAAGGAAATTTTATTCTAAAAGTGATGAAGGAAAAAGAGGTAGAAGAGGGGAAGGACATGGTGAGGACTGGGGGAGGGGAGGGTTAGATGGCGGGCTGGCCAGGACCTGGCCACACTCAGTCACTAGCCATGAGGATTGGGCCCTAGGCCGGAGGTGTCAGAGATGCGGGAATGAGCCTCCGTAGGAGCTGGGGACATGCGTTTTGGGGTCCAGGTGAAGGAATGCAGGGCCGTGCAGGAAGGCTGGTACCAGGAGAATGTCAGCTCTGAGGGGCTGGGGCCATTTTGCCTTTGTATCCCTGGGTGGTGCTTAATGAGTTGAATTTAAAAAATTTATTTTCCTTTTTGGAGGGGGGAAGGCAGGACAATTGGGGTTAAGTGACGTTTCCAAGGTCACACGGCTAGTACCTGTTAAGTGTCTGAGGCTGGATTTGAACTCAGGTCCTCCTGACTCCAGGGCTGGTGCTCTATTCACTGCGCCCCCTAGCCACAGAGTTATGATGCAGTGGACAGAGCATAGACCAGAATTAGAGGATGAATGTCCAAGTCCTTCCTCTGACGCTTGTTTGTATGACCTCAGACAAGTCATTTCATCTCAGGGTTCAGTTCCTTCATCTATAAAAATGAGGGAGTGGAGGAGAGGATAGTTGGTCTCTGAAGTCTTTTCTGAGTCTGGGGTCCCTTAAAATTTGAGAGGCATTGTGCCTGGCACATAGTGGGTGCTTAATGTTTTTTGACTGACTGACTTCCTTTCCTCTCTCACTCTCTTCTTGACTCTGTACAGCCTGGCTTCTAACTGAAATCTCTCTCCCCAAAGTTCCTAAATCTAGTGGACTTTTCTTAGGCCTCATCCTTCTTGGGCTGTCTGGCAGTCACCCTCTATTCCATGAGACTGCCTTCACTCTAGGTTTTCATGATGCTGCTCTCTCCTAGTTCTCCTCCTGTCTGCCTGACCGCTTCTCAGATTCCTTTGTGGATCTTTATCCGGGTCACCCCTGCTTAGCCTGGGTGTCCCCAGGGCTCTGGCCTCTTCTCCCTCTGTAGTACTTTGCTTGTTATTATTAATAAAACTTAGAGGCTCCTTGGGTCCAGGCTGGCTCTCTGTCCACTTGGTGGGCTCAGGGATCAGCTTCCACATTGCTCCTTTGGAGGTTTTCTAAGAAGTTTTTGTAAATGCTGCTAATAAACGTGAGAAGTGAGTCTCTCTGGGAGACTTGGAGCAGAGCAGCTTCCTCCAATGCTCTTCCAGGATCCTTTCCCAAATTTATTTCTTCTTTTTTCTTCCTTAAAATCAATACCCAAGCCGTTTGTGTGTTTCTTTTACAGTTTTCTTAGGGCTTTACATTAATTGAACAGAAAGAGTTTGAAATACTAACTCTGGGCCTTTCTTCATTCCCCTCCGTCCCTCAGCTGGACAGGCTTTCGGTCTTCCAGCTTCTGGACTTGCCTCCTTCTTCACTAAATCCTCCTAGGGAAGTGCACTTGTCTGAGTGATCCGACGGGAGGAAGGGCCCTCTGCTTTGGGGTCTCCCTCTGCCGCAGCTCACATCCTTGTCTTCCTTCTTCTTTTGCCAGTGTCATTGGCCTTGGTTCCTACATAATCTCCCCTCTCCGAACCAGCCTTTTCACTGCTGCTTACAACATTGATCTGATTGTATCATTTGTCTCTTTGGGGCTTCCTGTGGCTTCATTGCCTATTGAGTAGAGTATAGCATCTTGATCCTGGCATTCGAGGCCTTCCACAGGCTGCATGTCTAGGCTGCTTACTGTTCTGATTTTATCTAGAACCATTCCCTGTCATGTCCGTGTTCTGTATTCTGTGTTCTGGTCCCACTTGTTCCTCTTCCCTGGCCTTTGCTTGCCCTGTTTCATCAATCTTGAAAGACTGTGCCTAGAATGAGTTGCTTCTCCCTCAGTCCTTGGCACCTTTTGATGGTTCTGCCTCTGTCTTTGTTCCCACCACCTTCTGTCTTCCTCTTGGAAGCCCACAGGCTATGGGTGTATGGTGTCTCCCAGAGACAGGCTACACTGGAATCCAAGAAGAGGCTTTGTTTGGGACCTTGGGCAAGTAAGTCGCTTATTGTTCCTTTGTCTTGGGCCAAAAGAGGAGAGGTTTCAGACCTCACTTCTAGCTCTTTTGTCGCCCTGGCTGGCATCTCTCCTGTTTCCAAAGCTGCTTTTGCTTTCGTTTCACATTCCCTTAGATAATAGCTGGCCTGTGTACTCGCATACCTGCTTCCCTTGGGATTGTAAGGGGCATGAGGGTAGGCCCTGGGCCTTCTGGAGCTCTGTGTTCCCAACATTTTATACCTGCCAGTCTTGCACTTTTGCTGGCTGCTTTTTACATGTTGTTTGGGTTAAACTGAGTGCAGTTCCAGAAGGCACGCCCTTGGAGGCTTTCCTGGCCTGGGTCTAGGTCTCTAGGGGAGGAACAGGGGAAGGAAAAGTAGAGGCCTCTTAGGTGGAATCCTGGGAGATTTAGCCCTCCGGGTTGGGGGTGAGGGGGGCTCCAGTGGCTGCCAGCCTGAAGGAAAGGAAATTCCTCTTACTTTGAGGCTGGGGGAGTAAAGGAGGTTCCTGGGGCATAACTACTTGGGGACTTCTGGTAGATGACCTGGCCAAACTCTCCTGCTCAGGGCCAACCCTGCCTTGCTCTTAGAGGCCACAAATGGGAGCCTGGAACCTCAGTCTGCCTTTAACCTCACCGATACACTCCTGCCCCCTGGTGGTGAAACAAAGAACTTCTCCCTATAGTTTTTCTAGACGAGATTTTCTGACCGGGAAAGGACGTTATGTAGCATGTGTTCAGACCCTTGTAAGGAAACAGGCTGCAAGATGGAGATGGGCTTTTTCATAAGCCCATGGATCCAGTGCTGTTCAGCAGGCATCTTCTTAAGGCCACTCTGCAGGCAATGGGCATACACCACCCAAGTTGAAAGGCTCTGTCTTCAAAGAGCTCACTACATTCTCTAGGTGTCTATGTCAGCTGTCTGCACATAATCACAGGTGAAACAAATGTGAGGTCGTTTTGGGAGGGAGGCAGCAGCAACTGGAGTGTCAGGTTAGGCCTTATGTAGGAGAGTCTTTGAAAGAAGCCAGGAATTCCAGGAGGTGGAGAGAGGAGAAGGGGTACATTCCAGGTCAAGGTGCAGAGGTGGGAGACGGAGTGTCCTGTGTGAGGAGCTGTCAGGGGGCAAGCTTGGTCATTTCTAAGCACTTGCTCTTGCCAAGCCCTGTGCCACATGGTGGGGATACACACCGTGGAGGAGCTAAGATGCTAACACATACAGGTGGGTGGAAAAACTCGGCACAGGGTTACCTGCTCAGGGATATGGAGGTCATATCCGGCCACTGAAGAGAGGCTGGCTGAGGCTCTTCCTCAGCATGGAGCTTCCTATGATTTGGGAGGAAGGGCTCTCAGGAGCAGGAGGAGAACAGAAGATGACAGTCCTGGAGTTGGCTGGACTGAAGGGCACATGAAAATAGTGATGGGTAGCAAGGCAGGAAAAGAGGAGTTAAGCCAAGCTGGCTGTAATAGAGTGTGAACTCGAAAATTCCCTTATTTGAGCCAATCTGTGGTTGGTCCATCTCCTCCACTCCCCCATTCTTGTAACCTCTGTTCCCTTGACCCCTGTGCAGGCTTCACTCTCCTCCCTTCCTTATTTTGACTCCTTGGTGAAAGAGCTTGACTCAGCACTGGCCTCTTGAATCCCTCATGTTGCCAGTCGTGCCCTGCCAAGCTTCAGCCATGGATAACTTCCACCACCTGCTCACATGCTGTTGAACAGAGCAAGAAAAAGTCATGAACCCCATCTGACTGCATCAGCTACAGATTTGTGTCGTATAATCTGAACTGGGCCCTCGCTGCATCAAGGCAATCCATTTACCCCACCTCCATAACTGACTCATTCTCCCACCCTCCATAGCCACTCTTCCAAGCCTTTTCATCCTCCCCCCCCTTCCCACCCTCCCAGATGAGAATCTGGCCTCATATTTCATTGACCAAATTGAGGCCATTCATTGAAAGCTCTCTCTTTTTCACCTCTTCTCAATCGCCTTTCCCCTGCTATCTCCTCTTTCATCCCAATTCACGTGAACAGGTGGCCCTTTCTTCTTGCCAAGGCAAATTCCTCTGCCTGCAGAACTGATCCCATTTCATACCATCTTCTCTGGCAGATTGTGCCCTCCATCAGCCCTCTTTCTCACTACTCTTCAACCTTTCCCTGTTTACTGGTTGCCTCCCTATTGCCTACAAACGTGCCCATGTCTCCCCCATTCTCAGGAAAATCAGATGAGCACCCTCATGCATTTACCTCCAGTAGCCATCTCTGAGGTTTCTCCCCTTTTGCAGCTGAACTCCTTGAGAAGGTCATCTCCAGTCAGTGCCTCCCACTTTCTTCTTGCCTTTCTCTCTGTCCTGGGTACTCAGCACAGGGCCTGGCCCATAGCAGTGTTGCATGCCATGGGCAGCCCTGTGCTTTGGGAATGTCACTTTGGCAGCTGTGTGGCAGATGATTTGGAGGGGCCTGAGGCCAGGAGAGCCCTTCTGACCTGGGCTAGACTGGTGGCTGTGTGAGTGGAGAAATGGGAATGCTATGGCCGAGGTCAGACAGGCAGGATTTGGCTGGTGCTTGGACATAGGGGTGAGGGGCAGAAGATGATCCAAGGTGACCACTGGCCACATGGCAGTGTGCTCAGCTTCCCAGGGACTTCTGGGAGAGGGCGGCAGAGGAGAGGCTTGAAGCCAGATCTCAGCCAACTTTGCTCCTTCTTGCTCTAGAGCATATTAGTTGGTGACTTTCTCTAGTCTGAACCCTGCAGTTCAGAACCTGGAGAATGCCACACCCTCTTTGCTAGAAGTAGAAATACCCAGTAAGTCCTTTGGCAGTTTCACCTGTGAGGAAGGTTATCCTCCTTGGGTAGCTAAGTACAAATCTGCTACAACACCAGCTATGAACGAGCGAGTAAGTGAGTGGAATAACCTTTGTTAGCAACTCACTGGATGCCAGTCGCTTTGCTAAGCTTGGGAAGTAACAAACCAAAGACCATAGTCCCGGTCCTCAAGGAGGTGAGATTCTCGTAGAGGTAGAACACCTAAGTCCCAGAATCACTTGGTTGGATGTGATGAAAGGAGGCCCCTACATAAAAGGAGGCCCCACTAGAACCGGGGAGAAGAGCCTGGCATCCTGTGAGCCCGTGCATTCTACTCTTGGGTAGCTGAAATCCTGGGGAGGTTTTTCCTGATATCCAACCTGAATTTGCCCCTTCACAGCTTCCACTCTCACTCCTGGTTCGGCCTTCTGGAGATGCCCAGGGTGGGCTGACTCCTCTTCCATCTGACAGCCCTTCAGATACTTGAACACAGCTGCCCTGTTCACCCTCCTAGTCTTCTCATTTCCAGGCTAAACACACTCAGTTCCTTCAACCAGCCCTTTATAACCTAGACTTCCTGCTTACAAACTCCTGCCTGAGGACCAGTCTGGCCTCTTTGCTGGTTTTTATAAGGCCAGAGAAAGAACTAAGAATGGTTTGTACGGTTTTAAATGCAATCAAACTCTTTCAACAATTTAAACCTTTCTTGGTTGGGGGCTGCACAGAACCAGGACTCAGCCCCAACCCCAGAACCTCTCAGGTTATTGACTCCTTCCTAAGCTGTTCCCAGAGCAGAGGCTGTGCTTCAGATGAGGGGGGCAGACTGCCACACGGCCACCCCTCCCCTTTCTCCCAGGAGCTTTCTTCTGCTGAGATTCATTGAGCTGGCAGCCCCTTCCAAGCCTGCTGCCGTCTAGCTGGGCCTCTGCTAACTTATATTTGTGCAGCTTCATTTGTGTGCTTGGCAAGACTCCACACTTTCACTATTGAATTTCACCTTATTTGGTTCAGCCCACGGATCTAACCCCGGGCAGTCAGGGCTGGTCCGATAAGAATGTTTTTTTAATTGATCATCAAGTTCTTTTTGGATCGGGTTATCCAGTGTGTTAGGTTTTCCTCCCAGCTTGATGTCATGTGCCAGTCTGATGGGCAAGCCTTCTCTGCTTTTATCTAGATCCTTGAGAAGAATTCTAAACTGTGCAGGGTCTAGCCCAGATCCCTGGGGCCCTCCCCTGCAGACTTCCTGCTGTTGTAGCACTGAGTCTGGCCAGCCAGTCTGATTGGGTTCTCCATTCATATCACCCCCTCATTCTCCATGAGAGTAACAGGAGATAGTTACTTAAAAGGATGGAGAAAATGCATGTAAATTATATCCAGAATATCCCCCTCATCTGTTAGGTTAGTGATCCTGTTAGAAAGACTGGAAGTCAGTCTGGCTTGATGGAGCTTGTTGCAGCCTGCCTGAGTCTCTGCGGTCTGTCGCTAGATCAGTCACTGTGCCCCGTTGTCGTGGCCAGTCACTCCACTTGAGAGTTTTCCCAGGAGTCCAAGGCAGAGCCCCCGGCCTAGAGACCCTGCTGGCTTTCATCATTGAAGATGGGGCCAACACTTGGCTCTCTTCAGCCTTGTGGCCCTCCCATCTACCCTGTGCTCCCCAGTCACTGTGCCGTGGGCCTGGCAGGTGCTCACCTGGGCTGGGGAGGTTGGCATTCTGTCACTTTCAAGGTGAAAGTCACTGTCTTTGCAGAGAAAACAAACATCCTCCCTGCCCTCCCCCATTTCTGCTGTCCCAGCCTCAGCTCTGGCCTAGCACTCCAACCCCGGGACTGGAGGCCAGGCCCAAGGGGGAGCACTGACATAGTGAGGGTGTCCTGAGCCAGAGACAGGAAGCAGGGGGAGGGGACAGGGAGGGCTTGACTCACCCAGCGTGGGTGGTGAGCCCGAGCGGCCCCCCACTTCCCCCACATGGATGGGATAGAAGCTCCCAACTTGCTGGGCTGCTCTAGGTTGGCTGCGTGTCATGAAGTCTTTTTGCTGACTATACTACTCTGGCTTTCCAGGGATTTCTCCCCCTCCTAGGTACATGGTTAACCAAGCAGGGCTCAGCCTTGGGCCCATCTAAAGGGTCTGCTTTCAGAAGACTCATGGGAGAGAGGTGCAGCTCCGGGGAGCCCACTCATGTGGACTCTCCTCAGTCGTCTCATGCAGGATGAGAGACTTTGGGGGTTTGGCTAACGTGGGGATTTCATTCTCATGACTGTGCACGTTTGTGACGAAAGTTTGATTTTTTTGTTATTTAATTGGAAAGTGGGACAGGGCCACAAAGACTGGCGGCCTTGTGCCCAGAGCACTGAGGAGTCTGTCAGCACTCTTTGCCTTAATGTTGTCCTGCTTATCTGTGTACTTTGTGTCCCAGCTTCTGGTTTTACCTCACCTTGCCTTGTGTCTGCCATTGTTTGTACCAAGAATGTGTGACTCCCTTTCCCTCCTCTCCTTTTCTGCACACCCCACAGTCTCTCCCATCCACCCAGGCTCCGTTAGGCCTTCCCCACCTTGAGTCAGCTGGAAGCTCCATTTCTGACTTTAGCCTCTCCATGGCCCTCCATTCCCCCTTACCATACTTGAATACAGGCCTTCTCTGCTGGAGACCACGGCCTAGGTTGCTAACTACCTCTTCCCCATCCCACCCCACATCCCTCTTGACTTTTTTCTTGAGCAAAGCACAGGGATTAGAGACCCCCAGCAAGCAGCAGGTCCAAAAAGGCTTCCTTTTGGCTTGGATTCTACAGTGGGGTAGAAAGATTAATGGCTTTGGGTCAGGAGCCAGAGGCCAAGTTCTCAGTGGCATTGAATCTCCTCTTTTCCTGCTAGACAAGTAGCCTTCTAGGCTTTGTTTGCAGACCACTGGCAAGGGGAAACCCTTGTCTCCTGAGGCAGCCCATTTCATTTTGGACAGGTATAAGTGTTAAAAGGTGTTTTTGCTTTTTTTAAAATAAGGTTCTATTTTATTTTGAAGTCTTCATTTTCTCCCTTTAACCCTCCCTCCAGTACACCATTCTCCCAAAAAACCCAAGAGAAACGAAGGGAGTGAAAGAACATGTATGGTCAAGCACAAGGGATTCCTGAATTGTGGATTCCTGAATAGTGGGCGCAGCTCTGTCTTCATCTGAGCCCTGAGGGCATCATCTCTTCTGTTTGATAACAGGTGCTTTGGTTGGTCAGTGTCAGAAAGCTTTCCTCATACTTCTAAGCTTACATGTTCTCCTTTTCAGTTTATCAGTGACCTTCCAGAAAGGGGCTGGCCTGGACTCAGTGTCCGGGTTATGCCCACTAAAGTAGGCATCCCGGGGGCGGCTAGATGGCACAGTGGATAGAGCACCAACCCTGGAGTCAGGAGGACCTGAGTTCAAATGCAGCCTCAGACACTTGACACTTACTAGCCATGTGACCTTGGGCAAGTCACTTAACCCCAATTGCCCAGCCTTCCCCCTTCAAAAAGCAAAAAAGAAGTAAAAAAAAAAAAAAAAAGTAGGTATCCCCCAGGCTCCTGTCTTGGGCATCTCTTCTCCATTCTGCTTCGCCTGGTGATCTCATCTGCTCCCATGAATTCAGTTTTCAGCTATCTGAGGAGAACTCTAAAATCCACCTGTATGGCCCCACTCTGCCTCCTAGCCTCAAAGCTGCCTATTAGACATCTCCACCTGGATATCCCATACAAATCTTCAATTCAGCATGTCCCACACAGAACTTGTGAGCTTTCCCACCACTTTTCCTGTTGTCATTGAGGCACCCATGGTCACCCAGTCATCCAGGCTCCCCCTCTGGGTGCTGTCCTCACCTTCTCTCTTGCACTCACACACCCAACCATCTATTGCCTCCCAGCATCTCTACTCCTCTAGTCAGTACCCTGGTATAGGCCCTCGCCATTTCAGACCATTGTCATAGCCTGCTTTGATCCTCTCCCCATTCTAGACCATCCTCTATCACCTGCCAAAGTGATCTTCCTAAAGATCATGTGTCACACCATGTCGCGCTGCTCCCGCCCAAGATCTCCAGGGGCTTCTTTTTACCTTAAGAATGAAATATTCAGTCTCCTGGGGGGTTCCTAAGACCTTCCTAACCTGGTCTCTTCATGCCTCTCCTGTCTTCATGCTTCCTGTGATCCAGCAGCACAGACCTTCTTGCTGTTGCTCCCACAGAACACTTCATCTTGGGATTTGGGGCTTCTTCACTGAATGCTTCCCTCCTCGTCTCCGGGATCACCTCTCCTGAATGTGTCTTGCATAGTCTTGTAAACCATCTCTTCCATAAGAATGCGAGCTCTGTGAAGGGAAGAGTAACTCCCTTTGCTTTTCTTTGGATCCTCAGCTAGTGAGTCTTGATAAATGTTGATTATTTGACTGATTGAGTAGAAAATCACATGCTTTAAAGTCCTATGCACTTAAGGACAATCACTGGCAATTGGGTGACAGTGGGTGAGAGTAGGGGAAGAGGCCAGAGGCAGGGAGATCCCTTAGGAAGTTCCTGCTGTGACCACTTGACAGAGGGGGTGGGGCCACATGAGTACAGAGACCAGGTAGCATGTGAAAGATGTAGTGGAGGTAAAAACCACAAGATTTGAGTGTTTGGGTCGATATGCTGGGGTAAGAAGGAGCTGGAGAGGATTAATGCTGAGAAAGACAGGCCATTTTAGGTCTTTCAGGGCTCTGCAAAGTGGAGAACTGAGCTCTGTCACCTTGGAGGTGATGTTAGCTTTTTAGAGTTCTCAATCAGATGCTTCTCATGTGTCAGTGTTTCCGGATGCCTCTCCAACCTGGTCCTAGCCCTCCCCTTTTTGGTCCCAGCTTTACAGGAGTATCCTTGTGAAAATGCAGCTCCCAGGTCTTCTGAGCAGGTAAGCAGCAAGGCGGCCTCTTCCTCTTCTTCTTCCTCTTCCTCTTCCTCTGTCTGGTTTTACAGACTAAGATCACAGCTCTTTGGCCTGTGACATCACACTGCTCAGCAGCTAAAACCCCCAGGTCTTTTCCCCCAGTGCATTTACAACAAAATGAAATAATTTTGGTTATAATTTCTGTTTGTTTCCATATCGATCATTTTCTTTCATGTGAGAGAGTTCATTGGGTTGGTTTGCTAGACCTTCACACACACACTCACACACACTCACAACCATGTTTCTTAAATACTTGTTGATTTTTGATGAATTTTAACCCTTCTGTATCTTCTTATTCTATATGATTTTTGCTTTGTTTTTCTGTTGCTCCTTCATGGAGTATCTAACTCGTTGGTGGCAATTTTTTTTTCCAAATTCCGTTTTATTTTCAGTTAGAAATTCTCTGCCTTCCCCTAGTGAGAGCAAGAAAAACAAAGTCATTTCAAAACACATTTCCATGTTAGTCGTGAGGAATCAGCCAGTCAGTAAACATTTATTAGGCGCCTGCTGGGTACCAGGATCTGTGCTGGGCAAAAAGAGGCAGAAGCCAATGCCTGCCCTCCAGGAGCTCAGATGGGGGAGAAGACAGGCAAACAAATGCATACAGAGTAAGCTATGTGTAGGAGAAAGAGCACATCATGAACAGGGGCAAGGTGCTTGAATCGAGGGGTCATTGCAAAGGCTTCTCGCAGAAGCTGGGGTTTTAATTCAGACTTGAAGGAAGCTGAGGAGGTCAGTAGCTGGAATAGAGAAGGAGCAGAGCATTCCAGGCATGGAGGACAGCCAGAGAAAATGGCCAGAGTTGAGAGATAGAGTGTTTGTTCATGGAACAGTGAGGAGGCTGGTGTCACTGGATAAAAGGGTTTGTGTTGGGGACAAGGTGTAAGAAGAGAGGAAAGGTAGGGAGGCCAGGAAAGGAGAGAGAGGAGGGCATGTTGTGGCAGAGGTGAAGTCAGCAGCCCTTGGCAGCAGATTGGATGTGGAAGGGGAGAGGTAGCGAGGGAAGGAGGATGGCTCCAAGCCTGGGGGCCTGGAAGGTGGCAGCGCCCTCTGCAGTAGAGGAGGGGAGAGTTCAGGGGGCATGATTCCATTCTGGATATGCTGAGTGTGAGATATCTCCTGGACATCCAGTGTGAAGTGTCTGCCAAACAGGCAGGATTAGCAGTCAACAAAAAGTCAGGCACAGGTGAGGTGGATTTGAGAGTCATAGCCTAGAGATGGCCATTTAATCCATAGAATCTGATGAGTGAAGTCATCCAGAGGGAAGAGAGAAGAGACAGACCCCCCCCCCCCAAGAACATTCAAGATCTAGAATCTAGATCTAGTAATCTAGAAGAACATTCAGCAAAGGAAACGGAGAAGCAGAGGTCAGAGAAGGCGAAGGAGAACCGAGGGTGGAGCATGGGGTTAGCCTGAACGCCCCGAGAGGAGAGAATACCAGGCAGTGTCTAAGGCTGCAGAGAGGCCAAGGAAAGTCAGGATGGAGAAGAGTCTGCTGGATCTGGCAACTCTGGAGAAGAGCACCTTCAGTGACACGATGAAATGGGAAGCTGGCTTGTAGGGTTCTAAGGAGAGAGGGGGAGGAGAGAAAGTGGAGTCACCTTTTTTTCTTTTTTCTCAGGTTGCAGGGACTTTATTATTTTTTATTTTTTATTTTTAAAAGAATGAGGGCATGTAGATTGTTTCAGTCTCCATTTAGACTCTGTTCTTTCTAGATCTTTCTCTGAATGTAGATATCTCCTTCTATCCTGAGACTCGTAGAGTTGTCTTATAACTGTGCGTTGCTGAGAAGAGTCCAGTTTATCAAGGTTGGTTATGACACATATGATGTGTCTGTGATTGTGTACAAAGTTCTCCTGGTTCTGCTCTTCTCACTTGGCATCAGTTTGTATAAGCCTCTCTAGGTAACTATGAAGTCTGTCTCCTCCCCATTTCTTATAGCACAATAGTATTCCATTACATTCATATACCACAGCTTGTTTAGC
>CM053587.1:352646310-352671186 GCA_028646515.1 Pseudochirops corinnae
AAAAATGTAGATTTGGCTGACAAGATGGGGGACTAGATGTTTTCTCCGATCTTCCTAACCTGTCAAACTCTCCAAAAGAGGAATTATGCACAGGACATAAAAGCACTTTCAGCTATCTCCAAGGCCTAAGACAGCAATGATGGGGTGCAGGCTCTCAGAATCCCCTTGAGCTCTCCTTGAATCTTTGAGGTACAGGCTCTGGGAGCCCCTTGAGCTCTCCTTGACCTAGCACAGACTTAATCTGACACAGACTTACTCTGTGCCAAATGATTCTGGCCTGCTTGCCCAATGCAAGCCTTACAGATACCTAGGCTCCTTAAGAGTCTACCCAATATGGCGAACTTTCAATAAACTTTGCTTTTCTTTGGCTGAGAGAAGACTTGAGTCGAATTCATTCAGGTCCCCAGTGTGTTGGTATTTTGAGGTCTCGAGCAACCTTAACCTTCTTTATGGGTAACCTCTTCAGCAAGAAACCTAGTGAGGTTCTAGATCAGCAGAAAAGGCTTATCTCCAACCCCTAACTTGCTCAATATCTCCATACCCTCCTCCCCCAACTATAACCCACTAAGCCTACAGAACTACACAAGCCCACTTAACAGGTTTTCAGCAAAACACAATTCTACCACTCCTCTTACAAGGACCAGAGAAAACCAAAGGACAGAAGTTTGCTTTGGTGAGGAGAGCAAAATGACAACACTCTGTCCTTCAATAGAGCTCAGTCAGAGAAGTGAGGAAGAGAAGGACAGTACATATATATGTGACTGAGGGAAAGAGCATGACATCCACCCGGGGTGATTCTTGTCCCCGTAGAAATCACTTAGGTATAGACATTGATACTTGATAAATGTGAATTGTCTGGTGTGGCTGAGATGGCTTTGAAGTCCAGGGAAGGGGCACTCAGAGGGGTAACATGGGACTTAAATTACCAAAGATCTCAAGAAGAAGAAAATAGTTAAAGACCTTGAGTGTAAGCAAAGAAACCAACAAGGAAGATATTAATAACAGAGGAGAATATTGCTTCCAGATCAGCCAAAAGAATCCAGGCATCCATGACTATTTCAAGACATAATGAGAAAATTAATTAATACCTGATGAAGCCCAGGAGAATGCCTGTGCATTCCCAAGAGAACATGGAACCACAGCAAGATGTTTCCAAAAGTGAAATAAGAATTGTTAAAGCAGAATTTATGCCCCACCTAGCAGAAATAATTGGCACAATGGAAAACTTGAATCCATGGTGGCAAGTCTCAATAAAAAAATGAAAGAGAAAACAACCAATTGGGAATGTAAATATACAGAAATGAAAGATTATCTGGAGAGAAGCAAAAAAGAAAATCAATTTATTTAAAGAAAACATAACCTCTATAAAAGAAAAACAATGATCTTGAAGACAATGCATAAAGATAAAAGATTCCAGGTCTCAGTAAAAAAAAAAGGGAGGGGGACACCATAATGCAAGAAATAATACAATAAAACATCACAGAACTTCTGAACACGGAAAATAAAGTCATCAATAAATATTTCTCAAGTGCCTACCATTGCCAGGCACTGTGCTCACTGTGGTGTGCCCTGGGAACATATCTAGGAACAAAGTGCCGATCAAAAAAAAAATCCCGGGATCTCCAGGAAAAAACAAACAAACAATGTATACTACAAAGTACAATTTAACCACACAGGGGTTAAATTTAACAATTGCAACAGCAAACAACAAATCTTTCAAGTAACCAGGAGAAACACCTTAAGATACAAAGGAAAGGAAATTCAAGTAACAAAACTATTCTGTACCCATTAAAAACCTTAGGAGGGAATGGAATAATGTGTTCTGAAGAGCAAAGGCTGTAACCTAAGGTAACCTATGCTGCAAACTTAAGTCTAACCATGTTTTTTTTTTTAAATAAACATTTGTAGCATTTCTAGAAAGAAAACAAATCTCCAGATACAAAAAAAGAGTAAACAAATGTATCAACCAAGAACAACAAAATAAACAGAGATCATTAAGAGATTTCTCTTTAAAAATTCCTAAGGATACAAATGTGAAAACAAAAGCAAATAGATGCCATGGTGGAGTAAAGGGTAAACCTTGAACTAACCGCCCCCGGCCCCCCCACCAACACTGCCTAGAGGTGAACCACTGATTTGTTTTTGTGGAACTAAATTCCAGAAAGGGAAGACACACACACACACACACACACACACACACACACACACAAACACACACACACATACACACACGCAAGATGAGAGGAGAGGAAGAGAATAGACTGAAATATGGTCATCTATGACCATAAAGTCAAAGGTTAATGATAAACAGAAAATAACTCTCAGGAAGAAGAGAGCCCATGGGAGAATGAACTAGAAAGCAAAAGGAGGGGTTGAAACAAGAGGAAAGAAAAGAGGAAATCTTGTTTCAGCAGTGGAAAAGAGTGCCATTCTCACAGAGTACCACCATGATGATCCCATGGGAAAAGAGAGAGATTCCCTAAAGGGAGATGAAGACCTTGCAGTGGGTATAATCTGTAGGGATCCGGTGTGGAGAAAGGCTACTCATCCTGCCCCAAGAAAAGGCAAACAGCAACTAATTCCACGAAGAGTAGGAGAGCATGGACTCAGGCAGGAGAGTGTATGGCTAACAGGAGAAAAATTAATCTGAGAAGGGCAAAGTTAAATATGGAACTACACAATGAGTGACAATGGGAAATTCCTAGCTTCTTTATCATGTGCAGCAACTGTTATTTCTTAGAGGGAAGCACAAGGGAAAAGGGGGACTAGGAGCAAGATCCCCAAGGCATAAAGGGCGGGGGAAGGGAATGAGCATTTATATATGTGCCACACACTACTCTAAGTACTTCACAAATATTATCCCAATAGCATTGAAGCTACATAGAAGACAGCAATCAAAATAGGCACTTCAAAAGTTTTCATCCCAATAGCAACACAGACACTAAAGAATAGCTAAGAGAGTGTAAGGGCCATGAATCAAAGAATCAAAAAAAGTCTAGAGGAGACAGAAAGGGAGATAAATTACAAAGAGAATGAAAAAAAAGGCACAGAAAGTAAAAAAAAAAGATTCAACTAACAAACAAAAAAAAGTTGAAGAGGAGAAAACTGAAGATTTCCTTTGAATACTTAAGAGAAAAAAAGAGGACAAGAATGAAGGAACTGGATAAAAGGAAAAAAGGAAAGGGAACTAATGAAGTTCAGCCAAATCCCCAAAGGGAAGAGAAGGCGAGATGTGTCTCCTCTGCTTCCCTTTGAGGCGCACAACGCCCTCATGCTACATGGCAGTGGGGGGGGGGGGGGTGCGGCAGCCTCACTGCACCTAATAGGAAGCAAACTTGTTTATCTAAGCAAAAGGCAGATAAAAATCTGAGAAGTTCTAGGGATTCGAATATACCAGGAAATGCACAAGAATGAATAAGCTCTTTGGATGAGAGTAAGATGAGATCTCAGCTCAAACCAAGAGAGAGATCCCATCTGGCCTCCAAAGCTCTCTCTCGAAAGTCTCTGGGGAGGTGAGCTGGACTTCAGGGACATCTTGTCTTCCCTTAAATGTCTGCAGTTTCCAGAATCTTTTCCTCTCATGTTTCTCTCTCAAAGAATCTCTGGAGCCCCACGTGTCTCTCTCTGAAGAACCTGGAACACTTGTACAAGCGCATGGTGTCTGGATATAATTAGCCTTCTCTCCATCAGAGAGTCACATCTCCCCCACCACATGCAGCTAGGGCTGCCCCTCCCATCCCCCACTTGGGTGGGAACTGGGTTACATATAATTCATCAAGGCTGCCAAAGAGCTGACGTTTTGATATGGCATTAAGGTTTCTAATGCCCCTTACACACTTTAGCTCATCAGATCATCACATGCATCCTGTGGGGAGGTGTCATAGTATTGTCCCTTTTTACAAAGGAGAAAATGCAGACTCAGAGGAGCCATTCATATTAGCTGTTCCTGCCAGGTTCCTGGCAGCGGCAGATATACCCAGGATACAATACAATGGGAGTAGCTAGGTGGTGCCATAATGCACAGAGTGCTGGGCCTGGAGTCAGGAAGACTCATCTTCCTGAGTTCAAATCCAGCCTCAGACCCTTACTAGCTGTGTGACCCTGGGCTTAACACTGTTTGCCTCAGTTTCCTCATCTGTCAAATGAGCTGGAGAAGGAAATGGCAAAGCACTCCAGTATCTTTGAGAAGAAAACCCCAAATGGGGTCACGAAAAGCCAGATGTGACTGAAAAATGACCAGAAACACCAATAAAATGTGCCAGGCACTATTTTAACCTCTGAAACTACAAGTGGCAAAGGACAGTCTGTGTTCTCAAGGAGCTTACAATCTAATGGAATATGTGAACACATCTATACAAAGCAAATGAGAAATAATTAACAGGAAGAGGGACTAGAATTAAGAGAAGTTGGGGAAAGCTACTGTAGGAAACAGTTTTCATAACTTGCTGGCCAAGATTATAGAATTCTAGATTCAGAGCTAGAAGGAATTTGCCCTCTCATTTTCCAGATTTGGAAACTGAGGCCCAAGGAGGTTGGTGTCAATGTCAGGATTTGAACTCAAGAGGCATGACTCTTTGCACTGTAACAATATTCTTTGTAATTCCAGGATGTAAGGAACAAAGTAACCTGGGCTTGACTGGATGAACTTTCCCTTTCTTTGCTCCTTGAGACCATGAGATGTGGCAATCCTCAGCAAGAGGTCCTTAGGGCTGCTGGCCTCTGTGATAACTGATGGCTAGTCAGAGCATAGGAGGAAAGGGTAGAGAGATTTGAGACTTCAGGCCCTGCCAGGAGTGGGTTAAAGACAGTTTGTACTGAGAACTGGTTGTTAAATTTTCAACATGAGCATGTATGCCTCTGAAATTGGCAAATGCTACAAGTCAGGGCTTAATTTATTGTTTTATGGGTTGTCTAGACTTAAGAAAGTGACAGAGGAAATGTTAATAATGCTGATTAAAGTTTAAAATGTGTTGTGTGTACTTTTATTATTTTGTCCAGAGAGTCTGTTGTTAAATATCAGCACTGCTGGGCCTTGTTCAGGATTGACTCTGCCGCTTTGGAGTTCTAATAATGTAAACAGAGGCCATATGGTGTAGAGCATAAGTGCTGGGCTAAAGAGTGAGGAAAACCCAGCCTCCAACAGTTACTGACTGAAATGACTGAATTACCAATGCGCCGGATACTATACTAACCCCGGGGGATGCCAAGAAAGGCCAACCTCCCTCAATCAGCTCCCCATACAATGGGAGAATCAGTGTGTACCAACGAGACCTATCTAGAGGAAATTGAAGATTTTCTCACAGGAAAGAATTAGGATTCAGGGGAACCAGAAAAGGTAGAATTTGAGCTGGAACTTGAAGCCAGAAAGTGGAGCTGAGGATGAAGCTTGGGAGACTGGGCCAGGGCATGTCTGCAGAGACCAGCGAGGAATCCTAGAAGTCTGGGATGTCAAGGAGAAGAGAGTGGTCTCTGATGCCAAAGGCTAGAGGCTCGGCAGCAAGCAATGGACCAAGTGAAGGTTTTCTGAGATGCAGGGATGCTGGGGGCAGGATGGACAGAGTCCATGGTTAAGACAATGGGGATGATGGGGGCAGCCATCTGCTGGAGATGATGGAAAGGTGCATGTAGAGGAGTGAGGAGAAGGGAATCCTCTTCATCCAAGGCTGGAGTGAAGGAGGAGAGGGTTGGTCTGGTATCTGAGATAGGTGAGATGAAGAAAAGGGGGAGGGGAGCTCTCAGCAAAAGGCCTCAGTTCTTTTGGTGAGGTGTGAGGCAAGGTCCTCAAGGTGGAGGGAGGGGATGTTGAGGAGAGGCAAGGAGGTTTGGAAAAGCCTCTTTAGAGAGAGAGAAAATCTGTTTGGAAGGAGCAGAAGGATTGCCTGACTGAAGTGAAGCCCTAGGTGAGATTATTAGTCAACAACATGTTTATGCATCCCTGATGTTCATTGGCTCTGTGCAGCCACATGTGACCAAGAGTAAAGGAGGGAACTGGGGCTCGGTGTGGTGTTGTCAGTGATGGGACAAGGGCTCAAGGGACTTGGAGGCAAAGGGGAGTGTCAGTTGATGGATTCCCCCACCCCCACTCTGTCACTTCCTTCAGTCTCCTCCCAGCTCATTTCCGACGTCTCCCCCATGTTTCCCCATCCCTTGATCCTCCTATCCTTGCTAACTATCATCCCATCTCTCTTGCCTTTGTGACTAAACTCCTGGAAAAGGCGTCTACACTGGGGCCTCTATTTGCTCCTTTCTCTCCATAACCCCATGAGGAGCTGACTTCCCATCTTATTATTCCACCAAAATTGCTCTCTCCAAAGTAACCAGTGATCTCTTAGTAGCCAAATCCAGTGGCTTTTCCTCCACCCGCATTCTCCTTGCCCTCTCTGCAGTCTCTGACGCTGTCCAGCACTCTCTCCTCCCGGATCCTCTCTTTTGAGTGTCCAGGACACCTTCTCTCTTGGTTCTTCTCCTCCATCTCTTACCTTGGCTCTTTCTCTGCCTCCTGTACTGGACCCTCCTCCAGATCATGCCCTCTCACCATAGGTGTCACCCAAGGCTCTGTCCTGGACCTCCTTCTCTCCTCCCTTTGTACTACTTCACTGGGTGATCTCATCAGCTCCCATGACAAATCCCAGATGTACCTGTTCTGCCACAGTCTCTCTGCTGACCTCCAATCTTGCATCTCCGGCTACCTCTCAGACGTCTCAAACTGGATGTTCAGCAGACATCTTAAGCTCAATAGGACCAAAGCAGAGCCCATAATCTTTCCCCCAATCCTCCCTTCTTGTATCTTCCCTATTACTGGAGAGGGTACCAGTTTCCTGCCAGTCCCCCAGGCTTCCATCTTGGAGGCCTTGCCATCTCTCTCTCCCCATATCCAATCTGTTGCCAAAGCCTGTTCAGTCCATCTAGGGGTGCAATCAGCAAGTTATATCAGCTGGAGGGGACTTCATCCCTGACACGTTCAGGACTCCTATATACTCCAGGTTCAGAGTTTCTGAAAAATATGGCAACTCAAGAAGATAGGTCAAGTTTGGCTTCAGGGCAACAAGCCCCGTCACCTGTGCAGTCTCTCAAATCTGCCCTTCTCTTTGCTGCTGCTGCTGCTGCTGTTGCCACCACTCTAGTACAGGCCCACATGGCCTCAGGCCTTGATTATCACATTAGTCTGCTGGGAGGGAGGAGGGGATCTGCTTTAGTCTCTCCCTACTCCAAGCCATCCTCTACTCAGCCACTAAAGTAATATTTCTAAAGTGCAGATCCATCCATGTCAGTCCCCTACTCAATAAACTCCAGTGGCTCCCTATTGCCTCCAGGATCAAATACAAAATGCTCTGCTTGGTGTTCAAAGCCCTTCATAACTTGCCCCTTCCTTTCCAGTCTTCTTACCCCTTGCTCCCCAACTCTCTATCCCACCTCAATCCCTGGGGGGAGTGGGCTCATTCTTTGCTTTATTTCCACATAACATTGTTCCCACCAAGTTCACCTTGTCTCAGGCTGGGTCCTAAAGGCCACTGCTTGTTCCTCAGGGCATTGATGTCTACAGCAAAACCTGGTTTCTGAGATGCTAAGACTCCCTGAGGAGAACTTTCCCAACCATTTGAAAGCCCCAGAGTCAGAGTCTTCAGAGTCTCCAAACTGTTCACCCAGGTAGAAAAGAACAAAAGGCAGGGGCAAAGGTCAGAGGCCAGTTTCGCAGGATCACATGATGGCCCACAAGATACCATCAGTGAAGTCAAGTTGAGAGTCATCAGCTATAGAGGATGAACAAAGTTCTGATTGCTGCTTCCTTTGGAAGGCAGCCTTCATCCTGGCTATAGCACCAAGTGCAAAGCTTTCTCCCAAGCACATGGTTAGCAGATCAGAACCAGTTACAGAATGTCTACACAGACCCTTCCCAACCTGTGTGTGTGTGTGTGTGTGTGTGTGTGTGTGTGCATGTGTGTGCACCCCATAAGAATGCTGTCAGAAGGGCTCCTCATTTTACCAGGAAAACAGTATTGTGAGAACATCTCAGTGAAGATCAGAGGGTGGAAGGAGTGGAAAAGGAAGAAAGAGGGTGAAGCTACAAGAAATATTGCTAATTATGGACCAGGCATTCCAGGGGACACCCATGTCACAATTACTAACAACCTGCCCGCACTAGGCAGATGGATATAAGACCCCTGGAAGTGGCAGCCACAGACATCTGATCCTACTTCCAAGTCTACCTTGCAGTCATCATTGAGAGGAGCGAGAAATGTGGAAAGGGGGCCCACTTTCCCTGTCATCACAAGCAGTAAGCAGCTCCTGACCTGCTCCCCTCAGCTGACTGATGGGAGCCCTAGGTGCAGCAGCATCCCCTGGATCATGGGTCATAGCCTGGGAAATAATACCTGTGGAGAAAAGGCCAGGTGTTCAGGGTGTTCAGTGGGGCACCCTGAAGGAGTAATGGGGCAGGCAAGTTGGGCCATCAGGACCACCTTGGATACCATCTCCCACGTAGAGAGGACTGTCCCCCACATCTTGCATGGAGGTATTGTGTGGTTTGAAGGGAGGCAGAAGAGCTGTCTCTAGCCTCTTCTCTCCCTTGTGTACCCAGGTCTGTTCCCTCCATGTAGCAGAGGGTATCATTGTATGGCTCAAAAGGAGACAGAATATCCATTTCTAGTGTCTTCTCCCCTCACCCTTTTCCAATGGAGACTCATTGCCAGGAGAGGAAACAGGAAGCTAGGTCTAGAGGTGGCTGCCATTTTGCTCTCCTCAGAGAAAGGAGGTACAGAGCTAGAATTGTGTCTCTCTGTTCCCTTAACTATTGTTAGTCTAAGGGATGTGATTTTCAGGTTCAATCTAACTTTTGATCATTGTTCATTATTGGAGCAAAACAAGACCTCAAGCTTTATATCCAAGGGTTGACCCTTTTGCCACCGAATCACAATTCCACAATAAAAACACATAGTACTTAGTCAAGACATCCATTTATCCAAATCAGAAGCAAACTAGAAATCAGAAGTATACAGAGGAGATGTTATACCAGACCTTACAGTATGAAGGCGCTCTCCCTTTAGGAGCAAGGTAGCTCAGTTTCAACAAGAGATGATAGATCTCACCCAAGGGGAGGTTCCCCAAAGTCTGTGGTACAGCAAGCTAGGGGTAGGATCCTGCTGGACACTGACAGCACCTCTCATATTGGCTTCTTCCCAGAGTCTTTTCCTTCAGGAACCTGAAGGGGGGCTGGCATCTACTGTCTTCTTCATTGAAACTGGAAACCAGAAGCACCTGAAGTAACTTGAAGAAAACTTACCAAAAAGCCTGGAGCTGTCCATTTCTCACCAATAGCACCTTGGCCTTCATACAGGGCAGTAAGGAGAGAATTGCGCACCAATGGGCTTCCGCCATCACATCGCAATGAGGATGGCCCAATGCCCTTGGCCGAGGGCCTTGGATTTAGCCAGAGTTCCAATGCCCGGCTCACAACCACCATCCCAGGGAGCCGCCCCTTCTGAGATGCAGCCTGGCAACTGTTCCTGTAGGAGTTACAGACACAGCTGCCAAAGACCCAGAACAGAACAGAAAATGCTGGTTCTCTATCAGAAACTGATCTCATTTCATCACTGGAGATGAGGCCGGACCATCTGCTCTGCTGCTCTACCCTAAGGACCATGGGATTGTTCCCTCTCACTTGCAACTGAAACCTTTCATTGTTGTCTCCTCCATTAGAATGAGAGCTCCTGGAGGCCAAGGCCTGGCTTATTTTTTCACCTGTATCCTAGCACTGAGCCTAGTGCCCCTACACAGTGAGGGCTTAATAAAGGCTTTTCTGCCTTCATTCACTCACTCACTTATTCACAGTAGAAGGGTCAGGCAGATATGGAGTAAGGGCATTGAGGGGGAAGGCTGTGTGTGTTCCATAGAAGTAAGGGAGTGGCCAGTTTGGCCCTGGGACACTGGGTTTGTATGCTGGCAGTTGGGGACTTTAGAATCGCTGGGATAAGGAGGAGGGAATAGGAATACACTACTCACTGGGGTGTTTGTCTAGGCAGAGTATTAGTGATTACAGACGGTTCATCATTGATTACAAGGTGAAGTCCAACATCATAGCAGGTGATGATACTGAGCCCCTGCCCTGTGGCTGACTTTGAATGACTGAGTAAAGCATTTATGAAGTGTTCACTGTGTTCACTATGCTAAGTGCTAGAGACAGAAATAGTAAAGTACAATGTGCTCAGGAGTCTCCATCCAATGGGGAGACAACACATAGGGCTTGAGTCCCATGGTGTTCAGGGTGTGAAGGCTCTTCTTTAATATCATTATTGAATGACTTAATGCTGCCATCCCTAGGGCTCTCGGGATCAGGGACCTGGGCTGTCCCCACCAGGGGCAGAGTGGGGAGTGATGACTGGCTTTGCCTGGCACCTACCGCCTCCCCGCTCCCTCCCACTGCCTTGCCAGCTGGGTCAGCTTACTTGGCACCTGGTAGAGATGACGGGCCTTTTCTCCACAGGAGTTGCTTCCTTGGAGGATGATTGACTGGGTCAGGCTGAAAGTGGGAATGAATGGGGTCCAGGGAATGCTATCATACCTAGGGCTCCTGTGGCTCTCCTTTGAGAGACTGTGGACAAGAATGGTCGGGTAGGATAGCCATGGAAGGGTGGTGATCTGTGCCATTGAATGGAGGGGAGATCTCAGATCCATTTGAATATTTGAGAAATAAGAATTGTTCAAATTCCCAGGTTTGTAGGGAGAGAGATGGAAGCGGCCCCTAGCCCAGGGGTGTAGAACTCAAACAGAACAGGAACCACTGAACCACCCAGGGAGGAGGGGGGACAGCATATTGACCTGAACATTATCTGTGTTGGATTAGAATTTTATTAAATATTTCCCAATGACATTTTCACCTGATTCAGGCAATGTCCAATTTTATCATTCCACAGAGGAGGAAACAGATTTGAAAGAGGGGTTAACTGATTTGGCCAGGCAGGATTTGAATTCAGGTTCTGTGACTCCAAAACCAGGGCTTTCCTACTCCCCCCTTCCCCAACGCTTTTAGGCTTCAACTTTCAGGATGAAATGAAGATCTCCTGTGTGTCTCACAATTTTCTCCCATCTCCTTCATTTGTGTGACTGTGAGCGTTCCTGTTTTCTAAGGATGTTTTATTGAAGATATTGTCAACGAGAAACCAGACACTGAAGGGTTGGACAGCTCCAGATGCCCCCTCGCCCCCCTTTGTCCCATCCTTCCTTTCTGCCTCCCTTCCTTCCCCTTTTCTCGTCTGGACGCCAGTCCTCTCTGCCTGCCCAGTCCTAGAAGGGACAGGCCCCTCCTCCGGCCTTCCCACCCCAACCTCGTCGAAGGAGGGGCGCAGTCTCTGGCCCCTCCGTGGTGAGATGGAGACAGGACTGGGTCAGGAAGACCCGGCTTCCTCTCAGACACGGTATTTCCAAGCCGTGATCTTCGTCTGTGATCTTCGTCTCCTCTTCCTCTCAATCTTTCCTTTTCCCTCTTTCTTTCTCTCTTCCCTGCTCTTCCCTCCTCTCCCTCCCTCCTTTTCTCTCTCCCTCCCTTCCTCTCTTCCCCTTCCTCCTCTCTCCCTCCCTCTCTTCCCTCTCTTTACCCCCCCTTCTCCTCCCCCTCCTCTCGCCCCGCCCCTCCCCGTCTCGGGCCAAGACAGCCGAGGGCTCAGGGCGCGTGCGCGGCGCGGGGAGTCCTGGTCACGTGCCCTCCCGCCCCGCCCCCGTCCGGCCCCGCCCCCGGAGGAGGCAGAGGCGGCAGAGGTGGCTGTGGTCGCGGCGTCTTCGCAGCTCGGGCTGAGGACGCGGCTTCGGGCCCGGGGCGAGCGGAGGAGCGAGCGGGCGAAGGGAGGAGCGGAGCGGGGGCCGAGCGGGTGAGTGTGAGCTGGGCCGGGCGCCGAGAAGGCCGAGCCCGGGGCGCCCCCGCCCCTCCTCCGGCCCCCCGCGAAGAGGGAGGGGGGCGGGGGTGCCCTCTGGGCGGGCACACAGCAGGCTTCTAATGGGTGGGTGCAGGCGGGTGGCTGGGCGGGCCTGGGGGGGCGCGCTCGCCTGGCCTCTGCCCACCCCCCAGTGCCCTCCCCCTCCTCGGTGACCTTGGGGGGGGGTCACGGCCTCGTCGGCCTCCGTGGGCTCCCGGGGGTCCCGGGGCGTCGGGCCCCTCCCGGGCCGTGCCCCCTCCCCTGTGCCGTGCTCCCCCCTCCGCCGTACCCTACCACCTGAGGAACCTCGGGCCCTGCTCAGGGGCTGGGGGATGTCGCCAGGTTCGTGACCTCGGACCCCCCCATATCCCCCCCCCACCTGTCGCTCCTGTGAGGCTCTAGAATGCACCTGCTGTATGCGAGGTGTGGCCGCTCCTGGGGTCCAGTCAGGGCAGAAGGGGGGCGGCCCCAGCCCTGCGGGGATCACGGAGAGGGGCTGGGGGGCTGAGGTGCACGCAGGCCTGGGGGAGCCTGGCCGGGTAGGGGCGCAGACGCCAGTTTGGGGAGCTGATTGCAGGGTTCTGCTAGGGGCCGCCCGAGCCCCACGGGAGCCAAGTGGGAGCGGAGGCTGAGGCTTGTGGGCCCCCCACGTAGCATGCTCATGGCTGTGCCCCTGCCCAGCGGGCAGCGAGGGCACCTGCCCTGGCCTGCCTTTGCAGCCGGGTGCCCTTTAGAGGGTCCTCCCCACCCCTCTGGGCCGGTGGGCAGGGGCTGGGGGCCAGGCCAGCTTTGGGCAGCTTAGCCCTTAGCGGTGTGTCCTTCCCCAGCAGCTCCTGGTGGGGGCGGTGGCCAGGCTGGGTCGGGTCCGGGATGGTGCTGGTGACAGCCGGGCCCCAGGGGCTTTTTGGGTGCTGGCGCTGGCCCGGCTGGAGGAGGGAGGAAGGGGCACAGAGGTGCATGGGGCAGTGGCTAACTGAGCTTCAGGCTTCGTTGGGGGAGGAGAAGAAGGTCCCGGTTGTGGCTCTTACAAGATTATTGAGAACACCGGCCAGTGTTGTGAAGGGGCTTTCCCCACTTTATCTCCTTTGATCCTCACAGCAGCCTTAGAGGTAGAGGCCCTTATTATTTCCATTTTGCAGTTGAGGAAACTGAGGCACAGAGGTGAAGTGACTTGCCCAGGATCCTACAGATAGCTATTAATGACTGAGGCAGGATTCCAGCTCCCTCTTCCAAATCCCAAGTCTCTCAGTTTATCCACGGGAGAAGACATGGAATCCATTTCATTTTCCCAGCTTAAGCCCTTGTGGTTCTATCATCCTCAAGGGGTTTAACCACTTTCCTTTTTAACCCCTCCCTAATCATTCTGAGGTTTTTAGAATGGGAAACTCAGTGAAGTCATCTTAGCTCTTACCAGAAAAGAAAATACTCTACTCCAGCCATCTCCCCTTAGACCTCAATGGAGACAACCCAAGACCCTGAACCCAAGAGCCCAGGGAATGGCAGAGCCCCCTCTCCCCAGCTAAAAATACTGCCCTAACTGGCTTGAGCCCATCTCCCGAGCCAATGGAGGGGAGCAATCCTTGTGGAGAAGGAGCCCACCTTCCTCCTCACCAGCAGCAGCAGCAATTGCTGACCAACTGCCACCAACTGTCAGAAAGTACAAGAACCCTGTGCACCTCCCAGTGCACCTCCCAGATCGATGTCTTGCTTCTGAAGAAGCCGCCTCTGTGGTGAGGGACCAGTCATCCCCACCAACTGCCATCCACAGGGCCTGAAACAGCTGGGCACCCTGGGGGAGAGAAGGGAGGCAGCACGTGCCAGATCCACCCCCATCTGGAATGGCCTTGGGAACAGCCATGCATCCTCACCTCCATTCTGGAAAGCTGTCTCTGGCCTCTGCAGGTCCCCATTGAGCTGATGGAGAGAGACAGCCTGGGGCCCCTCACCAAGAGCCCCTTCTCCTAGGGAAGGTGCTCCTGGAAGGGCAACTGCGGGCTCCATATGCAGATCACTTTCCAGGACATGACGCAGTCTTCAGAATGTTCTAGAGAAAGAAGGAAGGTTCCTGAGTGGGGCAGCTTCGTGGCTCTTCGAAGCGAATGTGGAGGGGGTGGAATGTGGATCACCTAACCTGCCCTTCTCACCTCTTACCTCAAAAGAAGTCAAAGAAATAGAGAAGTTAGAAACAATGCCACCACTTTTCATGGATTAGCAATAGGGGAGTCATGAGGAAATTGTGGGGCTTTTTAGAAGAACTTTACCAATTATGAATGAAAAAGCATCTAAGTGCTTGCTGTTGGCCTGCCTCTGTGCCAAGCCCTGGGGGCACATGAAATACCACAAGGCAGATCCTCCCTCCAGGAGAGGACAACACCTGGGGGAGAGAAGAGGCCACGGAGCTGGGTTTTCTGATGCTTGATCTGGTTGGTTTCTCTTCTCAGAGCTAGGGTTGGAAGTGGGGGCAGGGCACGAGCTTGGAACACAAGAAGATGGATCTGAATGCCCCCCTGCCCAGTCAGAAGCCTCTCTTGGTGGGGTGAGTCACAGAGTCCAAACTCAGCCACCAACCTGTTCTCAGTGAGGACCTAGCTGCATCTTTTTCAGATGTTCTCCTGTTTCTTTCAAGTCATTCCCTCAACAGCTGTTTGCTTTTCCCCAGTGCTGTACAAAGTGCCAGCTAAGGCCCTGTGTAGAGAGAGGCCTGTAGGATGCTTGTAATGGTGTCTTTAAAGTGCTGGGCAGACAGCTGGTCCGGTGTGGGTTTCTGGTTTGTCATTGTGGGACCAAATGCCTTGCCTTGCCTCAGCCTGAGGTTTCTAGTCTCTGAAACCTGGATCCTAACACCTTGATTTGGTGTTGTGAGCATCCAATTGGATAATGTATAGAAAGTTGAAATCTTAAAGGGTTGGCGTATGTTCTTGCCTTCAGTCTTCTTGAGGTAAGAGCTTGGGCTAATAGTGTAATCCAGATGATGAGTAGCCTTATAAAGCCACGAGGAGAGCCATAAAGAGACCTAGTGTTATTGAGGAGGGGGTGGGAAAGGGAGTAGTTATAGGATGGCATGTGGTAAGTGACCCTCCCTCCAGGATATTTACTTAGATGTCTCATGTGCCATACCCAGACCCTCAGAGTGTTAGTCAGTAGGCATTTACCATGTACCAAGCACTGTTCTGAGTGCTGGGGCCACTGAGGCAAAGCAAAAACCCATCTCTGCCCATTCAAAGGAAAACAGCAGGGAAGTACTTTGGGATGTCTGGTGTTGTAAGAAATGCTGAGGAGGGAGATGGTTTAGAGCAGCGGTTCTCAACCTGTGGGTTGCGACCCCTTTGGGGGGTCGCCTAAGACCATTGAAAAACTCATATTTCCCATTGTCTTAGGAACCAAGACACTGCCCCTCTATCCATCTCAGGTGGGTCCGCCCACATATGAGTATTAAAGGGTCGCAGCATTAGGAAGGTTGAGAACCAGTAGTTTAGAGAATCCTGGGAAGGGCTGCATGAACTGATGCCGTGTGAAGTGAGCAGAACCAGGACAGGTTCTAGTAGCAGTAGCTGTGTCGCAAGGACGGACAGCTTTGGAAGTCTTGGGAGCTCTGCTCTGCACAGTGACCAGCCATGATGCCAGAGGACTTGTCATGATGCTGAATGCCTGCATTCGTGCCTTATTTATTTTCTCTAAATAATATTTTGTCCCCCTATTACATGTAATGATTACATATAACATTCATTTAAAAAACAACTTTGAGTTCCACATTTTCCCCCTCCCTCATGCCCTTGTGCAAAGCATATTTCCATATTAGTTATATTGCAAAGGAGGCATAGATCCAAATTAAAGAAATGAAGTAAAAATGAGTGTGCTTCGATCTGCCTTCAGCCTCCGTCCATTTTTTCCGGAGGTGCAGAGCGTCTTTTGTCACGAGCTCTTTGGAACAGCTAAGTCATTCAACATTGAGCGTGTGCCTACATCCTATTGAGGGGCACACTTTTGGGGGCATGGCCAGTTGGGAATTTGTTTTGCTTCATGATGCTTGCTGCAGGGTTTTTTGTTCCCCCCCTTATGGGGGGGGGGAAGAGGAGGTGGCTCTTAATTAAATAAAATTTAATTAAAAAACAACCAGGTGTGTAGAAAGGGAGGGAATCTGTGTTTAAGCAACTGGAGACACCTGGAAAGGTCTCTTGCCAGAAATTGGGGTTTGAGCTGTCTCTTCAAAGGAGCCAGGATAACTAGGAGTTGGAAGTGAGGAGGGAGAGTGTTTCAGGCATGGGGTCAGCCAGTAAAAATCCCTGCACTTGGGAGGTGGAAGAGCAGCCAGGAGGCCAGTGGAGCCGGTGTGGAGTCAGGGATAAAAAGGTCACAAAACTGGGAGGGGGCCAGGCCGGGAACTTTGGTTTTGATCCTGGTGTTATTAGGGCGCCTGGACCTCACTGAGCTTTGGTGGGCCTTGAATGGCTCGGAGTAGGGGGAGCAGTAGTCCAGATGAGAGGTGGTGAGGGCCTGAGTGGAGGTAGAAATGCCGAGATTTTGCAGTGGTTTGGATGTATGAGCTGAGTGAGAGGTCGAAGCTAGCAGGAGTCTGGTTGTAAGCCTCAGTGACTGGGAGGCTGGTGGGATCCTTGATAGTAACAGGGAAATTGGAATGAGGGGAGAGTTTAGTAGGGAAGATGGTGAATTTTCCTTTGGATGTAGAGAGTTTGAGAGGTGTGTCTGTGGGATGTCTGTTTTCAGATGTTTCCATGAATAGCATTAGAGGTGTGTGTGTGTGTGTGTGTGTGTGTGTGTGTGTGTGTGTGTGTGTTTGGGAGGGGATCTTTGCATCCCCAGTACATAGCATAATGCCTAGCAGATAGTAGGCCCTTAATACGTGTTTGTTGAGTGATGGGCCAGGGGAGTAGGGGGGGAAGAAAGATCCTGTGGGTGGGGGAGGGGTGGCATTTTATCTGGGCTGTGAAAGACAGCCAGGACATCATGAGGTGGGGTGAGATGGTGACTCCGGGGACAAGGAAAGACTGCAGCAGAACAGAGGCCAGAAAGTTTTTTTCTGGGGTGGGGCAGAAATCAAATTTTTGTTTCATATTTATCAGTTATATAAACCTGTTAGCTGTGATGAGGATTACAAGCAAGTATAAGATGTAAACCTTGCCTTCAGGGAGCTTCCATTCTAGTTGAACAGACAAAGTAAACACACATTAAGTTCAATAAAAATGGACAATGGAGATGTCCCACGCCAAGCCCGCACCCAGAGAGTGATGGTGGCTGAGCTGGAAGGAGAGTGAGGTCGTGGCGGGCTGGAGTTGTGGGATAGAGAGGTCTGTAGCTTCCCGAGCCTTGCAGGGCATCTCGGGGCTGAAGGCTTGGGAGAAGAGAGGAGAAAGGAAGCCCCAAAAGAGGTCAGGCAGGTACAAAGAAGGCTGGAAAGTGAGGTGGGGGCCGTTCCCCAAGGACCTTGAATTCCAAGTGAAGGAGTTCGGCTGGTGAGCTGTGTCGGCCATAGACTGTTTTGGTAGAAGTGTGGGCTGGTCGGAGTTTTGCTTTTTCTAGCTTAATTTGACAGCCTTTGCAGGATGGAGAGAGGCTGGTGGCAGGATGACAGGTCAGAAGCTGTTGTGCTATTGGGGTTGATTAATTAGGTTTGGGTATCTTGAGAGTCAGAGATTGGGGGGCCTGTCAGGCAAGGATGACGAGTTCAGAAGAGTTGGTTTGCCCTCAGAGGTGAGCTTGTTTTTTGTCACCTGGGGGTGTCTGAGGCACTAACTGGATGAGAATGTTAGGCAGGCCCAGCCTGGAGGGGTGATCCTAGTCACAGCGGCTGCCAGTGAGTGGAAAGAGAGTGACCATTGCTGTGGTGGGAATGGGTGAAATAGTGTCAAGTGCTAGGAGCTGAGACATTTGAGAAACACCGCTGTTCAGAGAGAAGGGAGAAGAAGGAATCAGTGACTGACGGGAGTCAGGGAGAGGGAGGAAGGGAAGTCGGGGCAGTGGCGTCATGGAAGACACAGGTCGAGAGGTTTGTGGTAAATGAGGCCCGGCCCAGGCTGAGAAAAAGTTAGGGGAGGATGTTCTGGGAACCCTTGAAAGCAGCTTGAGTTGAATGGTGGCTGAAGCCCACCAGAATAAGGGGGAAGTAACGAGAGCCCTTGGCCAAGTTGGGTAAGGAAAAGAGGAAGATAGGCTGGGCCTGCTTGGGGAGGGAGTGAAGACAGCAGCGAGAAGGGTTTTGTGGGGTGGGGGTGGGAGGAGGTTAAGCTGGAGGAGACCTGAACCGGTTTTGTATGTAGAGTAGAGGAAGCCAGTTGTACAGGCTGTGAGAGAAGGGAAGCAGGAGAGGAGGATACTGGGAAGGTGGTGGAGTAGGTCAGAAAATTCCCGGCTCTCCTGATTCCCCCCCCCCCCCCCAACGAGATAAACTAGTGCCATAGGGCAAACCTAGAGGGGTAAAAATAGACAAGAGATGGGGACTCCTGGGATAGTCTTAGAAGATCTGAAGAAAAATCCCCAACCAAATCCCAGGACCAGGTTTGGTCCCTGTGAAGTGCAAACATCTCCAGGCTAATTCCTCTGAAATAAAGAGTGGTGAGCCCTGGGGCTAGCCGGGTTCCATGTGGCCCTAGCCCCAACCACAGGAACTTTCACCTCCCAGACAGGGTGTGGAGTTGGGCTCCAAGCCTGGGAGCATCAAGAAAACTTCAGCTGATAAACTGTGCTGCCAAGATGCAGCCCTGAGTGAGAAGGAGCCAGCACACACCTAGTGAGGGCAGAAGCAGGGGGGCAGGGGCACCTTGGACAGTTACAGGAGGGCCAAGCTAGAGGGGAGAACTGAAGGAGCACCTGAGGCCTGAGGCACCATTCCCCATACCCCACAACTAGAGGTGATCATAAAAACTGAGCAGCTACAAGTGAAAAAGAATGAGCAGGCAGAGGAGAAAGAATCCAACCCTAGAAAATTATTGTGGCAATAGAGAAGACCAGGTAGCTCCTCTTCAGAGGGGGTACTGGAGCAAAGAAAGCCTCTCCTACCAAGAAGAGTAACATCGAATGGTCATCTGCCCAAAAAGAATTCACAGAAGAACGTATCAATCAAATTTTAATTTGATTGAGTTTTTTAAAGTCAAAAATCAAATGAGAGAGAGTGAGAAAAAAATTTACAAATTAAGAACAATCCAAGAAAAACAAGATTATGAAAAGAAAGAAAGCCAATTAGAAAAGGAGATCCAGAACCTTAAAGGAGAAAATGACTCCTTGAAAGTCAGAATTGGGAAAGGGAAGCCAGTGAAGTTATAAGAGACCAAGAAATAGTAAAACAAAATATAAAGAATGAAAAAATAGAAAAGAATCTGAAACATCTTATAAGAGAAACAACTGATCTGACAAAAAGATCAAGAAGAGGACATGTAAGAATAATCAGATTGCTGGAAATCTACAGTCAACAAAAGACTCTTGTTACAATAATACAAGAAATAATTAAAGAAAATTGTATTCAAGAGTTAGAACAAGAGGGGAAAGTAAAAATAGAAAACATTCACTGATCACCACCTGAGAGAGACTCTGTGAAGAAAACCAGTAGGAATATCATAGTCAAATTCTGAAACTGTGGCTTCAAGGGTAAATTATCGTGAGCAATAAGAAAAAACCATTGTGGCAGTGCCACATTTAGAATCACATAAGTCGTATCAGTGGGGACATGAAAAGATCACAGGTCTTAGAACATTATTGAAGAGCAAAAGAACTGGGGCTGTAGCCAGAAATATACCCAGTGAAGTTAAACATAATCCTAAGTGAAATAAAAGGACACTTAATGAATTGTCAGACTTTCGGTATTTTGTTAAAAAAAAAAACTCCAACAAAAACAAATAACCTGAACTCCATAAAAAGTTTGATATGTAAGAGAACCGTAAGGTACACATCAAAAACCAATTATTAGGGGCTCAATAAAGACAGACTGTTGACCTTCTATATGAGGAAATGTAACGCATATGGCTAAGATTGTTATTAGTAATCGAGTAGTTTGTAAGAAAGACTGGAGTAGACCTGAGTATGATATGATTTGAAAAAGTAAAACCATTTAGGAACACATAAAAAGAGGAATCATCTTATACAAATGAGCCATAGAGGAATTAGATGGGTGGGGGGAGAACTGGTAGTTCTGTAACCCTAATTGTCTTTTCTTTTTTTTTTTTTTTGCTTTTTTGGGAGGGCAGTTGGGGTTAAGTGACTTGCCCAAAGTCACATGGCTAGTAAGTGTGTCAAGTATCTGAGGCTGGATTTGAACTCAGGTCCTTCTGACTCCAGAGCCAGTGCTCTATTCATTGAGCCACCTAGCCGCCCCAGTAACTCTAATATTCTTCTGGAATGGGTTTAAGAGGGAACAATACATATAGATCTAGAAGAGCATAAGTCTTCTAAAAAATTTAGGAAGAAATAAAAGACTAAGGGGATAGGAAGGAGGGAAAGGATAAGGGAGGGATTTTTAGAGGTGGGGAGAGTAGGAGAAGGGGGAGTAATAGAAAGTTGTTTAGATGAAGGGGAATAGGAGGACAAGGGAGGAATCCTTGAAGGGAGGGTGGGTTAAGTAATAGGAGGGCAAGACAGTAGGTAGAAGTAAACTAGAGGAAATGAGAGATACGAATATAAAAAAGATGAGTAGTCGAATTTATTAGGGAAAAAAACCCGAAGTAGTCATCGTGATCTCAGACAAAGTTAAAGCTAAAAGACACCCAATCATAAGAGAAAAATAGGGAAATTGCGCTGTGTGTCAGCCACATTAACACTGTTTTAGACTAGCTAAGACACCTAGACAGTGTGAGGATGGAATATTGCCGTGGTGTAGGAAATGACGAGTTGGTGTTCTTTGAAAAATATGGAACGACTCGAACTCATGAAGGAAGACGTTATCCACCCCGAGAGAAATAGAGGACAGATCAATACAGTCTGGTCTTCAGTGGATGCTGTGTGAATGTATGTGTCCATGTATGATTCTAGCTATCTATATATGTATGTAAATGTATGTATGTGTATATGCACATATGTTTCTTTGTGTGTGTATATATGTATATGTGCATGTATGCATCCACATCCACACATATATGGATGTATCTCTGTGTTTAGTTGTACCTTCCTGGTGGTGGGAGGGAAGGGGAAAGAAAAGAACAAAATAAAAAGCCCACAGCAGAGAACAAAAGACAACATACAAGGCTGCAGCTCCCAACACCAGGCCTAGTTTTTATTACGTGGGCTTTCTTGAAATGGAAATTAATTGCTGTATGTTTTGAGTCCTCTCTTACATTCTTCTGTGCATATGGCAGTGCCTTTTTTTCTTTTCTTATTTTGTATTTGTTTTAATATTTAAGCTTATATTGTTTCTCTTTCTTATTGTGTATTTTTTTTTCTTTTTGCAGAATGGAAGATAGTGCAGTTGGGGTTAAGTGACTTGCCCAAGGTCACGTGGCTAGTTTTGTGTTAAGAGTCTGAGGACAGATTTGAACTCAGGTCCTCCTGACTCCAGGGCTGCTGCTCTATTCACTGTTAAATTTTTGTATTTAAGTTTAAAAATAAGTTAATTTAAAAAAGAAGGAAAGCGAGAGTAATTGTTGGAGGGTGATCCTGGAGAAGGGAGAGGGGAACTAAGGGCATGGTGAAGAAGGCTCAGTTTTGTAAGGAGAAAGAAGAAAAGGAACACCTGTCCCTCTGAGAAGAGAGAAGAGGATGGTCTGAGATATGGAGACCAGCCCCTTGTTTGAATTGTAATAGCAGACATTGTATACTCATTTATCACTGACTTTGAGTGTATTATGGAAGTGATTTTTCAATCATGTGTCTTCCTAATAATTTTAAGATAATTAAAAAAAAATAGACCTGAACCTGTGGTTTTATTAGAATGGAGAACTTAAAAAAAATTAGTATTCATTTTTAACATTTATTAAAAATTTTTTTTGCCTTCTGAATTCTCTATCTCCTTTCCCACCTCCCACCCATTGTGAAGACAAGAAATGTTATATTGGTTATGCATGCGAAGTCACAAAAAACGTTTCCATAAACAAACTAACCCCCAAAACAAGAATAATAAAGTGAAAAATTATGCTTCCATCTTCATTCAGATACCATCAGTTCTCTCTGGAGGTGGATGACATCATAAGTTCTTTGGAATTGTCTTGGATCATTGTGTTAATCAGAGTAGCTGCGTTATTCACAGTTGATCTTCACTGTGGTCGATGTTCTCCTGGTTCTGTTGACCTCACTTTGCATCAGCTTATACAAGACTTTCCAGGTTTTTCCGAAACCGTCCTGCATGTCATTTCTTAGGGCACATCAATTTCCAATTCTTTGCTAGTACAAATAGAGCTACCAAAAATATTTTTGTACAAATAAGTCCCTTTCCTTTTTCTTTGATCTCTTTGGGATACAGACCTAATAGTGGTATTGCTGGACCAGTTTTGTAGCCCTTCGGACATAGTTCCAAATTGTTTTCCAGAACAGTTGGACCAGTTCTGCAGCTCCACCAAAAATGTATCAGTGTCCCTTGCTTAGGGTTGGTCACACAGCCAGGCTGTGTCAGAAGCAAGACTAGGATCCACATCTTTTGGACTCTAAGGCCAAACTGATCTCTTATGCTGGTATAGATGTCTATGTCTGTGTGTATATATGTGTGTGTCAGTGCATGTATGTGTATATGCATGTATACATCTTTACATGTATGTGTGTACTTGTCTGTAGGTATGTCTGCACTCATATGTGTGTGTATTAAGAGAATATTGCTATTAAAATTATTTATATTCTTTGATTAGACTCTGAGCAACTTAAAACATATTGCAGAGACCCTAAAAGGCAGCTCACGTAGATGCTGCATCGTTGGCTGTGTAACTTGGTGACATTAAGGTCTAGAGCAGGAAGCTGTGATCTCAGCCACTTGCTGCCTTGGGGACAGAGAGCAGGTCACAGAACCCATTAGGCCTCTCATTCCTGACCTGTAAAATGAAGGGTCTCTGGAGGCTGTGCAGCCCTCAGTCTTGGATGTTGTGACTTTCTGTGCCTTGGAATGGCACGACTTAGGCCCCCTTTTGAGCCTGGCAGTAGCCTGGCTCATCTGGAGTTTTTCTGGCCTCTAACTCACCCGTGGCGTTGGGATGGTTGTGAGCTTTTCTCACCCAGTTCCGAGGCCCCCTGCAGGCCCAGAATCTCAACTGCCTCTTGTGTGAGACAGGAAAGCTAACCTGGTAATGAGAGCTCATTCTGGCTCCCAGAGCAGTTACTGGTGTTGGGAATTTGATCTCTGTGACAACCCTGAAAGGTCAGTAAAGAAGGGAAGTAGCATTTATAGGATACCTACTGTGTGCTAAGGGCTTGTCCTCACTTGGTGGGAGATCAGGCAACTTGGAGAGGCTTGGAGAGGAAGTAACAGGTTGGTATTTTTTGGCACAGATTGCATTAGCTCCAGGAGGGCATGGTGAATGAGACCAAGGAGGCTGGTGAGTAGGAGGGAAGAAGGAATAAGGAAAGATTAGATTAGGGGAGAGCAGATTTTCAAAACTTCAGAGGAAAGCTGCTTTCCCAGGGCCTCTATGGGGGAGCTGCTAGCTAGGCCTCAGAAGGAGATAGAGAACTTGCCACCCACATCTGTCTTCCCTGCCCAGCCCCCATGAGCCAGATCTCAGGCTTCTGCTGCAAAACTGGCACATGGAAGTCTTGACCCACATTGCCAGTGATTTTTTGAAATTAATTTCTTTCTGTTATCAAGCGTTTTTCTACATTCCCCCCACAAAAAACCCAAACTATTATAACAAATGTTAGTGACTTTTGATCTTAGATAACTGGGCCTCGTGCCTGTAATCTCTGCAGGTTAGAGGCAAGGCTGAGGCTAGCAGAGCTTGAGCTTGGGTGGTCTGAACTTGGTGGACTGAACACTGACTTTAATGGGGTGAGTCTCACCCGCGGGAGCAGGGACCACCAGGCTGCCTAAGACCTGGCCTAGAACTGATGGCATAGTGTGCTTGGAGTAGCCCCTGAACCTGGGTGAGAGAGGGGACCCAAGCAGGATAGGAAAAATATGGAAGAACTAGAGAAGGGGAACCAATGTCCTGGTTTTCAAGCAAGGAAAGAGAGGGGTGTTGGCTTGTTTTAGGAAGTGAACTTGACGTCAGTTCCTTGCAAAATTCTAAAATGTATTTTTAAGGGGATTGTCATGTCAACTTCTTTCAACCCCCAAGACCCATATTCCTTTTTTTGCCCTTTTTTTGGAGGGCAGTTGGGGTTAAGTGACTTGCCCAAGGTCACACGGCTAGTTTTTGTGTTAAGCGTCTGAGGTTGGATTTGAACTCAGATCCTCCTGACTCCAGGGCAAGTGCTCTATCCACTGCACCACCTAGCTGCCCCAAAAGACATATTCTCTCCCTCTCCCTTTCTGCTCTCCCCTAGCCCTGTCTGCTTATCTCCTTCTCTGTCTCCCACCTCCTCTCTCTCTCTCTCCCCCTCACCTTTCTCTTTTCTTCCCCCCTGCCCCGCAGTACATCTAGGATCACATCTACATTCTCCTTTGACATTTAAAGCTTTTTACAGTCTTGATCCTTTGTCCCTTTCTAGGCTTTTGACCCCTGACCCCCTTTCACTGATGCTTTTTTTTCTTTAAATTAATTTAATTTTAGTTTTCAACATTCGCTTCCATAAGCTTTTGTGATTTAAATTTTCTCTGTCTCCCTCCCTTACCCCCACCCCAAGGCAGTGTTGTAAAGAAGAATTAGGATGAATGGGAGAAACCGTGGGAAAGAAAAAAGCAAAACAAAAAAAGAGAGAGCAAATAGTCTGCTTCAATCTACATTCAGACTCCAAAATTCTTTCTCTGGATGTGGATGCATTTTCCATCATGAGTCTTTTTGAGTTGTTTTAGGTCCTAGCATTGCTGAGAAGAGCTAAGTCCGTCAAAGTTAGTTATCACAGCATGGCCGTAACTATGTGCAGTTGTGCTCTTGTTTCTGCTCATTTC
>CM053587.1:352671286-352723602 GCA_028646515.1 Pseudochirops corinnae
ACAGAAAGAACTGCCATAAATATTTTTGTATGTATGGGTCCTTTTCCTATTTTTATGATCTCTTTGGAATACAGCCCTAGGAGTGGTATTGCTGGGGATATGCACAGTTTGATAGCCCTTTGGGCATAGTTCCAAATTGTTCTCCAGAATGATTGGATCTGTTGGATCAGTTGGATCAGTTCACAGCTCCACCAACAATCAATTAGTGTTCCAATTTTCCCATGTCTTCTCCAACATTTATCATTTTCTTGTTTTGTCATGTTAGCCAATCTGATAGGTGTGATGTGGTGCCTCAGAGTTGTTTTAATGTGCATTTCTCTAATTAATAGTGATTTTGAACATTTTTTCATGTGATTACAGATAGCTTTTTTTTCTTCTGAAAACTGTCTATTCATATCCTTTGACCATTTGTCAGTTGGGGAATGACTTATATTCATATAGATTTGACTTAGTTCCCTCTATATTTTAGAAATGAGGCCTCCATCAGAGACACTGGCTGTAAAAATGTTTCCCAGTCTTCTGCTTCCCTTCTTATTTTGGTTGCATTGGCTTTGTTTGTGCAAAACCTTTTCAATTTCATATAATCAAAACCGTCTGTTTTGCATTTCATAATGTTATCTATCTCTCATTTGGTCATAAATTCTCCCGTTCTTCATAAATCTGATAGGTTAAACTATTCCTTGCTCTCTAGATTGCTCATAGTTTCAGCCTTTATATCGAAATCAAGTGCCCATTTTGACCGTATCTTGGTGTACAGTGTCAGATGTTGGTCTCTGCCCAGTTGCTGCCATATTGTTTTCCAGTTTCCTTAGCAATTTGTGTTAAATAGTGAGTTCTCACCCCAGAGGCCGGGCTCTTTGGGCTTATTAAACAGTAGTATAGTCATTGACTTCTGTTTCACATGGATCTTTTCCCTTGGATATTGTCGCCCCCATTAGAATGCCATTGCTCAAAGACAGAGGAGTTTTTGTTGTTGTTCCCAGGGCTTATCATATTGTAAAAGCTTAATGCTTGTTGATTGATTTATCAGTGAAAATTAGGACAGTGGTGGCCTCTGTCTTGAGATTAATCTTTTTATTTTATTTCTTAGGTGCATAGGTCTGGTAAATACTAGACTTTCTTTCCTGCCCTATTGAATGGTGTGGGAAGGGTTACTGAAAGCCAAGGGCTGTAGGGAGCCCCAGATGAGAGCCGTTCCAAAGTGGAGGGGGCTGCTCTGCCCGGAGGTGCTCAGACGTGGCCCGAATGCTGTCGCAGGAGCTCTTTTCAGGAGGGGATTGGACTGGGTGGCCTCAGAGGCCTCTGCTCTGGCACTTAGCCCTTCTGTTCTGTGCCCTCCCAGCTGGCTGGCGCCACCCCACTCAGGATGGCAGAAGACCAGGAGCCCCCTCAGCTGGGCCAGGTGGCCCCCGAGCCCATGGCTCAGCACTGCAGCAGCAACACTTACCGGAGCGCCCAGCATTCCCAGTCCCTGCTCAGCGGGCTGCTGGCTTTGCGAGACAGTGGCATTCTCTTCGACGTCGTCTTGGTGGTGGAAGGCAAGCAGATAGAAGCCCATCGCATCCTCCTGGCGGCGTCCTGTGACTACTTCCGGTGAGTGTGACACAAAGACCTCGCATTTCCTCCTGGCTTTCTTTTTCTTCTATGCTTTGGAGTGTGTGTGTGTGTGTGGGGGGGGGGGGTGTCTAGTGCAGCCTCTCCCTGAGGCTCTGCCTCAGCTCAGTCCAATTCATGGGTGAGCCAGGACATCACCCCATGATGCCGTTGGTCCATAGCCGTCATTAAGTCTCCCATGTTCGTGACCCTGGTGTTCTCCTTGACTCCCTGCTCTCCCTCCCCCATGTCTGGTCCCTTGCCATTTCTTCTGACAGTGCCTCCATCTGACCGCTGCTGTTCAGGTCTCCACCATGTCTCCTCCTGCTTGGTTTTTCTGCCTCAAGTCTCTCCCTGCTCTAGAACGTTGTCCATGCTGTTACCAGAGTGACTTTCATTAGACATAGGGGAGAGCTGTGACTCTCCTCTTCGAGGCTTCTTACCTCCTCTAGAAGAAGGTTTAAGTCCCCTGCTTATCTTTCAGAGCCTTTCATAACCCTGCCTCAGGCCCCAGGAGCCAGGGTCCAGCCGTGCTGGCCTTTCTACACCTTCCAGCTCTGTGCTTGCCTTCTGGGCCTACACTACTCTCTTAGCATCTAGGTTTGTATCTGTGTTTCCTCTCTGCACGTTTTTATCTGGACTCGCACCTTGCAGTGAGCGTTCCCTGCTCTGTACTTTGTACACATACGTCTGGCACCTCTCAGTGTGTGCCCGGAACGTGGCAGGTGCTGACACTTGGCTGCCCATCACCTAGACGGACGACTGGCTGCTAGAACCAAAGGCCTCTGTGAAGCAGCACAGCAAGCTGTTGTCCCTTCCCTTGTGGGATGGCCCTTCAGTTAGGATGGAGCCGAGTCAGCCAACAAACTGCCTCTGTGCCGCAGTGCAGGGAAGAGTCAGGGAGCTGCCCAAGGTAGGGGCAGCCTACCAACGGCTCTTTGCTTCCATGGTCACTGAAGCTTGAATGGTGGGCAGTCTCGGGCGAGGCACCAGCAGGTGGTGAGGAGTCAGACCCAAGGCCACTGAAGGAAAGTGGGATTGGAGGCCAGTCTTGAAGAACTGGAAGGCAGGGCGAAGGGTGAAGTCCTTGTGGTGGGGACCTTTATGTTGGACCCTAAAAGTGACAGAGAGCCATGAGAGTGCTTGAGAAGAAGTGGGATGTGGTCAGACCCAGACCTCAGGAGAATCCCTTTGGGGAGAGACTTCCACCCTTGCCCCAGGCTATGGCAGTAGTTCCAGGCATGAGGGATGAGAGCTGGCACCAGGGAAGGGGAAGCGAATAGGGGAGAGAAGGGGCCTGCTGAGGTGAAATGGCTGGGCCTTGGCACCCAAGGAGGGCTGAGGGTGAGAGAGAGGGAGGAGCCGAGGAGTCTGGAGGCCCGGGAGGCTGGTGGTGCCCTCACCAGTCACAGGGAAGGTGTGAAGGAGAGGCCTTGGTCCTTTGGGGCATAGTGAGGTGGAGGTGCCTGTGGGACTCCCCGTTTGAGAGCAGATTCTGGGAGCCATTTGCATGGAGTGGAGGCAGTTGGCGAGCTTCCTCTTAATGCTCCTTTTCTAGCTGGAAGCCCGGATTTCCTTCCACAACACACGTCTCGTTTGTTGTATGGCCTCCGGCCTCCGGCCTCCAGCAACCCTGCTTCCAAGCCCCTTTCACAGGGCGGCAGCTCTGCAGGGTTCTGGCAGCCAGGGACTCTTCCTATAGCACCCAGCTCTGTTTGTTGCATTCTTTAGAATTAAATGAGAATTCTACACAAGCAGTTTGTCACCATAAATCACCAAGTACCCATGAGCCGCTTTCCTTGTTACTGATAACTGGTGTTACTCAGTCATCAGCATCGCGACCTTTTGCTGTTGGTCAAAAGCTGGAGAATCTGTTTGGTTCCTGAGAATGAATCCAGTAAGCACTGGCTCTGTACTAGCAGAATCTAATTGAACAGTTGTTCTTTAAAAATAAATTTTCAATGACTTTTTTACATCCCCCCCCAATTTCCCAGTCCCTCATGCCTTTCCTTTCCCCTTGGCCCAGAGAACTGCCCCTTAGAACAGAGAATATAAAGGGGAACAAAACAAAGTGACTCACCCTCAAAGTCTGCCTGCACAAGCAGCTCGCAAGACCCTGTTTGAAGTACTAGTGAGTCGAAGGTACCATTCAGAGCAGGAGCTCCCCCTCTCGAGGGGCCCAGCCTCGAACAGAGAATGCCTGTCAGCTTGACTTGGTCATTGGAAGAGAGAGGGTGTCAGACCAGGCTTCCTGGAGGAGGCGGCACCTGGGCTGAGGCATGCAGATGGGAGATAGGACAGTGGTTGTGGTGGTGGCTTGGTGGAACTGCACATGGCATAAAGGGAGGCAGTGAGACAGGTGCCTCTAGGCCCACCTCATTTTACAACAGAGGAAAGCAAGTGACTTAACCAAGGTGATACAGTAGCAAGGGACAGTGGTGAGACTTGAGTTCTGCTCTGCCCAGGCCCCAGCCCCTGGCTCCTTACTGCCAGTGGTGTCTTCCTGCCTTGGCCTGCTGCCCACACGTGCCCACATATGCATGCCCGTACACAGGCCTGCCAGGAGTCCCAGTGACACCCAGGTTGGATGGCATTTGACCCACTTGTCATAGGGGCAGTTGTTGGTGTGGCTCTGGGCTAGGGGTCAGGAAGATCAAAGTTCAGATCCTGACCCCCAGCACTTCACTTAACCTTTATCTGCCTCAGTTTCCCCCACTGTAAAGTGGGGATAACAGCAGCACTTCCCTCGCAGGGTTGTTGTCAGGGTCAGATGAGCTCCTACTTGTAAAGTGCTTGGCACAGTGCTTGGTGCCCGGAACGTGGTGGGCATTATTGAAATGCCTCTCCCCTTTCCTGGGGCGCTAGAGGGATAGATATAGAAAGTGCTGGTGGGATAGAGAGGTGAGGACGCAGGCCAATGGGAAGCCGCCGGAGCCCTCTTGGGAGGCTGGTGAGGGGCTGGGATACGAGGCTGGCGCTCAGAGCCTCTTTGGAATAGAGCCTGGATCTCTTCACAACTGAATTCTTACCTGGCCTTTCAGTTCCTCGCTGGCCGGAGAGGGGAGAAGTCATTTAGGCCATACACGTCTGGACTGGGAAAGTATGGAGTAGGTTCGTAGGTGCTACTGGGCTCCGTATGTTTTGTTGCCAGCCATGGTCCTCGCCACGTGGAGGTCACCCGTGGAGCTCCCACCATAGGCAGTGACAGAATGTGGCTCTGCCATCCGTGGCCTGGCCTGGCTCAAGGGAGGGCAGCTTAGTACCGAAGGCTGGCCCCAAAGTTGGTGGATGCCACTGGCCTCCCTCCTCTTTACCCAGTCCAGCACTGGCCACCAAATCACCTGGGGTGACATTCTGTTGAGTCAAGTCCCCCAAAGTCCCTCCCTTCCCATCCTACCTTGGTGGTGCCTTTAGGTCATTGGTCTCCGGGCATCTTTCCAGCCGGCCTTTTGTCCACTTCTCGCCCAGGTCCTCAGGTGCAGGGTGTGTGGCCTTACCTCCTCTTGCTTTGTGTCTTCATTTCTCAGAGGCATGTTTGCAGGAGGGCTGCGGGAAATGGAGCAGGAAGAAGTTCTCATACACGGTGTTTCCTATAATGCCATGTGCCAGATTCTGAACTTCATCTACACTTCGGAGCTGGAACTCAGTCTGCACAATGTCCAGGAGACCCTGGTGGCCGCCTGCCAGCTTCAGGTGAGAGCCCAGGCCGGGAGCAGAGGCAAGCCCTGTGCCAGGGCCAGGAGGGTGGCTCAGATGGGGGGATTTCCCTTGGCCTTGGCACTGCTCCCTACACCCTCCTTTCCCACCCCACTCTGGGCCCTGCCTCCACCCTGAGCCCTTTCTTCTCTGCCCCTTCTGCCTTTGCTGTCAACGATGCACACGCTTCCACTATCTGTGCCTGGTGCTGCTGCCACAGCCGCCTTCTGCCACCCCTCCTCCTTCGCTCCCTGTGGCTCCTTGTGGTTTGCTTTCTGTCCTGTCTGCTCTGCTGAGACCGGCTGCCGGCTTGTTGTTGGGGCCCACGTGCTCGCCTCTTCTCTGTCCTCGGGCCCAACTGCTTCTGGGAAGCTTTCCCTCCTCTGTTTCAGTGACCCTCGTTTTGGGATTGCTTCTTCCTGAGGGACTCTGTTGGCTCCTCGTGGTCATCCGTGTTCCCTCTGTGTCGGTCCATGCTCTTGTGTGATGCCCTCTTTGTCTCTGACTCTCTGTGTCTGTGTCTCTGACTCTGTGCCTTTGTCTCTGTCTCTGTCTTTGTGTTTCTGAGTCTCTGTCTCTGTATCTATTGCTCACAGTCCTGGGAAGCCTTTGCTTTGAAGCCTTTGTCCCACAGATAAAATTGTCCAAAGAAAACGGGAATTTATTCAGTCTAGAACTTCTAAAAGGGAGCTGGAGTGTTTGACTGAGCAGTTTTAAAAATGAACAGGAAACAGAAAGCTCTGTGCCCTTGGCGTGGCGGGGCCTTTGGGGAGCCTGTCGGGTCTGGCCGCCCTGCCCCCTCCCCTCCTGGGCTGCGGCCGGCCTCATCCTTTGAGGTTCTGCTCAGGGGGTGGAGCGCCCCCTTTTTTCTTCAGACGGAGGTGTCCGCTAAGTTGGACGGCCCTTCTCTGCGCTGTCTGTACCAGGGAAATCCCAGCTCCAGCTCTAATGGTGAGTCTTCACATGAGCAGTTAAAGGGCATTTTCCTGCAGATTTCTAAAGGTTTTGCAGTAGGAGAAGGCATTTCTCCAGAGTATGTGAAAGTCTTCACAGGCTTATCTGTCTAACCCCTCTGTCAGGTGATGTTGTTTCCATCTTAGGTGAGCACATACATGAAGGCCCAAGGGAGAACAATGGCTTGGCTGAGGCCTCATGGGGTTGGGGTCCCTCCTGGCTCTGAGCCAGTGTTCTTCCTGTTGTGCGCTCTGTCTCTGCATGGGGCTGCGTGGTGGAGGGAGGGTTGGCCACAGCACCCTGGGCAGGCTCTTTTGTGCCTCCCTGCTCCGGGCAGTTCTCAGGGCCCCAGCTTCCCAGGAGGAATCACCACGGACGTCTGGGCTGGGGGGCATCCCCTTGGCATATCTTGGGACCCCAGGAGCCATCTAGGCCAGCAGGGTCAGACTCAAGGAGGGCCACAGACCAGCTTTTTCTCTGTTGTCTTGTGTTCTTGCTGAGTGTGCTCAGCATTTCCTGAGTTCCCCTGCCCTGGGTCTGGGGTGCTTGTACCGCCCTCTGCTCTCTTCAGGCCAGTGAGTTGGACACCTTTGGTTTAGGCTGTCCTGTGTTTCCCCCATGCAGACTGGGAGCACGGCAGGGAGAGATTTCAACTTTCTCAGGCAGAATTTCCTGATGTGTGTGCATCACTTAAGCCCTGACTGTGTGGAGCAGCCAAACAGAGGCCCTGGGGGCTTGCCTCCATGGACCTGCAATCTCTGAACATTAGCATTAGAAGCTGCCCAATAGCCAGCTCTGCCTTCTTGGTACCTGAGCATGCTCCTTGGGGATGCAGTCCAGGGTTGGGCCACAAGTTGGTGGGAGAGCAGGGAGTGAGGCTCATTCCTTGGACTCTCAGCCCTTGGGGCTCCTGGCTTAGCACAGACAGTCTTGTCTCTAAGACCAGCAGCGGGAGAAGGTTATGAACTTGGGACCAGCTGAAACCCCTCACCTAGCACAGGCTGTAGCCAGACATCCAGAGACCGGGCCTGGGGCTGGGGGGTGTGTTAGGGAATCAGCTAGTGGTGTGGCCACAGGGGCCATTTGGTTTCTTTGTTCTTGGTGGATATTGTTGGGTCCTTTTCAGTTGTGTTCGACTCTCTGTGACACCATTTGGGGTTTTCTTGGCAGAGAGCTGGAGTGGTTTGTCATTTCCTCCTCCAGCTTATTGTGCAGATGGGAAAACTGAGGCAAACAGGGCTATGTGACTTGCTCAGGGTCACCCAGCTAGGAAGTGTCTGAGGCTGGATTCAAACTCAGGAAGATGAGTCTTCTTGTCTCTGGGCCTGGTGCTCTGCACTGTGGTGCCACCCAGCACCCCATTCAGCTGGAGCTTGAGGCTGTTTCTGTTGCCTGTTAAAGTACAAGCAGGGTTGAGGGAGGAACTTTGGGAGCGTGCTTAGCTCCTCACATCTCGAGCTGACCGCATGTTTTGGGGGTGGGAGGAATGGTTGTGGAATATTTTGGGGAGCAGGAGCCCTGGTCACTGCCTGAGAACCAGGAGCCAGGGCTTTGCTGAGCAGCCCCGAGGGTCCCCCCCAGGCCTTGGGGAACCCCAGATCAGTCACAGCTTTGCCAGTATGACCCTAGGTAAGTCATTTCATTAGTAGGCCTCAGTTTTCCCTCTTGTAAAATGATGGTTGTTGGTTGATTGTTGGTTCCCAAATCCCAAAGATATTCCAACATTTTGATGTCAAAAAATGTAACAGATACCCTTTGGTAATGGATTTATTTTTGTCATGTGCTCAGTTAGAGCAAAATCGGGCTAAAAATGACAGTGTTAGGAGGTCTGTGGCTTCTCAGGCTGGGGTAGCACCTGCATATGCCTACCCTCCCCCCCAGGGAGTCACTGCTTTGGGGGTCTCCAGGACCTGTCTGGCCCTGCTGCTTGGCCTGGTGGACTGGGCTTCCCAGGTTCAGGGGCTGCATGGCTGATTCTTAGCCATGGTTGTGGGTCAGGATTGGCCCCACAGGTGTCCCGCAGCCTCCCTCAGTGTACTCCTTTCTGTCTCTCTCCCCCAGATCCCAGAAATCATCCACTTCTGCTGCGACTTCCTCATGTCGTGGGTGGATGAGGATAATATCCTGGATGTGTACAAGCTGGCTGAGCTCTTTGAGCTGGGCCGGTTGACGGAGCAGCTGGACTCGTACATCCTTAGGAACTTTGTGGCCTTCTGTAGGACTGAAAAGTACCGCCAGCTGCCCCTCGACAAGGTCTACTCCCTGCTCAGCAGTGACCGGCTGGAGGTCAGCTGTGAGAACGAGGTCTACGAGGGCGCCCTGCTCTACCACTACACCCAAGAGCAGATTGAGACTGACCAGGTGTCTCTGCTGGAGCCACCCAAGCTGCTGGAGACCGTGCGCTTCCCCCTCATGGAGCTCCAGCTCCTGCAGAAGCTGCATGACAAGCTCAGCCCATGCCCGCTACGAGACACGGTGGGCAGTGCCCTGCGCTACCACCGCCAGGAGATCCTGCAGCCCAGCCTGCAGAGCTCCCACACGGCCCTGCGCTCTGAGTTCCGCTGCGTGGTGGGCTTTGGGGGCATGCACTCCACCCCATCCACGGTCCTCAGCGACCAGGCCAAGTACCTGCACCCCACTCTGGGGGAATGGCGCCACTTCACTGCTGCCTTGGCACCCCGCATGTCCAATCAGGGCGTGGCTGTCCTGCATAACTTTGTGTACTTGATTGGAGGGGATAATAATGTCAGAGGCTTCCGCGCCGAGTCCCGATGTTGGAGGTAGGTGCACCTCAGGTGCTTTGCTGACAGCCCTCTGCTTTTTCAGGCAACTGATGTTGGGGCCTCCTGAGGGCCAGGGGCAGGAGAGCCAGGCTCCCGCAGCCACTGTTGTCATCTGGACAGAAACCTCAAGCAGACAAAAATGCAGACAGAGAAAATAGCACAGTTCACCAGACCAACAGACAGAGCTTCCAGCTGTCTGACCATCACATACACACAGTTAATCACCAGAGAGAGAAGCACCAACATCTGGGTTTTCAAAGCCAGGGGGCTCAGTGGCTGCCCAGAGTCCCATCTGGCCAAATCACACAACTCTTCCCAAAGTGAGCCCCAAAGCAAAACCTCAGAGTATATATAGCCTTCTCCAGGGTCAGAGAACATCACAACCCTTGTGACTCACTTGACTACAAAGTAACAAAAGTTGTGCCTTCTGAAAAACAAGCCTCCCACCACAGGCTCCATGGGACCACATTCAACTTGTTAAGGGGCAGAGTTTATTTTCAAATCAGGAAAGGTCCTCAAATTCACCTAAGTCTATTAAGGGGCAGGAAAGATCTTCACATTCCTATTACCGTTACATTTGGCCCCAAGATCTTTCATGCCCATTACACAGTCAATTTATATCTCAGTTAGCATTAACATCCCTTAAGTACAGTGTAATCCCCACAAAATGAAGACGTCACATTTGCAAGATATATAACGTAACAGCTCGTTACCAGAGTGGCCACAGGCTCTGTCTTCACTAGACCACATAGAAGCAGTGGAGTACATTCTGTTGTACCCATTGGATTGGAAAGATTGTTAACTCCTGCCGATGAAAGTCTCTAAACCAGTGGTTCTCAACCTTCCTAATGCCGCGAACCTTTAATACTCATATGTGAATATATCTGCATGTGGGTGGACCCGCTTGGAGATGGATAGAGGAGCGGTATCTTAGGCAACCCTATTTGACCCCCAAAGGGGTCACGACCCACTGCTGCTCTAAAACCCTGCTGAGCAAGGGGATTCTGGCGAATGCTGATAAATTTCAAGCAGTCCACTCTGTCACTACCCCAGCAGCTCCTTCATCACTGATTCTTACCGTCCAAGACACCAAGGATTCTCCCATCCTTTGGGAGAATCTGCTTAAAATATCTGTAATCTCCTGTGGAGTGAAATCCTCAAGTATCTCCTTGAACACCACTTGCCCTGCCTGACTCCTCTCAGTATGGGGTGAGCTTCTGCCCTTGTAAAAGCTTCACCATGAAACAATGTATCACTCTGTAATACTGTATAGTTCTGTGCAACACATGCACTCTCTTGGCAGTTGTTGTCATCACAACTAGGCTCAGACTCTACCAAAGCTGTCTGAACTTTCCTCCTGTCACTTCTTTGCTTCTTTTTCTGAGCCAGATTCACAACAGCCCTCTCTCCTTTCACCTGAGACTCTCCAGTTCTCTCTCCTTCCACCTGAGACTCAGCTTGCTCTTCTAAAGGGAGGCTCAAATTCTGGCACTTAGCCAACTCTTGTAACAGCTTGTCTCTGCTTTTATACACAGTACGGTAATCTGTGAACAAAACCCAGCCTCTTCTACTCGCGGCCTCCAGCTCTCCCAGGCTTTATTGGTATTCTTCGCAAACGTGTTTCTAAATCTCTATGTTCTTCCTGCTGCAGTCTCTGCTCCTAGTTTTCACAGAGCCCTGTACTTTTAGACCACTCCCATGCTAGGGAGGCATAAGGCAAATCCTCCCATCCTGGGACAGCCATTTCTTCTTCTAAATCCCTTCTGCCTCCCACTAGAGGTCTCATATTTCACAATCCTGTTTGTGATGCCAAATATAGTGCCAGTGCAGTATTTACAGCACTGACTGTGACTATAAATAATCCCACATGATGCTTGAATTGCAAAATATAACAAACTCTCCGCACAGAGGACAGAACCAAAGCATTTATTTAGACACCAGAAAACCACATCCCAACATCAGGAAACAGAAGCCATCAAAGCAACATGAAAGTTAATGCACCTCAATGTAGCAGAGAGCCATGCCATCATTTAGCCTTCCCACAAACCAATACAAGATCAATATTTACTCACAAACCTCTTTATCTCATTGTCTGAGCTCCTCTCTCTTCCACCGTCTCTCTAGCTCTGACTCCCAGCTTCCTGTGGGCTCTGTTCCACCCTTTAGCAAATTCCCTCCATCACAGGCTCCATGTGATTACATTCAGCCTATTAGGGGGCAGGGGAGGTCTTCAAACTCCCATTCCCATCACAGCCCCCCACTTCACACGTGTTTTCAGGGTCAGGCCCAGAAGGGGCCTGGGAGGCAGGGCAGCCATGGCCCAGACAGGTCAGGAGATGCGGCCTGTGGGCCCAGCAGCTCCTTCCTGGTCACAGGAAGGCAAGACCAGGCATCATGCCGCCTCCTGGGCTGGCCCTGCCGCACTGGGACAGCTTTGCACCCTGGGCTGTGTTTCTTGATGTCATGCTGGAATTCGCCTTTTGCAGCTTCCATGCATCTTTCCTTGTTCTGGCTGGTCAGTCTCCCCTTCTGAGCATCAGAGCTTCGTGACCTCCTGAGCCTTAGCAGACCCAGTTAGTGGAGCGGATCCTCATTTGCTATGATGCCTACAGACCCTCCTCTAGACCGGCCCTCATTGTCCAGGGTCCCTCTTGCAAGGCTGAGCACAGTGATCCAGGTGGAGGTGGCCTGTCCAGGCCAGGGTGAGGAGGGTACTGATAATGAGAGCTGGAAGATTGGCAGAGGGCATCGTACCTGGCATCTCATCTGTGGCCCAGGAGGGGAGTTGGCCTTCCTTGTTTCAGTGTTTACAAACCCATTCTAAACAGCATGTCATTTGTTCATGTGTGGAGAAAACTGACCAACCACATGGGAGTGAGGTGGGGAGGTGGGAGGGGAGAAGCAAGGTTTTCACTGAGAGCTTCAGACCAAAGAAAAGCAATATGCCCTGCCCCCCTCTCCACCTCAGCCCTGTGCTGCTGTTCTATCAGAATTGTACAGATGGGGAAACTGAGGCTGTGCTAGGTTGTTACATGCTCAGGATCCTGCAGCTAAGAGCCCTGTGAACTGGGCTGGCTGTGAGCTGCAGAGGAGCTGAGCAGGTGTTCTGGAGGCAGATTCCAGGTCCGGGCCACCTGCTCCAGAGCTTTGAAAACAGAGGGGATGGTTTGTGTAATGGCAGACCACTGTAGGGCCAGAGGTGCATTTGGGCCTGAGGGACAGGGAGAAGGGGCCCACTGTTCTCCACCCTGGTCAGACCCACCCCCTCCCTGAGGAGTGTGTTTGGCAAGGGTCCGAGGGCCTGAGATGAGGCCTGCAGGGCCCTGGTGATATTAGCCTGGAGAGCAGGCTCAGGGAAGGATGGATGTGGGCAGTGGTGGAGGGGCCACCTTCCCGGGTTGTTGAGGAGAGGTGGGGCTGGCTGGTCTGAGGCCCCTCCTCAGTCTTTCTTGACCTTCCCAGTTCAGCTGGAGCCGGCGTGCCCATCATCACCATGTGGCGAGGGCTTCCTCTGTCCCCTCTTCTGGGTGCGTGCTGTTGATCCTGTGTCTCTGGTGTGCTGTGCTTTCTGGTTCTCCTCCTGCTTAGGGGTCTGCACCTTCTTGGCCTCCTTTTGTTTGTCCGGTTCACACCCCAAAACCGAAAATGTCTCCCTGGCTGTGCCCTCGGCCTCTTTCTCTTCCTCTCCAGACCCTCTTGGTGACTTTGTCTGGTGACCCCCAGGTCTTTCTGTTCCTGCCCAGAGCAGCCAGCTGCCTGTCAGGCATTTCTGCCTGAGTGTCCTGGAGCCTTCTCACCCTCAAGATGTCCAACACGGAGGTCTCTTTCCCTCCAACCTTCTCTCTTCGGGTCAGTGGCCCCATCCTTCTCATCTCCCAGGTTTGCCTTATTCAGTCTGGACTCCTCCCTCTTGTCATCCCAGTCAGCCTCTGCACATCCCATGCAGCCACCAGCACCATCAGGGTCTCCTCAGCCTCTTTCTCAGCCTCCCACCTCATCACTTCCTCCCATTTCTACCATCCCACACAGCTGCTGAGGGCATTTTCCTTCAGTGTCTAGGGGCTGCATTGTGTCTGCTCAAAGAGCTCCAGGGGCTCCTTCTCTCCTCTGTGGCTTAGCATTAAAGGCCTGCACTCCAGGTGCCTGGCCCACCTCCCCAGCCCACTGGACCTGGCTCTCCTCCCTGCCCTCTTGGTGGCTCTGTCTCTTGCCCCTGTGCTTGGCCAAGGCCTTGACTTCGGTGGGTTTATCCTCTGGATACGTCATTGCTGGCTCCCCTGTTAGGGTCAGCTACTAGGGATGAGGGGTGAGTTCTTTCTTTGTCCTTCTGACCCCAGGCCTGCTCTGGGTAAGTGCTTAATAAATGCCACCTGGTTGGTTTGGGGGCCACTGCTTATCATGAGCATCACAGGGGGAATGGCCTACATGTTCCATGTGTAGTTAAACAGACATCTATGAAGCCCTTACCGTGTGCTGCCCCTAAGTATCCCAAGACACGGTTAGGACCCAGGAGCTTCTTTTCTGTCTGGGAAGACAATGTGCACCCAGCAAGTGAATGGAAAGCCAGCACCAGGGCATCTTGGGGGTGGGGGTGGGGTAGAGGAGGAGCCGGTGCCTGGGCTGGGCTTTGAAGAAAGGTGGGGGTTCTCCTCTGGAGGATGGGGGTCGGGGAAGACCTTGACAGGGTCTGCAGCATTGGCAGGCAGGGCTTCTCTAAGCATCCTGTTCTTCCTGACAGAGGCAGGTTGGGGCGGGGTGGCTCTAGCTCACAGCCTCTGCTGCCCTGGACGGTCCCACCCCGTCTCCTTGTCTCCTTTCCAAGGTACGATCCGAGGCACAACAGGTGGTTTCAGATCCAGTCCCTGCAGCAAGAACACGCCGACCTGTGCGTGTGTGTCCTGGGCAAGCACATCTATGCCGTTGCTGGGCGAGACTACCATGCGGACCTGAAGGAAGTGGAGCGCTATGACCCCGACACCAACACGTGGGACTACGTGGCGCCCCTCAAGAGAGAGGTGAGTGGGCTCCGGCCAGGGTGGGGGCCAGGGGCCAGTGCGCTGGCCATGCTGTGGGACCCAGAGAGGCTTGTGGACCCCTCCCCCAGTGCACCACAGGCTCACTTCTCCTTAAATGCCCAGGAGCCATCCTTGAGATCACATCAGGCAGGCTCCGGGGTCAGCTCATCTACATGGCTTCCCGGTCACTTGGACCCGGTCACAGGAAAATGAGCATTGATCAAGGTAGGGCAGCAGCAGGCGCAGTGGGTAGAGCACTAGGCCTGGAGTCAGGAAGACCTGATTCTACTAGCCCTGTGACCCTGGGCCTCAGTTTCCTCATCCGCGGAGTGAGCTGGAGACAGAAATGGCAGAGCCCTAAGAAAACACAAGGGGTCACACGCAGCTGAACAGCAGCAAGAACACATTGCTTAAGCTCCTTCTGTGTGCGGGGCGTGTGGGTCCTCAGCTCTGCCCAGGGGAGGGGGTGCTGGGCTCAGCTCCACTTTGTGGTTGGAGACACTGAGGCAGGCTGGTAGTGATGGGACAAGCCCAGGCTCACCCAGCTAGGAAGTGCCTGAGGTTGGATTTGACCTCAGGTCTTTGATTCCTGGCCTGGGGCTTTGGCCTTTGGGCCACTGGGGCTGTGAGGATTTCTCTGAGGTTTAGCTGGTAACCCTCCAAGGGCAGCTTGGAGTCACTTGAAGGGTCCTCAGGGCACGTCGTCCTTTTGTTGTTCAGGTGAGTCCAACTCTTCATGATGCCATTTTGGGTTTTCCGGGCAGAGATACTGGAGTATCTTTTTCAGTTCATTTTACAGATGAGAGAACTGAGGCAAACAGATTTAGTTAAGTGACTTGCCCAGGGTCCCACAGCTAGTAAGGTCTCGGGCTGGGTTTGCAGAATGGTGAGTCTTCCTGATCCCCAGCCCTTGGCTCAGTGCGCTATGGCGCCACCTAGTGGCTGCCTCCTTTAGCTGAGCAAATCTCCTTTTTGGACTGTTGGGGCCACTCTGGGTGTGCTCCAGGGTGAGGGGCTCCTCATCGGCGCTTTGGAGAGGATGGGGTGGGAGCTCTCCAGTGCCACCCTGGACGTCCTTTTCTCAGTACTCTCTCCCCCTCGGTTCTCCTCATGCCGGTCTGGTTCTCCCCATGCCGGTCTGGTTCTCCCCATGCCGGTCTGGTCATTGCCCCCAGATGGGTTGTGCCCCGAGCTTTGTTCTGGGGCCTCTTCTTTACCCTAAACTCTCTCGCCCAGTGATGAGTGCCTGATCTCTGTGGCCAGCCTTCCTCTGTCCCCTGGGTTCCAGTCTCACATCCCCAGCTGTCTAGGCCTATAGGCAGAACATTCTCTTCGCCTCTCCCCACGGCTCCCCGATTTCTTTAGATAGTACTGCCAGTCATCCTGCTCTGCTGTCTCAGATTCTTCCTCAGCAACTTGCATTCCCTCCTTTGGATTTCCCATCTCTCTCTGCCTGGCTCGTACAGCCACCCTGTAGGGGAGGCCTTGCTGCCACTGTCTGCCCCAACCTGCTCTCGCTGCCTGTGCCACTCCCTCCACCCAGCTGCCCAAGGGCTCAAGTCAGCACAGAGATGACTGTGTGTTGACTGTCCCCAACTCCAGGGGTTCCTTCTGCCCTCAGGTTAGCAACAAACCCCTCTGGCATTGAAAGTTCCTTTCCAGCTTGGAGCCATCCTGCCTTTCTAGATGTGTTACTTACCACTTACCTTTTCTCACTGGCTTTGAACCACACTGGGCTGGCTGTTGTTCACATGATAATTTATCTCTCTCTGTGCCTTTGCCTGAAATGGGCTTTAGATGCTCTACTTCAAGTGCTGCCTTTGCCCGAAGATGAGAGCTCTTGAAAGACAAATAGATCTATGGGTACAAGCTAAACAAATCAGACAGATTTTCCACATGGAAATAAGATTTGTGAAATTATTTTTTATTTTTATTTTCAGTTCAGAGTTTTCTCTACCCCTTCCCCTACCTCTTGAGAAGGCAAGCATTATGATACCCATTATACAGTGTGAAGTCATGCAAAATGTATTAAGCAAGAAAAATAAAGTGTTTAAAAAAGGTGCTTCCGCCTGCATTCAGAGTCACCAGCTCTCTGTCTGGAGGTGAACAGCAGTTTTCATCATTTCCCCCTTCAAGATTGTATTGATTAGAGTAGACAAGTGTAGTGTCAGTGCAATATTTACAGCACCCACGATCATGATCAAGACTGTGACTATAAATATTGCATGACATTCTATCGCAAGATATACCAAAGTCTCCATATAGAGGACAGAACCAGAAAACCAGATCCCAAAACCAGTAAGCCGATTCCATCATAGTACCAAAAGATGTTAAGAAGCCATAATAACACTGAGAGCCACAGCATTCTTCAGCCTTCCCACAAACCAATACAAGATCAACATTTACTCACAAACCTCTCTTTCTCCTTGCCTGAGTACCTCTTTCTCCCACTGTCTCTCTGGTTCTGGCTCCCAGCTTCCTGTGGGCTCTGCTTCCCTTCAGCAAACTCCTACCACAGGCTCCATGTGACTACATTCACCCTATTAGGGGGCAGAGTTTATCTTCACAGCAGGGAAGCTTCCTGTGGGCTCTGCTGTACCCTTCAGCAAATTCCTTCTATCACAGGCTTCTTGTGATTACATTCAGCCTATTAGGGGGAAGAGTTTACTTTCAGAGCAGGGGAAGGTCTTCAGATTCCCATTCCCATTACACCTAGTGTTTCACAGCTGATCAGTGCACAGTGTGGCTGTTGCTGTGCTCAATGTTTTCCTGGTTCTCCTCACTTCCCTCTGCATCGCTTCATATAAGTTGTCACAGGGTTTTCTGAAACCATTCCTCTCATCATTCCTTACAGCCCAGTAATTTTCCATCCTATACCTAGATCATGACTTGTTCAGCCATTTTCCAGTTGATGGGCATCTCCTCAGTTTCCAGTTCTTTGCAACCATGAAAAGAGCTGCTAGAAATATTTTCGTACCCCAAAGAGATCAGTGGAAAAAGGCAGGGACCCATGTGTACAAAATATATACATATTTTTGTTAAAGTTGGGTCATTGAAGCTAGTTTGGAGCTGCTGAAGCCAGAGACTGGGCCTGGGGCACATGAGCTCTGTCTGTCTGTCTCTGCTCTCTCCCTCTCCCTCTCTCTTGCTCTCATTCTGTATCTGTTTCTCTGTCTGTCTCTCTCTGAGTTTATCCTAGGAAGCTAGCTTTTTCATTTGGTTATGTCTGACTCTTTGTGACCCTATCTGGGATTTTCATGGCAGAGATGCTGGAGCCACATCCTCCTCTAGCTCATTGGACACATGAGGAAACTGAGGCAGACAGGGTACAGTGATTTGGCCAGGGTCTCTGCATGGTGGCGCTTCCATGGCACTCTCAGCTGCACTCCTGGCGTGGCAGCATCATTCTCATCAGCTTCTCTCTGAGGGGCCGCCCAGCATTGTCCCAACTTGTTCTGTAGCCTGGTACTTTATACTTGGGACACCAAAAGTGCTTCCGCAGTCACCCAGTCCCCTTGTTTCTGTAGTTCTACAGGGTTTGCCCAGCAGTTGCTTCCAAGACCTTCTCTGAGTGCTCTATTCACTGTGCCACCTAGCCACCCCCCAAATTAATTCATCACCTTTCTCCCAAGCCTAAATCTATTTACTTTTTTCTTGGGGGGGGGGGGGAAGGCAGGGCAGTTGGGGTTAAGTGACTTGCCCAAGGTCACATGGCTAGTAGGTGTTAAGTATTTAAGGCTGGATTTGAACTCAGGTTCTTCTGACTCCAGGCCAGTGCTCTATTCACTGTGGCACCTAACCGCCCCAATCTGTTCATTTTATAGGGGAAGAGTCTTAGGCCCAGAGAGGGCAAGTAATCTGATAAATGGATAAATGTCACGGGCAAGCTTGGGATCCATCTTGAGACTAGCAGCTTCAGTTAGGGGTCAGGACGCCTGTCTTGGTGGTGACTCTGAGAAAGTCCCTGAAATGTTCTCAGTTTCCATATCTGTTGAATGGGGCCATCTTGGGTCAAAGAATGGGCTGTGCTTCTCTCCCCAGTGCCTGACCTGACTTGTACAAGATGGCAAGGGGCTGGGCTTGATCCCCTTGGTGCTCCTGTCCTCGGGCAGGTTCCCCAGGGTGGTCCTCAGTGAGCAAGGTTCTGGCCTTCTGGCTGGTGTGGGCTCTGCTCCTCAGGCTCACCTTAGAAAGGAAAGGAGGGGGAAGGGGCTGAGGAGGCTTGGGAGGACTTCCTCCTTGGCCTGGCCCCGCCCTACCCCACCCCCAAGGGTTTCAGGTGCTAGGAGGGCCCTTGTTGGAGATTCTGTAGTGGCTACTCCAGCCCATGAGGGAGCAGGCCAGGGGCCTGCTGGGTTCCATCCTTGTAAGGCTCCAAGGCAGTGGCTGCAGCAGGCTGGCTCCTGCCTCCTTATGCTGTGCTGTGGTGCAGCCTGTCCCTGAGAAACTGTGCCGGAAGAAGAGGCTTTAGGAGCTGTCCAAGGTCAGCCAGCCAGCAATTAAATGGGCGAGGAGGGATTTGAACCCATGTCCTCTGGTGATCTTTCCACTGCCTACAAAGCCCAAGAAGCTTATGCTCTCTTGGGGTGCGGTGATAAGACACTACATAGATCTGTATAGTATGAATTAAATAAGCCCATGACAGGGAACAGGGTGCTAAGAGGTCAGGCGAACCTGGCGCATGGTAAGCACCCAGTAAATCTTTATTCGTTGAGAATCACTATTTTTAAAGCACCTACTGTGTGTCAGGCACTGTGTGAAATGCCAGCACAGACAGAGGCAGAGACAAGGCCAGGCCTCAAGGAGCTCACAGTCTTAATGGGGGAGACCTCGAGCCTGACAAGCAAACTGTGTGCAAGGTGAATAGGAAAGGCTCAGCAGAGAGAGGCCCTAGAATTCAGAGGGTGAGGAAGGGCTTCCTGTGGCCGCTGGGCTGAGGAGTCAGTAGTCAGGAGTGGAGAAAGGAGAGTGTCTCAGGCATGGGGATGGCCAGAGGAAATGCCCCGAGCTGAGAGATGGAAGATCCGGGTGGAGAAGCCAGGGCCTTGCCATGGTCACTGCATTGTAGAGGCAAGGTTCCTAAGAATACTAGAACGGAGGAGGGGGCAGGCTGTGAAAGGCCTTGAAGGCCAAACAAAGCATGTTGTATTTGCTTCTGGAGGCAGCAGGATGCTGCTAGAGTTCATTGAATGGGGAGATCCATGATCCAGCAGACCTGGGCTTTAGAAAAAGGCTTCAGTGGCTGAATGGAGGATGGACTAGAGGGAAGACTTGAGGCAGGCAGACTCTTAGCAGCTATGGCAATAGTCCAGGAGTGAGAGGCCGAGGGTCTGTACTATGGTAGGGGCAGCACTGTCAGAGGAGAGCAGGGCACATATTCAGATGATAATTGAATCAGTGGGGAGCTGATGAGATCACCTGGTGAAGTAGTACAGAGGGAAAGGAGAAGGGGGCCCAGGATAGAGCCCTGAGGGACATCTGTGGTGAGGGGTTGTGATCTGGAGGAGGGTCTGACAAAGGAGAAAGAAGAGAGGTCAGGGAGGGAGGGGGAGGACCAGGAGAGAGGGGTGGCCAGACAAGGAGGAGAGTGTGGGAGATGGTATCCAAGGCGCAGAGAGGTCAAGGAGGAGGGTGGGGACGAGGCCACGGGATCGGGCTCTAAGAGAGGGTCCGTGGGCCACTTTGGAGGGAGCAGTTTCTTTCCATGGAAGGAGGAAGATTCCAGAAAAAGCCAAAGGAGAGAAAGTGGAGGCTCTTGGTGCCAGTGACCTGCCTGAGGAGTCTTGCCTGGGATGGAAGGGGCAAGTGAGGATTTCTTTCCAGATGGTGGAGCCATGGGCATGTTTGTAGGCAGAAGGGAATGACCCAGCAGTGACAGAGTAGACATGACAGAGGCTGAAGTCTCCTGGGAAGATGGGAGGGAAGAATAGAAAGGCCACCTCCTCGTGCGAGACTGATGAAGGAGGAGGAGGTGGCAGTAGGGATCAGGGTGAATATCTTCTCGTCTGATCCTCAGCACAACTCCAGAAGGAAGGTGCCCTTGGTATCCCCATTTTAGAGCCGAGGAAGCTGAGGCAGATAGGCAGCTGGAGCTAGTGAATGTCTGAGGTTGGGTTTGTGTGCCCAGCCCAGCACGCTCTCCTCTCAGGGGCAGGGGTTGGCAGGAAGATCAGGGTGGGCTTCCAGGAAGAGGTGGCAATTGTCCTGGTTGGGTAGGGTGGGAGTGGGAGGAGAGCTTTCTGCTCCAGCTGTGTGTAGCCATGTGGGGGGTGGTTATTGTTAGCATGAGGGGGTGATGAAACTTTCTGTAACTGTATGTTTCTACAAGGTGGAAAGTGCTACCTCGAGCTTTTTCCCCACAGGCCTCAGGAGGTGGTTACTGTACATTTCATAGCTGGGGACCTGAGGTTGTGGGCACCAGAATTGGTGTGCAGGCCTGGGCTTCCTAACTGCAGCTTGGCTGGGGTGGGAATTTTAGAAATTTAAAATGTCAGCATAAATAATGATGTGGAAAACACATCCAGTCACCTCCTGTTAGGTGTCTTTTCAAAATTTAAGTGTTTTGAGCTACAGAGCCATTCTCTCTTCCCCACGAATCTGGTGGGAGGCTTTCACTCCAAGTGGAATCTTCTGTGGGGAGGGCCTGGTTAGTGGCCATGGCCTGCCCCCTTCTGGCCTGTTAGGGCGCCTCCCGTTCTATGTAGCCTCTCAGGGTCCATAGGAGGAGATGGTGAGTTCTGTTCAGTCCAGAAAGGTTTGAGATATGCTGGGCATAACATACAATGGAAGCGGCTCATGCAAGGCTTGGGTGTAGAGCTAGTGTAGTGGGCAGTCAGGGTAGTCACATCTGTGACCATGGCGTTGGGTTTCCTCATCAGTCGGGTGAAGGTGTTGGAGTATGTGGTCCCTGAGCTCTTTTCCAACTCCAAAATATGTTGATCCTAAGGAATTGGAGTGAAAGCTGTACTAGTTAGGGGGGCATCATGGAAGAGAAGGGAGGGTCTGGAACAGGGACTCAGCATTATCTATTCTTCCCAACAGCCTGGTGGTGTAGATAGGACAGGCATTATCCCCATTTACAGGTGAGAAAACTGAGTCACACAGAGAGGGTGTGCATTAGGGTCCCATAGCCAGTCAGTGACAAGACCAAGGTCAGCCCTGGACCTGCTGACTCAAAAACCAGTGCTCTGTTCATGGCCCTGGAGTCTTAGGTTTTCCCCAGAGGGAAGAACTGGGTCAAATGGGGAGTAGCTACAGAGAGGTGGATTTAGACTGGATCGCCTCTCCCCCATGTCCTAGTGGGCATTCACTGTGGGCAGAGTGAGAAATAGCCCCCGCCCTCAGGGCACTTCTGCTCTAGGATGAATGCGAGATGTGCTGTGGGGGCAGCATGCACTGCTCCATGGGAGGTGGGGAACATGGGGTGGGGGGAGGAGACCCCCCCAGGGTCATGATTGAGGTTCCCAGGACCCCTATGAGCAGCCAGCCCTTCCTGGGTGTTTGCTGATTGAATCAGTGCATCTGCATGTGGGAGTCAGCCAGAGCTTCAGAGTCATTCACCACCAAGTATCACTCGGCACCCACTGCATACCAGACATTGTGCTGGAGGTGACAAAGGTGAACAAACCTTTCCCACTTTGGGGAAAGAGGGGAACACACGACATCTGTAGAGAGATGGAGGGAGGGAGGGAAAGAGAGAGAGGTGTATTCAGAATGAATGCAAATTAAGGCAGGAGGACAGTGTGTGAGTGGCCCTGGAGTTGAGTCTTGAAGGAAACAAGACACCAGATAATAACATTATGTAAGAATGGATACAAAATAAGAGGGGGAGGGGAGGAGGGCATCCTCAGCGAGGAAGGCAGCAGGCAGATTCACCAAGGGGGGCAGTGCTTGGAAGCAACTCATTTGTCTTGGACAGAAGAGTGTGAGAGGGAGTGTGATAGGTGATGGTGCAGGAGAGGGAGCCTGAGCGTGGCCTTGGATTCTGGGGGCTGTTGTGGAGCAGACATGAGCCTGAGGCTGGGGCACGAGTGGTGGTGCTGCCAGCCAGCCTCCTCCAGGTGGCCATCCCCTACCCTCCAGAACATCCATTTCTCCCGTCAGTGCTGTTTCCTCTAGGCTGTGTCTCCTCACTCCTCTGTGCCGTGTCCTTGCCTACACTGACCCAGAAGTGGTTTTTCCCAGAATCTCCCTGATGACCCCTCCTTTGATCGTGTACTCTGTTCTCTCACCAGGGTTATCTTGGTGTCCCCCTGTGTAAGACTGGGGGCTCCTGCAGGGCCAGGTAGGATGTTCCCTGTCTTTACTTCCCTGACACAAAATATCCCTAGTGAGCACGTGGAGCAAACATGGGCTGCCTGGAGAAGAAAGCGCCAGGATGTGCTGGTGAGCCCACCTGACAGAATGTGGGGCAATCCTGGGAAGGACTGGGCCAGTGGCTTTGCTGTGCTGGTTCTCACATCTAGATCCTCTGCAACCTGTCATCCTCCTCCAGGGGAGCAGGACAAGGGCTGCCCCAGCCCCCCTGGCCCTCCCCCAGGTTTCAGAATGCAGATTCTGTGGTGTGTCCTTCATTCATCCACAAGTGTTCATCCAGCCTTATCACTTAGAGCCCGCTGTAGGTGTGCCAGGCATGCATGGGCAATGAGATTGCCCTTCTGGAGGAAGATGAGTCAAGTCTTGGCGCAAGAGAAGACTCTGGAAAGGCAGGGGCAAGGGGCCAGCCTCCAGCTGGGAATCAGAGTCCAAAGACCCATCGTCATTCTTCTCACCCCATTTACTGCCTCTCAAGAGAAAGGACCCAGGATGTCCCTGCCTGTCTCACTTGCTGCCCGCCTTGTCTCCACATAGGTGTACGCGCACGCAGGGGCCAGTCTGGATGGGAAGATGTACATCACCTGTGGCAGGCGAGGGGAGGACTACCTCAAGGAGCTGCATTGCTACGACCCAGATGCCAACTGCTGGGAGGCGCTGGCCGACGGCCCCATCCGGCGTGCCTGGCATGGCATGGCCACCCTGCTGGGAAGACTGTACGTGATTGGTGGCAGCAACAATGACTCGGGCTACCGGAGGGATGTGCACCAGGTGAGAGGGGAGGGGTGGCCTTGCTGAGGCGGTTCTGCCCCCGTACTGCCACCCCAGCTAGGAATCCCCATCCTGTGGCCTCAGCAGCTGTGACAGGTGGGGAAAGCAGGGGACAGTGCAGCGCTGTCTGGTTGGAGCTGAAGCCTAGACAGGCACTGACCCAAGCATTCCAACTCCAAGCCCTGTGCTGTTTATTTCCAGTTGAACCATTCAGTTATAACATTTATTAAGCATCTTCTGTGTGCAGAGCTCTGTGCTAGACACATGGGAAGATGCAAAGCTACTGTTGGGCCCCATCTTCATAGGCCTTAAAAGTCTATGTCATGGGGTAACTTGCTGTTCTTCCCTCCCCCTCTCCTACCAGTTAATGAATGAATTTTTCATGTGACCAGCTGGGAATGAGCCCAATGCCAGGAGCCCCAGCACTACTCCCAAGTTGGAGGTACCCTGGTTTTTGCCCTCAGTGGGGTTGGGGAGCCATATCTAAAGCCTCAATGATGAGCTCTGAGGTGGGGGGATGGAATCTGGTCATCCTGCACTGGGGACTTGAAGGACAGGTAAGATGTAGAGGGAGGAACCACTTGGGTAGAGAATGTCATGGTTCACGGGCATTGCTCAGGGCCCAGCCTCAGCTCCTGAAGGCCCAAGACAGAGTTGTGGCCCCTGAACTCCTCGGCCTGTCGTGTGGTTCAGCAGCAGAAACTGAGGGGCCGTCTTTAGTAGACGTGCCATGAAAGAGGAGGACCAACCATCCGGCTGGCTGCTGCACCCTCAGGACAGCTCCATGCAGTGTCTCCGTCATCAGAACGGGAGCCCCTGGCGAGCCGACCCTGATGCACGAGCTTAGTACGTCTTTCCTTCATCTCAGTGCTGGCATTTTCCTTTGCAGGTTGTGTGCTACAGCCCAAGTACCAGGCAGTGGACAGCAGTCTACCCACTCCCTGCTGGGCACGGTGAGCCAGGCATCGCTGTTCTGGACAATAAGATCTATGTTTTGGGGGGCCGCTCCCACAACCGAGGCAGCCGCATGAGCTACGTTCACATCTATGATGTGGAGAGGGACTGCTGGGAAGAAGGGCCTCAGCTGGAGAATGCCATCTCTGGCCTGGCAGCGTGTGTGCTCACTCTGCCCAGATCTCTGCTCACAGACCCTGCCAGGAGAACCCCCAGCTGGCACCCAGACCGGGGGCAACGTGACCCTGACCTGGGCTCAGAGGTGATGAGTGTGTCTGACTGGGAGGAGTTTGATAACTCCAGTGAAGATTGAAACTTGGGACAAGTCTGCTTTTGGTTTTTAGAAGGAAGGATGGCAAGGGCCTTTGAAGGTGAAGCCTCGGTGGGGCCAGAAAGATTGAGCACTTGAGATCTGGCTGCCTCACCTCCATCTCTTAAAGGCAGGCCAAATGCCTTCCAATGTCTCTTTCTCCTCATTGGCCACATGTGACTCAGAACTAGCCCAGGCCCCGGGAACTCTCTGAGGAAAGGGACCTGTTCAGTGTGGCAAGATGTGCCAACAGGATTTTAGAAAGAGAGATTTTAAACTTGTGAGAGTAACTTTGTAGATCTCCCTCCTGCCTGCCGCTGACTGGCGGCCTTGGGCTCAGTCATGTCGTCTCCATCCGAAGCAGAGCCTTCTGGAAGCAGAGTGTGGAGCTGACTGGTGGGGGCCTAAAGCACCAAGGCCTTCTGGGGACAAGCACTGTGATCCTGAGGGCCAGACACCAGAATGGCCCAAGGCACAGAGCAAGCCTCAGTAGGCAGGAGGGTTAGAACCAGTTCTGCGGATGGAAAAGGCATGGCTTGCAGGGGTGGGGGGGTGGGGGGAAAGGGAGCTTTTTCAAAACCGTACAGTTCATAAATGAAATAATAAAATCCTATAGGAGAGCTTTATTGCATTCCTAGGACCAGGCCTTGATCTTTCTTTTTCTGTGCCTTTAACGGCATGTCTGAAGTGGACAGTGCCCTGATTTCCACGAGTCAGACCCACGCAGACAGGATGAATGCATCCTCGAATTCACTGGGCTCACCCTCCCACCACCTGTCAGGTTTCACATCCTTACTTAATAAATAGGTTTTCTTCAGTCGATGCCCTTGTATGGACCCCAGCCATACAAACTGTATTGGTGTTAGCTTCCCTTTGTAAGCCAGGGAGGTGTGGCGTTCTTGGGGGCTCCTGTGCTGGCTCACTTCCTGCTCCCCGCTCCTAAGTCTTAGCGCGCCTTCAGACTCCATTTCCAAAGCCTCAATCTTTGTGTGATTGATCCTCTGCCTTACTGGAGTGACGTGATGTTCCTCCTTTGATGGAGGAGGAGGGGCCATCGTAGGGAAGGAGTGGCCATGTGGACAGCCATGGCCATCCAGAGCTGACCCCTGGTGAAATTAATTATCTGAAAGAAAAGGAGGCGGAGGGACAGAGTTACCAAACATTTACAACTGAAATGGCAAGGCTGACATTTTCATGTCAGATCAGGTCTTCTGCCTCCTCAGAGGTCACAGACGAGGAGTGACTTTTTAAAAATTACAGAAACTTGTTTTAAACATAATCCAACTGGCCAAGGCAGGTTGTCTGACTCACATGCTTTTCTTGGGCTTTCTTAACCTCATGGTAACATCAGAATTACCCTAGAAGTCTTTGCCCTACAGGTGATGCCTTTTTGTAACCACAGAGCTGCCCAGAAAGAGGAACTTGTGGTTTGTACATAGCGGCTCCTGGGTCTTCCAGCCGCCAGCCGTAGAAGATTCCAGCTCTCGGCTCGAGAAAAAAGCAGGCCCATCTGCTGAGAAGACTGGAAAGAGGAACCTAGCCTTCAGCCAAGCCTGATTTCTCCCGCTGCTTGAAGGGGGAAATTGTTCTTTCGAAGGAGACTTAATCCTTTGATTATTTTATTTCTACAAAGAAATGTCTCACTCTGCTCATATCTGCTACTACCATTGTCTTATCCATCTAGTCACTAAATTTGTAGGTAGCCTAGACCTAGGAGAACATCTCTGTTAGTCTGGCTTAGCTATGAGAGCCAGCTTTTCCTAAAGAAGGGAGTTCAGTCCTACACTCAGACTTAAAATGATCAGTACTAACTGATTGGAAGGATATCCCTTTTTGATATCGCCGTGATTGGTGAGGATGAACATCCCCTTGACCCCCCTGACAAGTCCCTTGCTAGAATTTTTTAAAAGGAACTTTTCACTAAAAATCCAGGCCTCTCTCCCTGCCCACACCCTGCTGGGTCAGTTTTGCTTTGAGGCTCCCTCTTCCCAACCTCCTTCAGCCAGTGGGACCATGGCTTGTTCTGGTGATGGAAAAAGAATGAGAGGAAGTAGAGGTGCCTGGGAGTCCCAGGGGCTGCTGCAACTTGCTCTCCTGCAAGTGGGGAACCTTTTCCTAAGAGTTCATACAAGTTCCCCCATCTGTGGAGTGGTTTGGGGGGGGGTGAAGGTAAAAAGCTGTATTCACCATGATCTTTGCTGGTGGCAGAACGGGGTGAACCAGTCAGCAAATCCAACAGTTTCTGCCGTGTGTGGTCCCAGGGCTAGACTGTTGGGAGGCACAGATGTGTCAGTGGTGCTGATCCCTTCCTAGCACGGGAGCAAGGACTGGCTGTTGAGGATTGACTTTGTGGAGAAGGCGGCCCCTGTATTGGCATGCCTCAATTGTGCATGTGTGAGGGGATGAGGTGAGAGGGAGAGGTACAGGGACCTCAGGCTGGCTGGTCCAACTCCCTTGTTCAACAGATTTCAAAAGTGACTTCCTCAAAGTCACACAGGTATTGTCATAGTTGAATAAGGACATGGAGATAGAAGAGACTGCTCCTGAGTTCCTGTGATCCTAAAGGAGGGAAACAGAGCCAGCTTAGATGCTTTAAGGTTTGCAAAGCACGGAACTCCAAGGACTCCGGAACCAGAGAGAGTGAGGCTGATGACTTGGCTTAAGTGCAGTTGTTAAATCCAGACATTGACAATATTCACATGCACTATTTGTGCCCGACTTGTGGTAGGGCATTCTGAGCTCGTATTGGTCTGATCAACCACAGGCAGACACACCGGACCTTGACTCCATCACAGTGATGTCATTTTGGTCCCCTTTAAAACTGAAGGACAGCAATTGACCAACCAGGTCACACTATCTATACCTCGTTTTACAGATGGGGAAACAGAGGCTGTGATTTGACCAGGGTGACAGTGTCTTGAGGCAAGATTTAAACTCGGGTTTTCTTATTTCCAAGCCAGCATGGTATCTGTGTTGACACCTAGATGGTTTTTTTAAAGTTTATTTTTAGTATAGGTTATGGGTGGGGGGTGTAGGGGATGGGGAAAAGGACCAAATGCATTTGGATAAAGGTGAAGGTAGGATAGGGGTGGTGTTCTGGTTTGCTTTGTTGCCATGGACAAGATTTCTTGCCCTCCCCATCCCTCAAGGTCTCATAAAGCCTCTACCAGCCCTGAGTCTAATCAGAAGGCCTGTATTGGGTGACTAGGTTGCACACCTGTCATATGACCCCGGCCCTTCCTCCAGACTTTGATGCTTCCACTCAAGGTGCAGTGGAAGGAGCAGTGAATTTGGGCTTGACAGACATGGGCTCAGACCCCGGCTCTGATGCTACTTTGTTACCTTGGATGACGTCCCCTCCCTCATCTGTCAAAGGGGAACATTGAACTGGAGGAGCAGTTCTTATCCTGGAAAGAGATTTCAAAAACTTGGGTGGGGAAAAGAGACATTATTTTCACTCACTACTAAAATTCAGCATTTCATTCCATTATGAATATGAGCAGCAGACATTCTGAAAAGGTGAAGGACTTGTGCGTGGGAGGACCTTGCAGGTCCCTTCCCACTCCAAAGCTGTGATCTTGGAATCTTGTCCCCCAAGACATTGTTTTGGGCAATCTCGCTTGCCTTTCCATCCCCCCCCTTCCTTTTTCTTCTCCAACATCAGTGGTCAGCCATGTTTCCACCTGATTTGTATCTGGACTTGCATATTTCAAGGATCCAGATTTTATCCTTGTGGGCAGTGACTTTCCTGGGCACACATCTCTTCAGATATTTCTACCACACTCTCGTCTGGTTAGTTCTTAAGCCACCTTGACTGATAGAGCTGGCTTTGGCCCGTCCAGGGCTAGAAAGAAAGAAACCAGACTGTGACCATCCCAGGAAATGTTGACGTCTCCGAAGGGCCAGACAGTTATTGTGAAGGGTCCCAGGAGGAATCCTGCAAAGGAATTTCAACCACATCAGTGTTGAGTATCTTGGAAGGAAGAAAAGAAGGCTCCAGGTTGACAAGTGGAGATAATCCAGAAGATGGAAACAAGTCTGTGCAATCTATGGTCATGTGGAAAACATGGCCCAAAGCGGGTGTTAGTTACCCTGGGTTCTCCTGCAAGACGACCTCTGCTGTGTTCCCCTCCCCATCCATGCCGTTAGTTCACAGAATGGCTCACGGCAGGAGGTCAGAAACCCTCGGGGGAAACTTCACACATCTGAAGAGTGTACCTACCGGAGGCAAAGGGTTGCCTATACTGCTTCCTGGACCGCAGAGATGAGTTCACTTTTGAAGGGAATGGTAATGAACTTGTATCAAACCCAGCTGCCCTGATTCAGCAGGCCACAGCAATAAAAAACATAGCAGAAAAATTCAGGATGACATTCATCCCGAGAAAGGCACAGTAGAACAGGTTGAGGGTGTCCACGACCACTGGAGTTCTGGTGACTCAGTGTTCTAACAAAATGGCTTTGGTCACTAAAAACAAAAAGGGACAGGGCCAGAAGGAACCTTAGGACCCCGAGTTCAACCTATTTCACAGATGAAGAAACAGAGGCCCACCCAGCTAGTAAATGTCTGTCGGGAGACTGTCCCGGGGGAGAAGGAAACGAAGGACGTTCGTGCCTTATCCCTTATCCCTTCCCACCTGGGAATGCACCTTCGTTTTCCCAAGCGGCCCCAGCAGAAGCCTCCATCCCACACCCCCAACCCCCTTCTCTCCGTGCCTGGTGCAGCCCCTTTCATGAGACCTCTTAGGGAGAGGAGGGGGGACTAGGAGGGAGGAGGAATATTGTGGTCGAGGACAGGTAGAAGGAGACGAGTATGAGAAGAGGGGGCAGAAGTGAAGAGGGCCACCAGAGTCTCGCTTTTGTCTTTCCCCATCGCCCGGCGCCGTGTCGGCATGCAGTGGGCGCTTAATAAGTACTCGTCGGACTAGATGGGGACGGGGGCAGAGGACAGGGAAGCGGCGGAGGGGCGCATGGAGGCAGACTGGGAGGCTGACGGATGGGGAGTGGGACCAAAGAGGGAGGGGCTGGGGGGCAGGGGGGCGCAGGGCAGAGCTGCAGGGCCTCTCCGAGCGTCCCGGGGCTGGCCGGGCTGGGCCCGCCGCGAGGGTGGGGTCTGGGCGGCGCTACGCAGAGGCGGCCCGAGGCTGGCCCGGGATCAGGGGAGCCGATGTGGAATTTCCTGCCGGGCCCGGCCCCCTCCCCTCTCCTCCCCTCCCCTCCCCTCCCCGCGCGCCCGCCCCGCCGGGCCTCATCTCTCGCCTCTCGGCCCTCGGCTCCCCGCGCACTCGGCTTCCGGCCGCGTTCCCTGCAGCCGCTCTGCGCCCCGTGCCCCCCGGGCCGGCATGGGGGGCCCCGGGGCTCGCGCTGGCCGCCCGCTGGGGCCGTGGCCCCTGCAGCCCTCGCCGCCCCCCCTGTTGCTGCTGCCGCTGCATCTGCTGCTGCTGTTGCTGCCTCCGCTGCGAGCTGCCCCGGAGCTGAGCCCGCGGGGGCGCAACGTGTGCCGGGTGTCCGGGTAGGACTGAGCCCCGTTACGCGCGCCCGCCCTCGCTCGAGACCCCCGGCCTTTGGCCCTGGCCGGGTTCCAGGGATCCGAACGGCTCCGCGGGGGCCCAGGGGGGAGGGCCCAAGAAGGATGGCGAGGAGGGGTGGCCAGCGCGGGGCTGGACGGAGGGCTCTTTGGAGAGGTCGAAGCCGGAGGAGTAGCGGCGGGGCTAGCAGGGAGCCCAGGGGGAGAGGAATCCGTTAGGAAGAGGCCAGGCTAGGGAGCGCGGTTTGGCTGAAGGAGGAGGGGGGAAGGGGGTAGAGACCAGGCTGGGGAATGGGGCCGGGAGACGGGGGGGGGGGTGGGGGGAGGAGGAGAGGCTAGGCTGGAGAGCGGTCGGGGAGGGGGCTGTGGAGGGAAGGAGAAGCCCGGCTGGGGAGCGGGCCTGGGGCCGGGGAAAATGCAGAGGCGGGAGCGGGGTCCCGGGATGGGCAAAAAAGGTCGGAATGGGACAGGGCCTGGCCAGGGCGTTCGGGAGAATCCGGGAGGGGAGACTGGGATGGGCCCCAAGCGGGGCTGACGAAGCGTGGGGGGAGGGGCGGGGGGAGGCCAGACTGGGGCTTGATGTCGGGGAGAGGCAGGCCTGAGGAGCGAGGCCTGTTTAGGGGATGGGGGCGGCCAGAATAGCGGTGGAGGAGAGGCCAGGATGGGGAGGGGCGGATAAAGGGACAAGCCAGAAGTGAGCAGAGGTGTAGGAATGGAGAAATGCTTGGTTGCGTGAGGAGCGGGTCCTGGCTTTGACGAAAGGTCGAGATGTTGGGGCCGGGATTCTTCTGCGAAGGGGATTCTGACATTTGAGCACAAAGGTGGAAAGAGCCTGGGCCTGGTCGGGGCGGAGGAAGGGGGCAAAAGTGACAGAGGGGTGAGCCTGGAGTTGTTTCGGCAGGTAAGGAGCAGGGAAAGAGGAACAGGGAAGGCGAGGACCCCTAGGCTCCCTTGGGCAGCCGGGCTGGGGCCATCTGCCCCTGCCCATTGCTTACGCACTGATCCGCCCCCAGGTCCACGTCCGTCCCTCCCAGGCCCAGAGAACTGCCTCTTCTAGTCTTGAAACGTTCACTTAAATGTTATATATCAGATGCATCTGCAGATAGATGTGCATTTAGATGTGTATGCATACATGTGACTATACATTATACATGTGCATGTGTATATATTACATGTAGTAGCATATTACAATTTCCCTTGTCTCACCCCCTGCATGGGGGCCCCTGCAGCTGCCCACCCTTAGTCCCTTCTCTGCCCCTGCCCCATCCCTTTCCCCAGTTTACTTCCCCAGTTCCCCCCACAAAAGCCTTCTTCTCCCTCTGCCTCTCTCTCCTCCCTCATCTAAGCTCCTCCTCTGCTCCTTCGCCCTCCCCCATAGAGGCCCCCTGGAGTTCTGCGACAGATTTCCCCTTCTTTCTGTTCAGGAGAGTTAGCCGCCAGCCAGTACAAGCAGTGCCATCTGCTCCCCATATACCCCTCCCCTCTCGGGCCCAGGATTGCTGACTGGTGGGGAGGGGCCTAGGCATAGTGAAGCTAACCCCCACTCTCTATCCCACACACAGAGTGCAGCCCACCCTTTGGGCAGCTCTTCTTAGCATCCCCTCCTGCTGGCTGCTCACCCTGGCAGTAGTGCTGGGGCCAAACCCGGGGCCAATGCGGGTGGGTTCTTGGTGAGCTCTGAGGCCTGGGCCCGCTCCTTCCAAGCAACCTTTATTCACAGTTCCCTTCCTTCCTCAGCCTCCTCCTCCCCACAAATCTCTTCTCCTTGGACTTAGGGAGGTGATCCCAGGCTCCTCACCTCACACCCCATATATGGTCATTCCCTTCCTTCTGAGGTAGATCAAGGGCCCTGTGAGCTCCTCTGATGGGGCTAGGCCCCCAAGAACCCCACCGGCCCTGTCCAGAAACTTTACATAGCTGGAAGCCTGAGCTGGAGACCTAACTCTGCCACTGACTTGTTGTGTGGCCTTTTGGGAAGTGATTTCCTCTCTCTGAGCTTCACTTCTCCCACCTGTACAGTAGGCTGGTAGGCTTGTCATTCACTTCTAGCCCTGACATTCTATGAGTCTGTGCCCCTCCTCCTCCTCTAGGTTCTGATGGCCTTGCTGGCACTGGGGACTTTGGAAATAGCCCAGAGGCTCAAAGAAAGAGGCTTAAGGGGTGTGGGTGTGGGTGTGGGTGTGGGTGTGGGGCTTGGTTTGGGAATCAAAAGACAGGTTGATCCTCAGCTCATCCTCTAATTACCTGGGTGACCATGGCCAGGCCATCCCTCTTTTCTGGATCTCAGCTTCCTTCTCTGTTAAATGAAGGGATTAGACTAGATGCAAAGTGTCCTGGAACCCTTGGGAGTCTCAGAGATACTTTCAGGGAGTCCCTGAGGGCAAAACGACTTTCATAATATTACAAAGAACATTTAATTTCTAATATGGCAAATACTGGTAGTCATAACTCACATAAACAAAAGCTGTTGTGGTGTGTGTGTGTATATGTGTGTGTGTATGTGTGTGTGAGTGTGTGTGTGTGTGTGTGTGTGTGTGTGTGTGTGTGTAGGATCCTGAAATGGAAAAGTTTGATCTAAGAAGGTCACTTCACTCATGATTGTTTTTCCCCGATCCTGGGGTGGGCATGGGGTCAGGGGATAAGGAGGTGATGGAAGCAACCCCAAGATGGGCTCCTGCCTCAGGGAAGGCTGTTCTCAGGGGATGGTGGCCCAAATGCCTACAGCTCCTCTCCTTGTCTCTGTTTCTGCCTTTCCTAGTTCCTAAGGTACAAAGACAACGGGAAGGAGGAGGTATAAAGGAGGGATGGGTGCTGGCCCCCTCCCCTCCCAGCCTCACCTTTTCCTTCAGGGACTGAGCTTCCTAAACATGGCTCACTTCCTTGGTGGCTAACTTTGGACTACTCCTTTCTCCCTGAGCCTCCATTTGTGAATTGAGGGGGATCCAGCTGAAGTCACAAGGACCCCAAGCAGTGCAGCGCTTTGAGGGTTAGCAAAGTGTTTTCTTTCCAAGTGTTTCTCTCCAGCCTGTCCTGAGCTCACTCAGAAGGGCCTGCTGCCTCTGTTAGTGTAGATGAAAACGTTCTTAACATTGTGTGTGTGTGTGTGGGTGTGTATGTGTGAGTGTATGTGTGAGTGTATGTGTGTATATGTGTGTGTGAGTCAGCGTGTGTATATATGTGTGTGTGACAGCTCTCTTGGCAGTGTGGCCTAGCACATGTATGTACATATGTATGTGTATGTATGTATCCACGCATAAGTTCATAGACTCCAGGTTAGGAAATTCTGGCCCAGATCAAAATCTCTCCATGTCTTTACATTTAGTGCGATGGTTATTCATGTTTCTTAGAAACCCCTAATTTAAAGTACATACCCAGCTGCCTAGAGGCTGGCTTTGGGAGTTTGGGAGGAAGGACCCAAGAAGTCTGAAGACTCTCCCCATTCCAGCCTTGCTTGGGGGTGCAAGCTGAGGTGCAGCCCAGTTCTGTTTGGGCCCAAAGGGTAGCAGAACCAGCAGCTATGGGATTGAAGTGGCAGAGAGTCAGGCTTAGCCTCTGCCCAAGGCTCCTGATATGGCAGATAAAGGACCTGTTGTTGTTAAGTTCCAATGAAATAGGTGAAGTACTTGGCAAAGTGATGTACAAATACTGTTGACTGGACACACAGACTCTCCAGAGAGGAGGGGTCCTCAGAGACATCTGGTCCAATCCATGCTTGACCAAGAGTCCCCTCACTACAGCACCCTTGACAAGTGGGTATCCAGTCTCTGTTTCAAGACGAGAACTAGCCACCTGGAAGCAAGAGGATGTAGGTAGAGGCTGGACAGCTGCATAGAATATGATGTAAGTAGGAACACAGGAATTCATGTAGGCCAGTGGGGTCTCCCTGCCTGGCTGGGGTACTGGGGGATCAAGATGTGACCTTGAATTCACTATCCATTCATCTACCCTTTCACTCATCTATTTATACTTCCACTTAGCTATCCATTTATTCATCCAAATATTTATTGACTTCCTTCTGTTTGCCCAGTTTGGTGCTGGTGACCCAAGGGAAGGAGGGGGGAAGGGTGAGTCAGGGATGCTTCCAGGCTTTGAGGATGTGGAGCCCTAGAGGAGGTCATTAGGGTAGGGAGCATGGAGCAGTCTCTGAGGTAGGTGGGCAGATTCTCTGATGCCTGGTCTTGAGGACACCGTCGGAGCCTCCTTCCTTAGGGGCAAGAGTCAATCACCCCCACCCTCACTCCCGTCCAAACCACAGCTCCCCTTTCTATGGCTTACATTTCAAATGGCATTAAGCCCCTCCTATGGCCAAGACTTTAGGTACACAAAGACAAAACATAAAATAGGTCCTGCCCTCATGGAACTTATGTGTGTGTGTATGTGTGTGTGTGTGTGGTGTGTGTGTGTGTGTGTGTGTGTGTGTGTGAGCTGCCTCATCTGTGAAATAAGGGAGTTGGACTTCCTTCCAGGTCTAGCTCAGTGTCCTATGCTTCTGTGAACATGGACACAGAAGTCACTGCTAGTACTGAGGAAAGAGACTTGGGTGGGCGATGAGGACAGGGCGAGTGCAGAAGGTGCTGCTACACTGAGCCTGGCAGTGTGAGAAGGAGGAGCACATTTACAGAACCCCAGAGCTGAAGAGTTGGGAGGGAGCACATGGAGCTAGTCTGACCCATGTCTCAAAAGTCCCTTCACTATAGACTATCCCGGATGAGCCTGATGTTGTAGGAGGAAGGGGCTCCCACCATCTCCCGAGGCAGCCTGTTTCCTCTGCATTCAGCAATTGTCATGGGAAAGTTCACAGCAATTCTCCCAAAGCTCCTGGTTCTGCCTGATCAAACAGACAAAGTTAATTCTACTTTCACATGACTACCCTGCAGATAATGGAAGACAGCTATCCTTCCTCCCCACCCCCTGTCTTTTCTCAGTCAACTAGGCATTCCAGTGGGTAGAGTGCTGGCCTTGAAGTCAGGAAAACCTGCCTCAAATACTGAATGTGTGACTTTTGGTGTCACATGATCACTCACCCTCAGTTTTCTCATCTGTAAAATGGGATTAATAATAGTATCTATCTCCCAAGATTGCTGTGAGGATCAAATGAAATCCCAGATGTACAGCACTTTGCCACCCTGAAAGTTCTCTATAAATGTGACCTGTTATTAGTCTCTTCTTCAAGCTGAACAGCCTGGGTTCCTTTGACTGACTACTTAGATGACTAGAACTCATGTCACCATTTCAGATGTCTTCCCATAAGCACTCTCTAGCTTATCTAAATTCTTTCTAAACTCTGATACCCAGAACTGAACACGGTATTCCAGAGGTGGTCTGACCAGAGCAGATGAGGATGAGGATGATGATGAGGATGGTAGTGGTGATGATGATGGTGGTGGTGGTGGTGGTGATGATGATGGTGGTGATGGTGATGGTGGTGGTGATGGTGATGATGATGATGGTTATGATGATGGTGGTGATGGTGGTGGTGATGATGATGGTGATGATAGTGATGATGATGGTGGTGGTGATGATGATGGTGATGATGATGATGGTGGTGATGATGATGATGGTGGTGATGATGGTGATGATGATGGTGATGGTGGTGGTGATGATGATGGTGGTGATGGTGTGATGATGGTGATGATGATGGTGATGATGGTGATGATGGTGGTGGTGATGATGATGGTGGTGATGGTGATGATGGTGGTGATGATGATGGTGATGGTGATGATGATGATGGTGGTGATGATGATGATGGTGGTGATGGTAATGATGGTGGTGATGGTGATGATGGTGGTGATGATGGTGATGATGATGGTGATGAAGGTGGTGATGGTGATGATGATGGTGGTGGTGGTGATGATGATGGTGGTGATGGTAATGATGGTGGTGATGGTGGTGATGATGGTGATGATGGTGATGATGGTGGTGATGGTGATGGTGATGATGATGATGGTGGTGGTGGTGGTGATGATGGTGATGATGATGGTGATGATGGTGATGGTGGTGATGGCGATGATGGTGGTGGTGGTGATGATGGTGATGATGATGATGGTGGTGATGATGGTGGTGATGATGATGGTGGTGGTGGTGATGATGGTGATGATGATGATGGTGGTGATGATGGTGATGATGATGATGGTGGTGATGGTGATGATGATGGTGATGGTGGTGATGATAGTGGTGATGATGATGGTGATAGTGGTGATGATGGTGGTGATGGTGATGATGATGGTGGTGATAATGGTGATGATGGTGATGATGATGATGGTGATGGTGGTGATGGTGATGATGGTGGTGATGATGGTGATGATGGTGAAGATGGTAGCAGCTAACATTTATACAGCACCTACTATGTGCCAGGTACTGAGCTAAGTACTTTACAAATATTATCTTATTTGATCCTCACAACAATCCTGGAAGGTAGGTGCTATTATGATTCTCATTTTACAGATGAGGAAACTGAGGCAAGCAGGTTGTGACTTGCCCAGGGTCACATTGATAGGATGGGTCTGAGGCTAGATTTGAGCTCAGGTCTTCCTGTTGGCAAGCCCAGTTGTCTCTAATGCAACATTTGGCCCACCAAGATCATTTTGGATCCTAATTCTGCCATCCAGGGTATATCCTGTGCTGGCTTAGTAATAACCCTCTCAGAAAAGGAAATGAGCTTTGTCCAGCAAGAGCTGCTGTTGATGAAGTCCTGCTGCCTTTCAGTGAGCCCTGCTTCCCTTTCCAGATACTCACTAACCATTTCTCTAATGATTCATTCTTGAGTATTCCCAGGAATTACAGTAATTCTGGGTAGAAGGGACAGTTTGTGGGAATTCCAAGAAACTGGCAGTGGAATGCAAAGCTTGGTGACTGGCTTGCAGTTCAGTGTAACTAGAGCATAGAGCGGGGGAAAGAGAATGATGTTAAAATAAGGCTGTTACGGTCATTCAGAGCCAGATGGTGGAAGGGCTTAATTCAGTCCAATTCAGTTTCACAAACACATGTAAAGCAATGTCTGAGGGGCTGGAGATAGAGGCAGAAGTGAAGTTGTCTCTCTCCTCCTGGAGCTTGGATTCTATTTTCCTTAAAGGCTAGGCCAGGGAGAAGCAATGGGGGGAAGATGTTTGAGTGGGGATGGGGGGGGGGGGGAAGATATCAGCTCTATGCCTTAGGAAGATGGTTAGCAGCTCTGTGGGCAATGAGTGCACTAGGGGAAGAGAGGGAGACTGGAGGCAGGGAGGCCAGGAAGGAGGCTAGGATGATAGTGTGATGATACTAATGTTGTTCAATGCCCTCTCACCACAGACATCCCATAGCCCTTTGTTTTTGCTCTCTCAGATGGACTTTTCAGGTCTTATTGTCATTATCAGTGCAGCTGACCTTTGCTATACTCTAAGCTTTTGGAAGGGCAGGGAAGATGTGACCTGATATTAACTCCCATTTCCACAATGCTTTAAAGTTGACAAAGCACTTCCTCACAGCATCACATCTTATTTTCCCCCTTTTACAGATGGGGAAACTGAGTCCCTAAGAGGTTAAGTGACACAAATATCGTCTAGATCCAGAACCATTTACCAGTATAACTAATAGTTGAAAGATGTGAATAGTTTTCAAAGGAAGAATTATACACCATTGACAAACACGTGAAAAAATGCTTCAAGTGACTAATAATTGGGGGAGGCATGCCTACACAGGTGGTTTGTGCTATACAGCTTAAAATTTGTATCAATGACGCAGATAAGGACATAGATGGCACGCTGACCAATTAGGAGGGACACCCAACACAGTCAGGATTCAGAAACATCTTTGACAGGTTAGAACATTGTTAGAACAGGTTACTAAGAAGAAGTAATTTAATGGGATTAAATGTAAAGTCTTATACTTGAGCTCAAGAAATCAGCTTCACAAATATATGATGGAGAGTCACTCCCCATCCAGATGAGGCTGGAGTTTTGATGACAGTTGGAGCTCTGTGCTCCTTCCTAGTTTTAAAACTATGGCCTATAATCTAAAGAACAGACTTGTTCTGCTTGACCAAGAGGTCAGGACTAGGAGCAATCCAGGGAAGTTTCAAAGAGGGAGAAGTTGGTCGATTGTTAGGAAAAAAAATAAACCCTAAAGTTTCTAGCAATTGGAGCTGCCCCAAAGCATCATGGGCTGCCTGGGGGGTGGGAGAGTGGAACAGGTTCTCTTTCCACGGAGGTCTTCAAGGAAAGGCAGGGCATGCTACACAGAGAATTCTTGGTCCTGTATTGCTTGGACTCAGTGGTCTCAGATTTTCCTTCTGATGCTCTAATACTAGGTCCATGACCACATGGGCAGAAAGTAGCTGAGGCCAGATGGGAATCTACTTCTCTTGACTGTCCACTCCACTGTACTGCCAAGTTTCTCTTTCCCTTTTGTGCACTGCACACAGTAGGGGGGTGTTGCTGTCCAGGTTGGAGGTGCTGAAAACTGAAGTCAAGTGTGGGCAGTGTGAGTTGAGACATCGTGAAATTAGAATGCTAGAATGGGGAAAGGGTGTCAAGGAAGAGGCAAAGATGACTTGGAGGTTCTGAGGGGGATGCTGGAAATTTGGGCAGGGAAGATAATTAGCTCAGCTTTGGAAGGACCCATTGAGGTTAGAGTTTTTAGGGCACCCGGTCAGCAAGGGTCTCCTGGCTCCTTCCAACAGCAGAGGGAGGAGTCAAACAGAGATCCAGAGTGGCCCAGCGTTGACAAGCAAAAGGACCAGGGGTAAGGGCTTCGAGTGATGGTCAGTGGCTTGTTGAAATGGCTAACTTCAGGAACAGAGCTCAGAAGGGAGAGAAGTAAAGCCAGGACACAAGGATCTGAGGGAACAGGCAGATCCTGGAGGCTGGTACGAGGGTTGATCAATTTATTGGTCAAGAACTGTCTATAGGGCAGGAGAGATATAATGGCCAGGGATCTGGCCTCAGAGCCAGAAAGACAGTTAAAATTTCACAGCTGATACATCCTGGCTGTGGGACCCTGGGTAAGACATTAAACTAAGGGAGACTCCTTACTCATGAGTTCCCAATGTAGCACTGAAATCCCAGGGCCAGTCTCAACCTGTCCCTGCTGTGCTCCAGGCACTGTGCTGTGTGCTGCTCAAAGTCTCTGCCCTCTGAGAGCTTTCCTTTGATGAGGGGGAGAACACAACACATAGCAGTAAATCACCATAAGAATAACTATCATTTACATAATGCTTTCATGTTTGTAAAACACTTCCCAAGTATGTAATTGGGGGTGGGAGGCGGGGAGTTGGGTTGCTAGGTGGTTCAATAGTTAGAGCATCAGCTAGCCCTGAGTTCAAATCCTACTAGAGCACTTACTAGCCGAGTGACCCTAGCCAAGTCCCTTAACCTCATTCATATTCTCAGTTTCCTCCTCTGTAAAATGGGTCAAAATAATAAATATGTAGAAGTGATAAAGTTTAGACATAATAATAAAAGCTGTTATTAAAGTAATAGTAGTGGTGAGGACGGGGCGGCTAGGTGGCACAGTGAATAGAACACTGGCTGTGGAATCAGGAGGACCCGAGTTCAAATCCGGCCTCAGATATTTAATATTTACTAGCTGTGTGACATTGGGCAAATCACTTAACCCCTATTGCCCTGCCTTCCCCCCTCCAAAAAAAAAATGGTGAGGAGAAGGGGACTTTGGGGAGGGGGATAAAAAGCAGGGTCAGAAGGAGGGGGGCTGTGGGAATTGTGGGAAAACAGGAGATTGTGTTCACAAAGAAGAGAGTAAGTCACAAAAGCCTCCTGACATAGGGACTATAAGTATTATAACCCTCTGTTGACAGTGGAGGAAACTGAAGCCCAGAGAGAGGAGCTAGCTCCCCAAAGGTCACAAAGCTAGCAAGAGGCTTTGGGGCTTTAGTCCAGGGCTCAAAGTGGGGAGGTCCTTTTGGGCCCTGAGATGGAAGGAGGCAGTATCTGCAAAATTCCTCCTCTGGTGTCTCACCCCATTTGAGAGATGACCCTGGGTTCTGCCTGGCGGGCTGTGCCTCCCAGCTCCTGCCAAATGGAGAGAGCCAGAAGAAAGAGGAGGGGGAGGAGGAGTTGTCTGTCTGCTGTCCGAGGAGCAGCCCGGCAGGTAGCCCACATTTTTAGTGTTTTAAGGTTTGTGAAGTACTGGATGTATATTCTCTTATTAGAAGTATTAAACTGAAGAAGATGCCATAGCATGTTTGAGGCAGAAGAACCTCAGAGATCTTCTAGGCTAGCCCCTTCATTTTGTAGAGTGGGAAACCGAGGCCCAGCAGTGGGAACAGGGCTCGATTTAGAGGCAGAGGACATGTGTTCAGATCCTGGTCCCGCCATATAGGTGATGTCCCTTCTTTGGCTTGTTTCCTTTTCTGTAAGAAGGTGCCTTTCCTTCTGAATCCATGATCCTGTGACTTCCTGAGAGGAAGTCATTGTAGGGTTGAGTCTCAGAAAGCAGCCTTGCAGCCCGGCAGGTGCACCCTTGGGAGGCAGAGCTCTGTGGGTCTGCCCAGCTTCTCTACGCTGGCTGTGCCCGGCCCCCCTATGCTGGCTGTGCTCAGCCCCCCTGCGCTGGCTCTGCCCACTCCCCTCTGTTGAGTCTGCCTGGCTCCCCTGTGCTGGCTCTGCATGGCTCCTCTATGGAATGTTCCCCAGTGGCTGATGGAAGGGGCTGAGGCCAGGGAAGCATCATGGAGCTAGCTACCCTTCCTTTGCCATTTGTCCTGCTTTCTTCTGGTCCCAGTTAAAATGACTGAATGTATCTGTTGGCTCACCCTTCCCTCCCTCCTCCAGCCTGAGGCTTTATTCCTGCCTTTTCTCAGACCTCAGCTGGTGCCTTCCCAAACATCCACTTGCCTTCTGTTATTGGCCTAGTTGAACACTCTTGCACCTTCTTGGTGCCAAAGTTTATAAGATGCTTTTAAAGGAGTCAGATGAGCACCTTGTCTGTTGGAGGGCAGTGCAGAGAGGAAGGAGGGCCTGGGAGCAGTGCTGGCCCAGTGGGTCCCCAAGGTCTGCCTTCTATCACTAATTCCTGCCTCTCTCACTTCTGGAGCCACTAAAGAGACATCTGGGGGCAAGCCTTGGGCTGGAGATCAAGAGATCTGGGTTCAAGAAGAGGGAAAACTAGCTTTTCTGGTGCCTGGGGGAAACAGAGCTGAGAGAGAAGCATCTTTGGATGCAATGGCCCATGATGGAAGAGACCCTGGAATGGAGTCTTGTGTTTCGGGGATGTCAGAGCAGGTGGGACTGCAGAGGAGCTCCCCTGGGGTACATGTCCTGGAGAGGAGAAAGCCACCAGCTGCTAGCTTCCTGTCTTAACTACTCTTAGTAACTATCCAAAGCAAGCTCATTTTTTTCTAGTTTTCAAAGCAATTCAGTGCTGCTAGAACCCCGGCAGCTTCACCCTCCAAGCACAAAACTGAATGCCCTGCTTGAACTGCAGATTCTGGGGCCAATTCACGAATTTTCAAGTGATTAGGCAAGGGATTTCTCTCCTCAGAGCCTCAGTTTCCTCAGCTGTAAAATGATGGTGACTAATCCTTGTACTGATGATCTGCCAGGGCTGTTGAGGATAAAACCAACCCGTCAAAGTGCTTACTGTGGGGAGTGGGGCAGTGCTGGATAGAAAATTCGATCTGACACAGCCACTCCCTTCTTCATGGAGCCCACAGTGTACAGTAAAGGGAAATGACAACCCCAAGGAACCGGCATTTGTGTGGCACTTTAGGGTTTACAAACCACTTTGCGTATTTTATCTGGAAGGAGCAGCTTTTGAGGTGGTCTTTGAAGAACAGGCAGGGTGTTAGCATGTGAATAGGGGGGAGACCTAGGGCAGGAGTTGCTCAGGCAAAGAAAGGCTTCCTGGGATGCTCAGGGGCCAACGTCCCTGCTTTTCTGGAGCAAAGAGGGGAGGAAGATGCTGTCAGGTAAGAAAGGCAGGTTGGCATCAGTTTATGGAGGGCTTCTATGCCCAGATGAGGAATCTGAACCACACCTGGTCTGTGATAGGGAGCCAGAGAAGATTTTTGAGCAGATCTGTGTGAGAGAAAGAGAATTTGGGCTATGGAAAGATGCAAGGACAAAGTGGAGATGGGAAAGCCTGGTAGGCAGTGGTGGCAATAGTCTAGGCAGAGGGTTATGTGTGACAGTGGGAGGTCCTGGGGAGAGGTAGGAAGGTGTGACTTATCACCAGTAAGCTCGGCTTTATTATCAGAACAATCATTCTTAGGGAGACCACTCTAGTTGCCCCACTTGGCAGGCATCCTAGGGAGACTGTGGAGAAGGGGGAATTCTACTGTGAAGGAGGAATCAGGGTCGTCTGGCAGATTTACCAAGCAGCTGGTCTGTGATCCCCCAGTATTGCCCCTGCAGCACTCTGTTCTCCTATCCCAGCCCTCCTCTTGCCCCCTTGGCCATCCAGATTTATGCTCTGGATCCTGTCCTGCTAGCCTCCAAACTGCTTTATGTAGATAATGCAGATGCGTTCTTGCTAAGATGGAATCACCAGTGACTGGGCTTTCCCTTCAGAGGTATTAATGTGGAGCCTCTGTGATTTGGACCAAAGGAGGGTGTCAGGAGAATTGATCAGGAGATATTTGGAGGACAGGGAGACAAGCTCCAAGAGATCCCCTTGTGAGAGTCTCAGAGTCATTTGCTTCTCAGACAAGTTTCCCTGTCCCCTCCATGTGACAAGAGATTCCATGCTGGAACCCCCTGAGGTTCCTGGGGGTGGGCTGGTTCAGCCTTAGAAAAATTGCTTCTCCCTCTGCTTCCCAGGAATAGTAACTGCTTATGCCTTGTTCCTACTCAGAGCTGGATAGAACTTAGCATATTAAACAGACCATCAAAGCAGGAGCAGATCTTAAAACAGAGAACACCGAGCATGTGAGCTGGGATGGACCGTAGAGCTGGAAGGAACTTTAGAACATCAGTTGTCAGAGATAGAAGGGACATTGAATATAGAACACAGAAGGTCAGAATTGGGAGTGGGTCTTGGAATAGAGAATAGCTGAGCTGGGAGGGGCCTTGGAATAGAGAACCCAGAATATCAGAGGACCTTAGAACAGAGAATGTCAGAGCTGAGTGTACCTTAGAACAGGGAACGTCAGAGCTGGGCAAGGCCTTAGAGCAGAGATTGTCAAGAGTTGGGGACTGTGTGTCAGAGCTGGGAGGGGCCTCAGAACAGGGGATGTCAGAGCTGGGAGAGGGCCCTAGAACTGAGGACACAGACTTCTAGAGACAGGAGAGACTTCTGTAGACTATTTGGGTGGGGGGGATGGCATGGGCAGGTATAATCCTCTTGGCTTCCTACATCTGGGTGGCAGCTGTGAATCCTGTCTCCCTTGTCCCCACCATGGCCCTGAGGTAGCCAGGTCCAGCACTCATGCCAATTTTACCAGGATTACCAACTATCCTGACATTCCTCCCCCAAGCAGGGACATGTAATGTGCTTTGAAGTCTTGGGATGAAATGGGAGAGATGGCTAACTCTAGAATCATGGAATGTCAGAGGGATCAGAGGCACCAGCCTCCTGTTCAGAGGGCCTCTGGTCACACAGTCAGTGGCAGAACCAGGACCAGAACCCCAGGCTATGGTCATGACCCTGTGTTGCCCTAGGGAGAAAGCGTTACAGAGTTGAGACAATGGTTACCACAGGGCAGTAGTTTGGGGGCTTGTCCAGGAAACACTGAACAATGGACCAGATCTGGTAGCCCTGCCAGGTCCCTTATGGCCAGCCCAGTGGGCAAGAATGTTCCCATCTCTATTTTAAGGGTTTGAGTAGCACCCCTGATCTCTTTAAAAATCTGCAACAATAGGGTCTGACTAGATAATGTCATAACGTGAACCATTGGAGATGGTCAAAGAAGGCTGGGCCAGAGGCCATCTAGTCATTTATTCAATGAACATTTCAGCACAGTGGGCAGCTCAGTGTTACAGTGGATAGAGTGCTGGAAGACTCATTTCCGTGAATTCAAATCCAGCCTCAGACACTTTCTAGTTGAGTGACCTTGGACAAGTCACTTCACCCTCAGTTTCCTCATCTATAAAATGAGCTGGAGGAGGAAATGGCAAACCACTCCAGCATCTTTGCCAAGAAAACCCCAAATGGGGTCACAAGAAGTCAGACAGGACTAAAAAAACAACTGAACAGCAACAATCCAGCACAGAAGGTGTGAAGAGAAGAGTCTGGGGGTCTTAATGAACTGCCAGCTCAATCTGAGTCAAGAGTGTCTGGAGGCAGCAACAAACTGAATCTAAGAGTAGGCTGTTCTAAGAGAGAAAGTGTCCAGGATTAGAGTCAGAGAGAGAGAGACAGAGAGACAGAGAGACAGAGAGAAAGAGGAGAGAGACAGAGAGAGGAGAGACAGAGACAGATAGAGACAGAGAGAAAGAAGAGAGAGACAGAGACACAGATACAGAGACAAAGAGGAGAGAGAGACAGAGAGACAGAGACAGATACACAGAGAGAGGAGAAACAGAGACACAGAGAGACAGAGAAAGAGGAGAGAGAGAGAGAGAGAGTTGATCTAACCAAGGGGGGCTAATTCTGAGCTTAGAGAAGGACTCTGCTAAACTGGATCACATCTGGATCAGGACAATCAGGACAGGGAAGGGATTGCAGACTGCCATACCAGGAACAGCTTAAGGAACTGGAGTCATTTGACCTGAAGAGAGGAGACCAGTCTTCCATTCCCTGGAATGGGGTAGAGGGGGGGATCCAAGGACTTCTAGGGCTTTCTCTGTGGAACAGGGATTAGGCTCAGTCAGCACTCCGCTCCCCCTCCCCTTCCTTCTGCAAAGCTAGGAGCAATGGGTTCCAGACTGGGGTGGTGGTGGGGGGAATTTATTTCGGTTTGCTGTCAGGGGAGCTTTCTAATGATCAGAGATGTCCCAAATGGGAATGGGCTGCCTCCAGGGCCTGTCAGTGGACAGATGTGTTAAAGAGTGGATATTGTTCTTCCAGCTCTGAGACTGAAAGAGACAAAGGGAGGAGTGTGTTTGTGCACCTGTGTGTGTGTGTGCATGTGTGCATATGTATGTGTGGGCCTCTGTATGCATAAGTTCACTTACCTTGGTAATGGACTCTCCAGGGATGTACATACTGATAATGAGGTTGACACCAGAGCTAGCTCAGGGTTTGGGAGGCTCTGAAGGAAAGTGTGGGAGGGAAGTATTAGACTGACCACCAGACTGAAGGTCTACAGAGCCATGGTGCTGACCTCATTGTTGGATGCTTGTGAAGTCTGGTATAGCAGCAACATGCCAGGAAACAGAATCGCTTCCATGTGAATTGTCTCAGGAAGATCCTGAAGATCACCTGGAAGGATCAGGGACACAGAGGTCCTCTCTCAAGCTGAACTGCCCCGCAGTCAAACTCTATGGCAAAGAGCGAGCTCCATGGCTGGCTACATTGTTCGAATGTCAAACAGCACGCTAACCCAAAAAACTCTGTTCTGCAGAACTGCTCCAAGGCACGGACTCACATAGTGGTCAGGGGAAGCCGTATAGGGACACTCTCAAGGTCTCTCTGAAGAACTTTAATACTGACTGAGGCAGCAAAATCTAGCAGAGGAGCCTAAGGCATGGTGTGCCTGCATCAGAAAAGGGGCCATCCATACTCCATGAGCAAACCAGAACTGTAGAAGTGCAAAGGAAACATGGGCTGGGCACACCAGCCAAGAGCCACTTCCATCCTCAATGTGCCCATCTGTAGTAGAGCTTCTGAGCCCAACACTGGCACCCTGACTCCAATGGTGTGATGGCACGGGTCTTCTTTGGAAATGGAGGACTGACAGCAACAATGTGTGTGCATGTGCATGTGTGTGTGTGCTCACGTGTGCAGCCTGGGTCTGTGTGCGTGCACATGTGTACACATGCAATCAGAGGGCTCCAGACAGGCCCTGGGATGGACTCCGTTTCCACTTTCCCCCCTGTGTGGAGGAAGCCAGGACTCAATCTGTGTCTTTCCTTCCCCACAGTTCCCAAGTACTCACGTGCTGTGCAGGATGGAGACAGCAAGGCGAGGAATGTACCATTGGTAAGTTGGTACTAGGCTCCTCTAGGCTCTGGAGGGGTCAAGACAGTGGGAGATGTGCCCCTGGGTCACTGAGAGCCATAGGCAGCCCCAGCAGCCCCCTCTACACACATACAACAGGGAGCAGGGGAGGGGGGAAGAACCCAGGGAGAAGAAGAAAAAGAGGGAAGACATGGGGGAAGAGACCCTGTGGAGAGGTCTGTGATGGAGAGATGGGGAGGGAATCCTGGGGGGCAGTCCTGATGAGGCTGGAAGGGGGACTCATATTAGGAGACCCTGATAGGATGAAGCAGAGGGCTGCCGGGATAAGGAAAGGAAGATAGAGATAGGGGAAGGGACCCTCGGCAATGTCACTGGTAAGGAAAAGGTATGGGGGTGGAAAGGCCCGAACTTTCCATGTCAGGCTCATTCATCTCTCCCTTCCTGGTCCATGTTGACAGCCCTGTGCGAGGGGAACTCCACGTGTTCGGAGAACGAGGTGTGTGTGAGACCTGGAGAGTGCAGATGCCGCCACGGCTACTTCGGAGCCACCTGTGACACCAGTGAGTGCCAAAGGCATGAGAAGGGGGGTGGGGTGCGGGGATGAGGGAGGGAGTAGGGCTGTGCCCCAGCCCTTAAAGGGGCGGAGCCAGGAGCGGTGGGGGGAGGGGCCTAGGGCGGTGTAGCTGTGCCCAGAAAAGGGGTGGGGCCTGCACCTTCGGGGTGTCGCTATGTAGGCAAAGCTGAGCCACCTCCCTCCTCCCCCGCCGCCTCCAGAGTGCCCGCCCCAGTTCTGGGGCCCTGACTGCAAGGAGCTGTGTGTGTGCCACCCGAACGGGCAGTGTGAGGACGTGACGGGCCAGTGTACGTGCCACGCGCACCGCTGGGGCGCGCGCTGTGAGCACGCGTGCCTGTGCCAGCACGGCGCGTGCCACCCGCAGAGCGGCGCGTGCCGCTGCGAGCCCGGCTGGTGGGGCGCCCAGTGCGCCAACGCCTGTTACTGCAGCCAGACGTCCCAGTGCGAGCCACAGACGGGCGCGTGCCTCTGCCACACCGGCTGGTGGGGCCGCAGCTGCAACAACCAGTGCTCGTGCAACGGCTCCCCCTGCGAGCAGTTCAGCGGCCGCTGCCAGTGCCGGGAGCGCACGTTCGGGCCCCGCTGCGAGCGCTACTGCCAGTGTTATCGCGGCCGCTGCAACCCCCTGGATGGCGCGTGCGCCTGCGAGCCGGGCTACCGGGGCAAGTACTGCCGTGAGACGTGTCCCGCCGGCTTCTACGGTCCGGGCTGCCGGCGCAGGTTAGCCTGGGCCGCCTCTGGGGGCGGAAGGGGCAGGGCTGGGGGCGGGGCTGGGAGGTGCCCGGCTTTCCGGGTCTCACCCCCTCTCCCCGGGCTGCCCCCAGGTGCGGCCAGTGCAAGGGCCAGCAACCGTGCACGGTGGCGGAGGGCCGCTGCCTCACCTGCGAAGCGGGCTGGAACGGGACCAAGTGCGACCAGCCCTGCGGCCCGGGCTTCTACGGGGACGGCTGTGAGCAGCGCTGCCCGGCCTGCCGAGATGGCCACACCTGCAACCACATCACCGGCAAATGCACGCGCTGCAACGCGGGCTGGATTGGCGACAGGTGAGAAGCCTGGCCCCGGAGCGTGCCCCGCCCCTGGGGCCCCGCCCCCGGCCCTGCCCCGCCTCATTACAGCCACGCCCCTGGAGTCTGTTCTCCCCTAATGGCCCCTCCCTGGGAGTAGGCTCTCAAAGTAGCCCCGCCCCCTGCCCTCAGCCCCATAGTAGTCTCCTCTCCCAGGATAGTCCAGATACCTAGTCCTAATAGCTCCGCCCCTTGGGGCCTCCCTCATCAAAACACCATCTCTGGAGCCGGCCTCCTCTTATAGCTGCTTATCATAGCCCCGCCTCCTGGGACCTGCCCCTCCCTATCAGAGCCTCACTCCGGGAATATATTCTCCACTAATGGCTCCTCCCTGGAAGTAGGCTCTCAAAGTAGCCACGCCCCTTGGAGCCTGCCCCGCTCCTTAGTAATCTCCCCCCCTTCCCAGGATAGTCCCGCCCCCTGGAACCAGTTTCCCTAATAACTCCACCCCTGGAACGCTCTCTACGAAGCCCCGTCTCTCCGAGCCTGCTGCCTCTCACTGCCGGGCCTCCAGCAGCAAGCCTCTTCCTGCAGCTGGGGAACCTGCCTGGTCCTCCCATGTTATAGCCCTGCCCATAGCCCTGCCCGTGGACACTATTCTCCCTGTAACAGCATCCCGCACCCTCGAAGCCCGTCCATCGTCATAGCCTCGCCCCATACAGCCCCTAACCCTTGGGAGTTATTCCACCGCCTAAGCCACCCCCCTTAAGACTAGGGGCTTGCCTCCTCCCCCTACGTTCCCACCCCGCTAGCATCTGAGGTCCTAGGACCCTAGAACCCTAGAGGCGGGCGGGACGTCAGAGGTCATCTAGTCCAGCCCCTGTCTGAAGGAGAAAGAACCAGGGGCCCTTGTCCATCTCCCTCCCTCCATCCCTGGGGCCCGGCCCCTCTGTGGGGGTGGGGGCACCTTTACGAGCTGTTAGGTCCCCTCTGCCCAGGTGCGAGACCAAGTGCAGCAACGGGACGTATGGCGAGGATTGTGCGTTCGTGTGTAATGACTGTAGCAGTGGCCGCTGTGATTTCCAGTCCGGGCGCTGCCTGTGCAGTGCGGGCGCCCACGGCCCCCAGTGAGTGATGCCTTGGGACCCTGTGGGGAGAGGGGCTGGGGGCGGCTGTGATCGGGGCCTAGGGAGGGTCTGTGTCTGGGCAACGGCAGAGGCGAGTGAGACAGGGGACAAGGGGGGGGTATCTATGTCTGGGCAGGGGCGAGTGGGGCAGGGCCAAATGGGGGGTATCTGTGTCTGGGCAGGGGCATGGGCGAGCTGAGCAGGGTATGCGGGAATGAGTGGGTATCTGATTTGGGGCAGGGTGAAGGGGTTCACGGGGCTGGGCTGGGGACATGGGGATGGGGGTACCTGTGTCTGGGAAGGGGGCAGGGGCATATGGGACTGGACTGGGGATATGGGGATCTGTGTCCTTCTGGGGAGTGGGTGGCTATATGGGCTGTGGGATGGGGGGGTTTGACTGGATGATGTGTGGAGGTGGGGGTGGGGTACACAAGGGCGAACTGTGCTCTGTGTCTGGGGACACCAGGGGTCTGTGTCCAGCTCAGAGAAGGTGCATATATGGGGAGTGGGGAAAGAATGTGGGTGGGTCATGGTCTGGCCTGGCAAAGGGGGAGATTGGGGCTGTGCTCTGGATGCTTGGGGGGTCTGAGTCTAATATCTAGGTGGCACAAGTGGTTGAGGACAGGAAGACCTGAATTAAAATTCTTCCTGAGAGTCATACTAGCTGTGTAACCCTGGACAAGTCTCTTAACCTCAGGCTTAGTTTCTTCATCATCTGTAAAATGGGGCTGATAAAGCATAAGGTTTGTGGTGAGGGTCAGATAAGACCATAAGGTATGTAAAGCACTTTTCAAACCTTGAGACGTCTGTTTGTATCTATAACAATAATTGTTACTAACTGATACCCTCTGGGGGCAGTCTGTGTCTGACTGGTGTAGGGAGTGGGTATGTCCTGGGGAGCAGGGAAGTGGGGGAGCTATGTGTGCGTGTAGGGCGCACGGTGGTGGTTGGAGGCAGATGAAGGAAGGGTACCTCTGTGTCTGGGTACTGTGGAGGGGCAAGGCATTGTCTAGGCAGTTAGGTGGCATCAGTGTCTCAGAGGGAAAGGAGATGTCTGTGTCTGGACACTATGGGGGTGGGGAGGGAATCTGTTTCCAGGAGCTGTGTGGGCCTGGACACCAAGAGGGGAACCACTGCCCAGGAATGGAGGTTATCTGCCTCTGGTAGTATCATCTCTGTCTCTGGCCAGCCACTGTGGGGTGGAGGTCTGTCCAATGACTACTGGAGAGTTCTGGATCTGAGTGCTGTTCTGGGCACATTTCAGTTTGACCACTGTTGGGGTCTGGGCACGTTGAGGCGGTACTGGGCTTGGAGCCTATACTGGGTCTGGCCAGCATAGGGTAGTGAGTCTGTATTTGGGCAGTGATATTGGAGCGAGAATTCTGTGCCTGGCCACTGAGGAATGTCTGCATTTGACCTGGGTAGTATCTGTGTGGGTGGGTACTGCTGGGATCTAGACGCTTTGGTGGCCTCTGGATTAGGCACTATCCTGGGAGAGCTGTACATGACTAGGTCCTGTTTTCCATGGGTTCTCTTCTATTGAATGGGTCTTCTGAAGGTTGAGGGCAGGGCATGTGATACTGCCCGCAGGTCAGACCCTATGCCCTCACCCTCAGTCTGTGTAATGTTTGGGGTACCTACCTTCAGGAGCAGTGATCCTGCCAGTTACATGGACACTGATAGACGTGATTGGGTTAGGTTTATTTCATGTATAGTTCTCATTCAAACGGCATCTCCAAGAATGGTCCAACAGGCCCCTGCACTATCCCTAAATCTATGAGCCAGTGGGGTAGTGGGAATTATTAACAACAGCTGAAATGGAGATAGAGTCTTTATGAACATCACCTCTTTTAAGGCCCTCAACAACCCTGTGGGCACCAGGGAAGTTAAGTGACCTGCCCATGGTCACACAGCTAGGAAGTAAGTGTGTCAGGTGGACTCTTCTGCTCTCAAGTCCAGAGTTCTCATGCCAGGCCGTCTGAGAGTTGGGAGACCTGGGCTGGAACCCTGCCCCTGGCACTTACGAGAGATTTTTGACTCTTGGCAAATCATGTCACCTTCTTGAGCCTCAGTTTCCCCATCTGTATAATGGGCATAGCAATACTTGTATTAGCAACTTCTTAGGATTGTTTTGAGACTCAAATGAAGTGATACATGTAGAGCACTTTGAAAACCTTATTATACGGTTTAAATGTCAGTTGCTACTACTACTACTACTACTACTACCACCACCATCACCACTACTACTACTACTACTACTACTACTACTACTACTACTGCTGCTTCTGCTGCTGTTTCTACCACTACTACTACCACCACCATCACCACCACTACTACCACTACTACTACTACTACTAGTACCACTTCTGCTGCTGTTCCTACTACTGCTGCTGCTGCTGTTTCTTGGCCAGGCTGGTCAGAAGTTGGGTGCCATGTTTGGTTCCCAGGACAGAAGACACTGGGCTGATTCCAGCCAGCTGCCAGCTCCTTGCCTGGGGCACCAACTAAGGGGAAGCTCCTCTTGGGGAAAAGTCGGGGAGTCAGAGCTGCTGTCTTTAGGGTGGGGCTGGTTGTACCATGGGAGGCGGGGCTCATCTTCCTGTCTCACCTATGACCTGGAGCTCTTTCCTTAGCTGCGACCTCAGCTCTGGCCTGTGACCTTGTTCCTGCCTGTGACCTTCTTCTCTTCTGTGACCTCCCTCTCGCCTGTGGCTGCTCAACCTCGGGCAAGTCTCTTCCCATCTCTGGGCCTCAGTTTCCTCAGCTGTACAGCCTGTGTTTATATGTGTGTGTGCATGTGCATGTGTGTGTGTGTGTGTGTGTGTGTGTGTGTGTGTGTGTATGTGTTAAGGGGGGGGTGAGGTTGGGTAAGACGCCTTCTAAGCTCTTAGATTTTAACAGCCCTGCTCTTTCCTCTGTGACCCTTTCCTTCTGGGGAACTGTCCCAATAGCAGAGTGCCAGTACATGCCCCCAGCCTTTGACTATTGCCTCCTCCCCTCCCTCTAAAGTGCCCCCACTGTCTTCCTCCCTTCTGCTTTGTGTCTAGACTAGGGCACTGGTATCCTACTACATTTCTCAGTGTAGGGTCTAGCCAGCCCGATGAGCTCAGAACGTGGGCCAGCTGACATAACTGAGCCCCAGATCAAGGGGAGGCCAGATGGGTGATAGACAGAGGACAAGGGCTTCAGGGCCCTTGGTCCCGGTCAGACTCCCTCTATGCCCTTTGCCTTTCAGAGCCCAGCTGATGAGCTCCTGGGTCCCAAGGCTAGACCCACTTGGCCACAGCTGACTTACTGCTTCTCTTGCCACCTAGAAGGGAATACAGCCGGCCACAGCTAGAATGGGTAGTGTGTTAAAAAGGGCCCTGAGGATGTCAGGGTGCAGATAACTGTGGGGAAGGGGTGTGTTCAGCAGCCTCCCTGCTATTCCTGAGCTGCTGTTGGCTGCCCCCTATAACAGCAAGCACCCTAGCATACCCAGGGTGGCTGCTAGCACAGGTTCTTAGATCTGCTTTTCTAATGGAAAGCAACTCAAAAGGGGTTAAGAATCTTAGTTTAATCAAACACACACACACACACATATAATTATATATAATTTACCTAAGTTCAGGGGGGAATGTCAGCACCCTGAACTTCAGAGAAAATACAAACAGAAGTTACAAGCAGACAAAAAATGCAGACAGAGAAAATAACACAATTCCACAG
>CM053587.1:352730338-352755338 GCA_028646515.1 Pseudochirops corinnae
CCTCTCCAGGTAATTATGAAGTCTGTCTCCTTCCCATTTCTTATAGCACAATAGTATTCCATTACATTCATATACCATAGCTTGTTCAGCCATTCCCCAATTGATGGGCTGGATGCCATGTTTCAAGGCTTAGATAAGCTGGACAAGGTCCCAAGGATGACAGCCAGGATTTGGAAGGGCCTGGAGTCATGTCAATATGAAGATCTATTGAAGGAATGGAGGATATTTAGTCTTGAGAATACTTGGGGGACTTCATAGGAGTCTTCATGGCTTTTTAGCCTTGCTCTGTTGGGGCAGGAACGGGGCACATTGCAAAGAGTCGGATTTAGGCTTGATGTTAGGAAGAATTTCCTAATATCCAGAACTGTCCCAGAGTGGCATGGGCTGCCTCCAAGGTTTGTGGACTGCTGGTCCTTGGAGACCTTTGGGCTGTTTAGTACTGACCCTTCTACTTCCCTTCCCCAAGCTGGGCATACTTCCTTTGGGCTGGGCCCAATGACCAGTGCCCATCTCCCAGCTCCTGCCCTGTGGGTGGGTCTAAAGAGCCCATGTCTCAGAACTTGGTGACTCACCTTTGGTTTCCCTGGGGGATGGGGAAGAGCTCTTCCCTCCAATCCTAGAGGTTTGGGGAGGCAGGCCTGGGCTGCCCTGAGGAGGGGGCTGTGGGGATCCACCAGAAGTAGCAGGAGGCCCAGCTAGGTTGGGTATGTACAGTGACCCACTATGGCTACAGATCAGACTGGCCTCAGGCCCAGGTGGCTCCCTGTGTGGGATGGTGCTTGGGCCATTTCAAAGATGCCAGGGAGCTCTCTTCTCTCTTTGAGGCTAAGGTTTGGCCCCCGAGGCCAAGATGGCCAGCTTTCTGGACAGTTGCTTTCAGGGTAACCTTCCAGCTGCCCCCTGCCTTTCCCTTCCCTCAGTCCAACCTGGCTAGCTCCCCCTGCCAGCTTCTGCCTGTGTCTCAGGAGTGTGTCTTTAGGGGTGTGTGTGTATGGGAGGGGGGTATGTGTGTGACTGTGGTATGTGTGTGTGTGGTGTGTGAGTGTGCAGTGTGTGTGAGTGTGTGTGTGTGTGTGTGTGTGTGTGTGTGTGTGGTGGGCCCGAGGGTCTTTCTCAGTCACTTGCCTCTGTTGTTGTCCACACCCCCTCCCCCCAGCCAGGCAGGAAGTGGTTGAGTTCTCCCAGCTGCACTTAGCCTGGGATGGATCGAAGGGTCCAAAAACCAGATGTGGAATCATAGTCTGGCAGCTGTCCCCTCAGCCACAGAGCCATGGGGGAAGGGGCTGGGCTGGGAGCCCCAGACGTGTCTTGGCAGAGCCAGAAAACACGGGGCTGTGTGTGTGCGTGTGTGTGTGTATGTGTGTGCGTGTGTGTGCGTGTGTGTGTGTGTGCGTGCTCTCAGACGTTCTCATTTCTTCTCTGCCCTAGACACCAGACCCTGTCCCATCCTGGCTGTCCTCCTGTGGTCCTTCTCCAGATTATCAATGTCCTGTCTAAATGGTGGGACTCAGAAGTGACCACTATGCTCCCCAGATGATCTGAACAGAAAAGGGCCCAAGGGACTGTCATCTCCTTATTCCTAAAAACTCTGCCTTTCCTCTCATAGCTCTGGGAGCACAATTGACTCAGATGGAACTTGTGGTCCACTCTAACTCCCAGATCTTCTTAGTTAAATTCCCGATGAACCAGACTTGTCATCTTACATTTGTGAGGCTGGTCCACTTCTTGAACCCACGTTGAAGACTTTCCCTGTGGAAACATTCTAACTCCACTTGATGTCAGGTCTTGTCTTGTTTGGGCAGGGGCTGGGCTAGATGAGCCCTGAGTTCACATGATAGTTGTGTTCTGCTTGGCCCCAGAGGGCTAGCCTAGGCACGGGGATGGAAAGTCACAGAGAGGCAGATTTCAGCTGAATGCAGGGAAGATGAGAGCTGGCCCAGAGTGAAATACATCACAAGGTAGTGATTTCGTTGTCACTGGCAGTATGCAAGCAAAGCCTGGATCAGTTCCTACAAGTCTTCCTAGGTTTCTCTGAGCCTATCTGCTTCAGCATTTCTATCAGTTCAGTAGGATTCCATCACAATCCTATGCACCCCCACACCTGATGGGCTGCTGTGGCTTTCTGTGTAGACTTGGGCCCTTTTCCTCTTTGATCTCCCAGGGGTCCTGTTGGGTCACAAGGTCTGTCACTGTCTAGGGTTCTGGGGCCAGAGTTCCAACTGCCTTCCTGAATGGCCAGACCATTTATTTCCCAGCTCCGCTAAGAGTGCATGAAGAGGCTTGTTTAGAGCTTTGTGAAGGACACATTGGAGGACAGGGAAAGGGGAGGTGAGATCCCAGGTGGGGACTTGTTACATTCATGGGGGTAGGTGAGGAAGGCCTAGCTGAGGGTGGTGAGCAGGAGAATTCTGAGGAGGGATGGATTTAAGAGAGGTACTGATAGTGGGTTGGATAAGGCTTGCCAAGGATGTGGGAGATGAGAGAGAGAAAGAAAGAGAGAGAGAGAGACAGAGAGACAGAGACAGAGAGAGAGACAGAGAGAGACAGAGACAGAGAGACAGAGACAGAGAGAGACAGAGACAGAGAGAGAGAGAGAGAAAGGGAAAGAGAGAGAGAAGGGGAAAGAGAGAGAAAGGGGGAAAGAGGGAGAGAGAGCTGGGAAAAAGGGAGAGAGAGACATGAGAAGAGAGCAGGGAGAGGCAGGGAGGGAGAGGGAAAGAAGGAAGAAGAGGGGGAGGGAGGGAAAGAGAGGGTGGAGAGTGAGAGAGAGGGGGGAGGGAGAAGGAAGGGGTGGGGGGAGGAAGGGAAGTTGAGAGAGCTGGAAAGAGACAGAGACAGAGACAAGAGGGAGGCAGGGATGAAGGTGAATTGAAGGCTCATGAGCGAGGATTCCATTGAAATGGGCAGGGGCAGGGCAGGGTGGGGCAAGGCAGGTCCAGTCTCTCCTTTGGGACCTTCTCAAGCTGAGTGATGATGAAGGGTTCCTGAAGGGAGGCCCTGGGAGGCCCCTGGTGCTCCCAGCCAGGTTCACAGGGCTTGTTTCTTTTATCTGTACAAAGGGTGAGGAGTAGTGAGGTGGGACACTGGAGTGCTGTGGCTCCCTATTACTGCTATGGCATGTAAAGCCTTCCACCCTGGTCCAGCTCCACAGACCTCCTTGCTACCTGTCTCCCAGAACGCTCCCTTTCCTATCTTTGCAGACACCCCCTCTTTTCCTCCTCCCCTTAGCATCCCTGGCTTCAAATTGCACCTGGTGCCGAGCCCTTCAGGGTCCTCCCAAGGGGCACCCCCCTCTCAGCTCCTCTCTGGGGTCAGACACTCTCGGCTTTACTCAGTACCCCCAGCATTCAGCAGAGTGCCTGGCCTCTTCAGTACTTGTTTATGGGCTGAGTGTTTGTCTCTGACAGTCCAAGGTAAACCTTTGGACCAAATGAGAAACCAGTGAAGACTTCTTCTTTTGGAGCAGGCCCTGGGGGCCAGGGCCTTGCTGCCTCAGTGGGTCCAGCTGGGGCCTGGCTTTGGGCCTGGCACTCTGAGGAACTGAGAGCCCCCAGGCCTGAGTTTGTCGGGGCAGCTGGAGAAGCAGAGCAGCATGGGGGGGGGGGGGCTGTGTGGGTGTGGTGAGTGATGCCAGGAGGTGGGCAAGGCCGCTGCAGCTGCCCCCTTCTCTCCCCAGTGGCTCATCACGACCCAGAGAACACCCTGAATTGCAGCTTTCTGGAGCCGCCCTCTGTCCTGGAGCCTCCCTCCCCGTCTTGGTCTTCCAGGGCTTCCTTCTCCTCCTTTGACACCACAGATGAGGGGCCCGTGTACTGTGTGCCCCATGAAGGTGAGTGCACCAGCCTAGCCGGGAGACTCGCTGCATGCAGGTGGCCGGGGGGAGTCATTTAACTGCTCTGTTTGCCTAATAGTGGCCCCCAGGGGTGTTGCGAGGCCCTTTGCAAAGCTGAAAGAGCTTAATGAGAATATTTGTGGACATCGCTAAGCTTGCCACTTTTAGGGCAAGGTGGAATTTCTCACCCAGGATCCAAATGTAGGGAGATGTGAAAACTGGAGCCCCAGCATTTCCACTGCATTCACAGCGCAAGTGATGGTAATGGGGATGATGGTGTGAAGGGCTGGGGACAGAAGGGAAAAGCGGCTTGGTCCTGCCCTCCAGGAGCGTCAGCTCAGCTGACCATTCTCACAGTGGGGTACAAAGAGGGGGGGCGGTACTTTAGGAGCTCATTTTAGACCAAAGAACTGTCTCCCCCTGGAGAGACATGAGCCTGAATGTGGTGGAAGGCTGGGGTGCCCCCTCCCTCCTAGTCCTGCTCCAAGGCTGGACATGGGCAGCCTCATTGCCTGGCCTGTTACTTCTCCCCAGTGGCGCGCTCCCCTCCCCCTTCAGTCCAAACTTCCTAACCCAGTGGGCCGATTCTTATTCACTGGGCTTTCTGCCCCATTCTCAGGCAGCTCCTTGTCCTTAGGCCTACTCATGGGCTTTAATCAGCCCAGCTCCCAGGCCTCGGGAGTGGAGAGGCTTTGGGGGAGGCCAGGTTGGAGGCAGTTCCTCCCTGCAGTGCCTTCATTTGGGGGGCCTGGAGGTGGGGATGAGTGGGGTTAGCTTTGTTCTGCTTGATGTAATGAGATGCCCCTGCCAGGCAGACAGGGGAGATTCCTAGGAAGACCTTTCTCATAATCAGCTGCCTTGAAAGGGGGTGTTTAAGCAGAGCCTGGCCTCCCTCCTCTCTGGGAGGAATGGTGGAGAGTCTCAGTCAGGCTCTGGGTCAGACTGGCTGGTCCAGCTGAGATCCCACTCCTTGCATTCAGAGACCTGTGACCCCCAGCCCCCATCGCTGCCTCTGGGGCCCACTCCCACCTTTCCTTCTCAGCCCCTGTCCTCAGAGCCCTGGGTGGGGTGGAGGGGTCCTCCCCCTGGGGTGCAGCGTTCATTGTCTAGCCCACACAAAGTCTGGGAAGAGAAGAGTGTACAACATCAGAAATGAGCCTGCAGAGAAGGGCAGGGGCAGGGGAGGATTCAGGAGCCTGGCCAGGAAGAATCAAAGCCTTGGGAATGGGGCAGAGGCTGGGCATGGGCATCCTTGGGCACCCTAGCAGCTGCAGTTGTGCCATTCACAGAGGCAGGGGAGGCGAGGGGTTCAGAGCCCTAGAGATGTAGGCAGCTGTGGGCCAGGGAAAAGCCCTGGCTCAGGAGGGAAGAGAACGGGGCTGCCCCCGGACCTCGGCCACCGGCTCAGCACTGACCATAGAGGAATCATTGCTCAGGCTGGCGCTGTTTCCTCATCTATAAAATGATCTCTAAGGGCACCCCCAGAGCATTCTTTTCTTCCCAACTCTGATATTGTGTTCTCAGGCCCCTCCTAGCCCTGCCATCCCCTGTTCTAGGGCCCTCCCAGCCCTGACATTTCTTGTTTTTAGGGCCTCCCCAGTTATATTTCACGTTTGTAAGGGCCCCTTAGAGCTACCTAGATGTCTGACCTCGGTCAGTGTGCCCTTGATAACAAGGAAAACCTGAGGCGGGTAAGAGGCATCCAGGTGTGTATTCTGCCTCAATGACTGCACGTCAAACACGGGGGCATTGAGCATGCACCATCAATGGAGAAGCACTCCCCGCCTATCAGGACCCTGTTGTTGGGACACCTGACAAAAGGGCAGATGGAAAGGGAATAAAAGGGGCAGGTGAATAAGGCTTGGGGGGCAGCAGCAAGAGGAGATTTGTGAGACAATAAAGATGCTTGGCCACTCCACTGAGGTGTGTGGCACTATTCTGTCCATATCCGGAGTTCTCCGAAGAGTCGTCGGGGCGACTGAGAGCACCCGCAGGGCCGTGGGGGCGGCCGTGCACAACTGCAGGGCCGTGTTAGGTACTCTGGGGCCCCTGGGGTTCCCGAGTCCGGCTGGCCCCGACAATGGTCTTAAGGGCCTTCAAGATGGGTCTTTTGTTAAATGCCTCTACTATCAATTTTAAGTAAGAAGATTCTGCTTATCCCTTCACAGAGTCGATGCCTGAGGGTCCGGAGGGAGAGCCCCCAGGTGCCCCCACTGAGGTGCCTGTGGTCCCTGGGCCCAGGGAGGGGGAAGATGCCAACACGTGTCCCTCCAGGGCCGCTGACAGCCGGGAGACTGTGCTGCTTGGATCGTCGGACAGCGAGAGGTCAGCCTCTAGCCCGGAGCTCCCGGCAGCAGCCCTCTATGCCCGTGTGGCCCGTCTCACCAAGCAGCCTGGGGCCGAGGCTGAGGGCCTGTCCCCTTCCCCTGAGAGAAGAAAGCCCCCACCCCCAGACCCCTCCACCAAGCCAAAGGTGTCCTGGATCCATGGGAGGTACAATTCCCACCAGTCTAATTCCTTGCCTGCCTCCAGCAAAGCCCCTGATGCCAGCCACTGCCTGAGCAAAAGGAAACGGACCCCCAGTGAGACATCCTCTGGCCTCCGCGGGCGGGGCGAGGAGCTGGGCAGCCCCAGGGGCCTGGACAAGGGCCAGAAGCCCCCCAGTGTCCCTGAGGGCCGGCCAGGGGGTGGTGAGGAATTGTTGGCTCAGGGTCTCCCTCGGGCCCGGGAAAGGGGCCTCACAAGCTCGGAGCCTATGGATGCCAGCTTGCAGAAGCTGGGGGCCAGTGGCCCAGGTGACAGGCCCCGGGTTGAGGGGCTGTCTTCCCGTCTGTCTCCTGAGACAGCCATGCTCCTGGCCATGCAGGTCAAGGAAAAGACTGGGAGCCTTGGCCGGGGGGAGGTGGGCACCCAGCAGAATGGGCTGGGGGTCCCCCAGCCACACCGGGAGAAGCCTGCCCCCCCCCAGAAGGCGAAGCGCTCCAGCTTGCCTGGCTCCCGGAAGGCTGGTCCCTCCACCTCCCCAGCCCTTCACAAACCCCAGGTATCCGGCCTGGAGACCCCGGCTGCCTCTGGGGACCTCCTCAGGCCTGGGGCCGGGAAGCTGGACACTGGCAGGTCAGGAAGCCAGGAGCCATCTGGTCTGGCTGAGGTGCCCAGGAAAAAGACCCCCATCCAGAAACCACCCCGGAAAAAGAGCCGGGAAGCTGGTAGTGGGAAGCAGGTCAAGGCTGTCACCTCCCCACCATAGGCACCACTGGGGAGAGGGAGGCCAGGGCCCTACCTGCACCCTTCCATCCCCTTCTTCCCCACCCTCAGGCCCTGCATCAGGCTATTAGGAACAGCATCCTTGTCTGTCTTCTCTGGAAGTACGTTGTTACTCTGATGTAGTCTGTAAATTGTACCTGGGTTTCAGCTTGGGCCCAGCCTGCAGAGTCAGACAAGCCCTGGCCAGTCTGATTTATCACTGACCAAAGCCAGGAGAGCCCTGGCCAGGGGATGCCTTCTTGTTAAGGGAGCCCTGGCTGGTCTGGTTCTCATTGGCCAAAGCCAGGAAAATGCCCAAAGCAGAACCTCTTTTTAGGCTAAGGTCGGGAGTGCTCCAGGCAGCTTGGCTGATTGTACCTCATGGAGGAGGGCTGACCTTCCTGAGCTCCTGAAACTGCTTCCTGCCCTCTGCCTTGCCTTGGCCCAGCCCAGCTGTCCCTCTCCCCTGTGGCCAGGAGAGCTCTGTGCCGTCCCCTCCCTATTCCCCTTCTCTGTCTGTCCCCTGCTCGTGCCAGCCCTGCCCCCAGCCCTGCCTTCCTCTGCAGCCAAGCTGGTATTGACTGCTCCACAGTGGACATGGGAGGGGATGCCTGTGGCCACATCCAGAGGACAGGTGTATTTATGAGCTAGCTCCTGCTGGAGCCTGGCACGCCTGGCAGAGATACCCCGCAGGATGGGTCTCCGACAGGTGTGTCTGTGTGTGTGGGGAGGGTTTTTGCTAAAAGCTTTCTTAATAAAGACGTGTATCTTTCCGGAGCTTGGGTGATGATGTCCTGCCTGCCTGCCTCCCCCCACCAGCTTTTGGAGAATGTGCCGTGGGAGCAGGGACTCTGACGGGATGCTGGGCTGGAAGAAGACGGGATGGAGCAAGATGGATTCTCTTCTGCTGGGGCCCAGAAGGCAGGCCTGAGAACAGTTGGGGAGCAGCTAGGAATGGGCCACCTCAGGAGGGAGTGTGCTCTCCATCCCTGGAGCACTTCCAGCAGAGGCTGGGGGGGGGGGGCCCTTGGGGGGTCGGAATGGGCGAGCCACCTCTGCTGGTCCTCAGCATCAGATTCTGTGGTTCTAATTATGAAATGAGGGGTCCTGAGTGTGAGTCTTATGGGGCCCTGGGCATGTCTCCTTTTCAGTAACATGAGGTAGCCTCATGGAAAGAGAACCTGCTGTGGACTCAGGGGCCCCAGATTCAGAGGCCCCTGCCTCTGTGACCTTGAGACGGTCACTTAACTCCTCTCGGCTTCCGTTTCCGTATCTGTAAAGTGTGGAGGTTGGCCTTGGCGGCCACCAAGGGACCTTTCAGCTCTCAGTGAAAGAGAGAGAGCAGGAGGGCTTGGAGCAGCCAGCGATGGCTGTGCCCCTCACATTCCTCTGCCGCCCCAGCTAGGGCCTCCAGACCGTGGCTGCCGCCCAGCCTGGCCCTGGCTCAGCCCCCTCCAGAGCAGACATTTGGCTTCTGAGGTTTCCCGGTCCCCCCGAGAGCCAGCACAGAGCTCCACTGTCCTCCCTGCGTGTCCTTCCTTGTCTTTAGGCAGGAAGCCCCCTGCCCTGCCGGGCCCCAGCCTGCAGGCTCCCTGGGAAGGGCGGTTTGGGGCCCCTCCCCCGGCTCTGCTTCCTGCCCTGCTCCCACCAGGGTCCCCCCACCAGCCCCGAGGTAAAGGCTGGCACCTCCTCAGCCTGGCATTCCAGGGTCTGCACACATTCACAACCACAGCCTCACAGAGGGAAAGGAGCCTGTGTTTGGGGCCAGATGTGGTTTGATTCCTGGCTCTAAGGGTCAGTGGGATAGTGAGAAGAACCCTGGACTCAAGACGGGGCCTGGATGTGAATCCTCCCGCTGATGTTTGGAGCTGTGTGACCCGGGAGACCTCAGTTTCCCGGAGGTGTTTCCCAGCTTGACGTCCAGGGTGCTGTTGTCTGTTCTGCCTGCACTGACGTGCCCCTGGACGCTGGCCTTCCCGTGGCAGCCGAGGCAGGATGAGCAGGCAGCACATGGTGGGATGGAGGCCCGAACCCTGCCATCTCCACAGGCCTTTCCTCTCCAGTGCCAGGGGATGTAGGCCGTTCTCCCCATTGTACAGAGGGCGACACTGAGGCCTGGAGAAGGGCAGAGCCTGGGCTTTCCCCTCTTCTGGGGCTGCAGACACAGACAGTGCCCGTGGCTCACAAGTCAATGTGGGGAGGTTGTGGGGGGACCCTATGAGGCAGGGAAAATGGGAGAGATGCAGAGGGAGGGTCAGGGAGAGGGTGAACAGGTCCTGGCACTTCCTCTTCGCCACCTTCCCCTGGCCTCCAGCCTCCAGGAAGCCCACCAAACTCTGCTCCCAGAGTGAGGTGCCCACCTCTCACCCCCAGTCCTCCCGGCAGAGCCGACCAGCTGCCTACACTGTCCTCTCAGTCTGGGGGGGACCGCCTACACTGTCCTGTTGGTCTGGGGGGCACTGCCTACACTGTCCTTTCGGTCTGGGGGGCACCACCTACACTGTCCTCTCAGTCTGGGGGTGGGAGACCCGCGCCTCTCCCTCCCCTCACTTCCCTTCTGCCAGGACAAGCATGTGTTCAGCACCTGGTGTGCACAGGGGCAGATACGGAAGGAATGGAAAAAAAGGGGTGAGGGCGGCCCCCCTCTGGATCCTGGCTCCACAGCTGGTCTGGTCCTTCCCAGGGGATGCCTGCGGTGGGATCCAGCCCCATCTCAGCCGGCTGAACCGCTGATCTACCCTGCTCAGGTCCTGGGACAAGAAGGTCCTCTCTGCCTTCAGACCTGGAGCTGGGGAGTCCTCAGGATCAGACCCTCAGCACCCCAGCCTGAGCCCTGCTTTCTCCAGCACTCAGGCTACCCCTGATCTGTCCCTTCCCTGATGGGCACCCCCGTCCAGAACCTGCCACCTCAGCATCGCCTCCCACCACTGCTTACCCAGGCAGCTAGGCTTGGGGTTTACCCAGGATCTATGCGGGCCAGCCCTGGGGGTCACCCCCTCCAATCCTTCCCTGCCTGTCCTGGCTTTCACGGACAGCTGCCAAGCTGAGGCACTCTCTGGTGGGAGGGCAAGTGGGAGGCAGTAGCAAAGGCCACCCGCTCTGGCCGCCCGCTCTGCCTGGTCTTCCTGAACCTCAGCTCCCAGGCCCTTCCTTGTAGCCTGGGGTCTTGGGGTGAGGGGCAGGGGAGGAGGCAGGAAATGGGCCGGAGCAGGGGCTGATGCCCACAGCCAGCTAGGCCTGATGGGACGCCCTGTGCTGGGAGCCTCTGGTTGCCATGGGGATGTGGGACTGCAGAATCCACATCTGGTAGTTATTGAGGGGAGAAAAATTATGAGTCGTGGAAAAAAGCAAATATTTTCTGTAGCAGAAAGAATGAAGGAGGCGGGAGGTCTGTGGGGTCTGGAGCCAGCCTTCTCCGCCCCCCATCCCCTTCCCCTTCCCTGGCTCAGGGAGGGGCTGCACAGGCTCCCAAGCCCAGAGACACACACAGGTCCCCCCCATTGCACACAGGTATGAGCACGTTTGGATAGCTCCCAGGCAGAGACACACAGACACAGGCACACACAGAGACACACAGACACATACCACACAGACACACAGACACACACCACACAAACACAGACACACACAGACAGACACACCACACAGACACAGACAGACAGACATACACAGACATAAACACACACCACAGACACACAGACACACCACACAAACACACACAGACACACAGACACACACCACACAGAGATAGACACACAGACACACAGACACACACCACACAGACACACTCACACAGACACACCACACACAGACACAGACACAGACACACCACACAGAAACAGACACACACAGACACACATACACACAGACACACACACCACACAGACACACAGACATAGAGACACACACACACCACACAGACAGACATAGACACAGACATACCACACAGATAGACACACACACACACCACACAGACACACATACCACACAGACACACACAGACAGACACACCACACAGACACACAGACACATACCACACAGAAACAGACACACACAGACACAGATACACATACACACACATACAGACACAGACACCACACAGATACACAGACATACACAGAGACACACACACACCACACAGACAGACACACAGACACGGACATACCACACACATACACACAGACACACACACCACACAGATATACAGACATCACAGAGACACACACACACCACACAGACACACAGACACACCACACGGACAGACACACAGCCCCCCCCCCCCCACGCTGGCCTTCCTCTCCCAGACACATACACAGGTGCCTACACTTCCTAACCAGACATGTGTGCCCTTCACACACACCCACACCCCAAATACTCTGTCCCTGTACCTACAGTAACATCCCCTCCACTGCCCTGTCCCTCACAAACCCACTTCTAATGCGTAGGTAGGCCCATGGGCCCACAGCAATAACCTTCTCCCCACAGGCCCCCTGTACACACAGCCACACCCACACATGCAGAGGGACATGCTCATGTTTGTGCACACCTACAACACACAGGTCCTCCTCATTCCCCTGCCTGCCCCCAGACCCCCAGGGGAGGGTGGTTGACCCTCAGGCTGTCTGATCATCCCTAGGGAAGGGTGAGAAGGCCGGGTCTGGAGTCTGGAGCAGGTTCTGTCTCAGCTTCCTCTGTACACCCTCAGGGACCACCTGAGTGTGCAGGGTAGCTGAAAGGCTGAGGGAGGGACTTGCCATGATCTCTGGAAGAAGCCTCTATTTAGGGTCTTCCTCCAGCTTCTCAGCCAAAGGAGGATTCTGAGGAGTCAGCACTCAAAGGACCCTGAAAAGAGCTGCTCACTTTGGGCAGGAGCCTCAGCCCAGCTCTGCCAGTATGGTGCCCACTCCAACACAAACCATTGACAGCAGCCATGACTCCCCTACTGGAGAAGGGGACCCGCCTTCCTCACCACCAACACTGACCCCTGATGGGCAGGTAAGCCTTGGAACTTCAGGAATGGCCTTGCCCCCATCAGACCACCAGCCCTGATCCCAGCAGAACCTCTGGAGCCATCATCCTTCCCTTGTGGAGGGGGGAGCTGGCGAGCACCGTGGATGGTGCCTTCCTGCCCTCCACAAAAGCCACAGGGACTGAAGGACCCAGACATCAGTCCCTGGTGTGTCTGATGGTTGGGTCAGTGGCAGATTCAAGGAGACACTCAAGGAGAGGTGTGAACATCTCTGTACCCCGGTGGGCAGCTGCAGCTGAAACATCCCATCCTGTGGTCTCCCCCGGGGAATGGGACGTCCCACTTTTCTGATTTTCTCTTTGCATCCTCAGTGTTTAGCAAGATTCTTGGTATGTGAAACATAAATTATGTCTGTCCTCCTTCCCTCACTCCCTCCCTTTCCCCCTCCTTCCTTCTTTCCCCTCCTTCCTTCCTTCCTCCCTCTCTTCTTTCCCTCTTCCCTCTCTCCCTTCCTTCCCTCCTCCCTCCCTTCCTCCCTCCTCCCTCCTTCCCTCCCTCTCTCCCTCCCTTCACCTCGTGATGTTACTGGCCCTCTTCTAAAAGGAAGGACAATTCTTTTGCAGTAAACAAGGGGTTGCTGACTGACCCCTGTCTGCTTCAGTGCCCTCCTCTGTAAACTGGGGGCACTGACAGCATTTACTTCCCAGGATCGTTGAGGATCAAACGGAATAACCCTTGTAAATCGCTCTGAAAGTCTTACTAAATCTCCGCTGCTTGTTAGAAGTCACCGGAGCAGTCCCGGCATCCTCCGCCCCTCACTCCCGGGCGCATCACACACTGTATCATCGGAACCGCACAGGTCTCCGAGGAGAGGTTTTAGACAGACGGGAGCCCCGGGGCCCGGAGAGGCGAGTGGTTTGTCTAAGGCCACAAAGCTAAGTGGCCGGGCCAGGCCTTCTGACGCCCACTTCGGAGCTCTCTCCACGTGCCGTGTGAACGGACAGTAATGAGACACCTTTGCTCGACCCTAAGCACTTGGGGGGATGCAGACGCGGCCAGCTCCGAGGATGAGGAGTGGGCGAAGGGGGTGGGTGTGCATCCCAAGCTTCCACCGAGTCTGGGGGGCTCCGGCCCCTGGCCCGCTTGGGCCGTCCCAGCTCGAGCCCAGCGCTGCAGCTGGCGCCGGCCCCGTGCGGGTACCAGCCTCGTCCCAGCCGCCACCTTTGGGCAGGTAGGGCATGTGCCAGCCTTCTCGGCCTGACCAGGAGCAAGGGACGGCAGGAACCACCGCGTGCTTTTACGTACTTTTACTTTTTACCCCCAGAGCTTAGAACTGCTCCTGGCACACAGTAAAGGGGCCACACCCGACTTTTGGGCTGCCGGGCAAGTCCCCGCCCAGCTTCCTGACTTAGTTCCCTCCTCTATCTGCTGGCGCCTCCCCCAGTTCCCCCGGGTTTCCTTTGGATGCAGGGTCCCACCCGTCACCTCTTCTCCCCCATCACCAGGCTCCCAGAATGATGACCCGCTGCTCTCCTGCCCGATGCTTCATCTCCCATCTCCGAGCCTTTGCCCTGGCCGTCTTCTCCGCCGGGAGTGCCCTCCCTCCTCATTTTCCCTGCGGTTTAGTAGTTTTCAGTCACTTCAGACTCCTCCGGGCCTCACTGGGGGTTTTCTTGGCAAAGGTGCTGGAGTGGCTTGGCGTGCCCTTCCCCAGCTCGTTTTACAGATGCGGACACTGAGGCCGACAGGGTGAAGTGACTTGCCCAGGGTCACCCAGCCTCTGAGGCCCTGAAGCTGGGTTTGGACTCGGGCTGGCGCTTCGTGCACTAGGGCGCCATCTAGCGCCCGCACCCGGGGCTCCGTCCAGGCTCTGCTCCCGCGCCGCCAACCCGCGGCATGCGGTGATTTTTGTGCTCCTGCCGGAGGGGAGTTCCTCGAGGGCTCGAACCTCCCAGCACACAGTAGGTGCGCAGCTCTACTTTACTGAATTGCAGCCTGCTCCCGCTCCTAGAAGGAAACTGGGGGGCGGGCTCTAGCTGCTAAGGGCAGGGTTTGTGTGGACTAGGGCGAGGGGTGCAGCCACTCCTTCGTACGGTTGCGGTTGAGCAAAAGGGCTCCAATCTGGCTGAGTACGGCCTGGGTAGGAGGCAGCCTCTTTGTGGATCTGCACCTGCGCAGAAAGCTGCGGAGGCGGTGGGGCTGTGCAGCGCAGGCGCAGACGGACCCAAACCTCCTCGCGAGGAGGCGGGGCAGCCTCGCTGTGGCGCTGCGCCTGCGCATAGTGCGGGGGCTCGAGCCGGGCCCGGGCGGTCACTATGGAGCGCTACGTGGGGGGCTACGAGGAGGCGGCGGATGGCACTCGACAGCAGGAGCGGCACTACCAGCTGCTGTCGGCGCTGCAGGGGCTCGTCAAGGAGCTGCCCAGGTGAGCGCGGGACGGGGCGCCGCGGCTGAGGGCCCGACCCGTGACCCCGTGAACCGAAGCGCCCCTCCCCCACCCCGACCTCTCAGACACCCCCCCTCCCCCCCCCCCCCCAGCTCAGCAGCCTCCGGCCTGGGTGACCCGGCTCCAGGAGTCGGGGACACCAGAGGCCGCCTTAGGGCGGGCGGTGCCCCCGAGCGCTGAGGCCCTCCCTTCTCCCCAGCAGCTCCTTCCAGCAGCGCCTGTCCCACAGCACGCTTAGCGACCTGGCCCTGGTGCTGATCGACGGCACCGTGTTCGAGATCGTGCAGGGGCTGCTGGAGATCCAGCACCTGACGGAGAAGAGCCTGTACAACCAGCGGCTGAAGCTGCAGAGCGAGCACCGGGGTGAGCCCCGCGCCCGCCCCGCGGGGGGCCGTGTCCTGCGGGAGGGGGAGCACCTGGGGCATTCCGAGCAGATGATCCCGTCGGGAGGGGGGCAGGTGACTGGCCCAGGGTCACCGCCCTAAGGGCCTCGGGGTTGGGCTCCCCGCCCCGGCCTGCCCTGCCCCCAGCACCCCGCGGGCCGGCCCCTCTGCTCCACCTCCTGCTCCGTCTCTGGCCTGGCCCAGGCTCCCTTCTCCTCGAGGCCCCAGCCCTGCGCTTCTCTCCCCCGCAGTGCTCAAGCAGACGCTGCTGAACAAGCACAAGGAGGCCCAGCAGGCCTGCAGGCCACACAACCTGCCCCTCCTGCGGGCGGCCCAGCAGCGCGAGCAGGAGGTGAGTGCGGGCGGTGGGGGCGTGGGGGGGGCTGCCCTGGCCCCCCCCTGCACCAGCGGCCTGTCGGGGAGGGGGCAGATGCGGGAGGCTTCCCCTCCCGCCTCCCGGATTCCTAAGAAGCCCTGCCTGAGCAGGCGACCCCAAAGCCTGGTTTCCCTTTGTGCTCTAGACCGTTGTGGGGTCCTGGCAGGAGGCCCCGTGGGCTGGGTCAGGTCTGACTCCAGCTTCTCCGTCTGCTGCAAACATGCTGTGGGACCCCTCGTCCTCTGGGCCTCGGCTTCCCTCTGTACAGCGGGGAGCTTTGGGGCGGCTGAGAAGGTCCTGCCCAGCTCCCGCGGTCTGTGATTGGGGGGGTCATTGACTTGGAGTTTGGCTGGGATTTGGGACGTGGGTGCCCATCCTCCTTAGCCCCCTGCCTTGCTTGAGAGCTATCAGACCTGGCTGGAGGCCATTGGGGGAGTGGGTGGTGACTTGTCTGATTCTGGCAGGGCCGTGTCTGGGGGTGCTTCTTGGGCCCAGCTTTTGGCTGGGGGCTGCCTCGTTCCCCTGTTTCACCCTCCTGGGCCAAGCTGCTCTCCTGGCCTTGTGGGGGCTGTAAGGCTCCCCCCAAGATAACTGAGCTGGCTGGCACTGCATGGCAGTGGGTGGCTTAGAGGAGCCAGGCTCGGGGGGCTTCCTCATTCTTCCAGCAGGCCTGTGAGGGTCAAGGTGAGAGGAGGAGAGGGGAGCGGGGCAGCCTGTGGAAGGAAACAGGAAGGAGAGAGTTTTGTGACTTTTTTGGCCAGTGGAGAAGGCTGTGAAGGAGCAGGGTGTACCTGGAAGGGAGTCTGTGGGTGGCCCCAGCCCAGAGGTGACTTCCTGAGGCTGCCCAGGGAACTAAAGACTTCTTGCGCTCTGGTCTGTGGTTATGGGTGTGCCTGCAGCCCTCTGTCCCCAGGGCCAACCCCTGGGCTGCTCTCCTTCCTTCTTGGCCCTGGGCGTGGGGAGATGTCATGTGGCTGTTTGGGGACAGCACTGTCCCCCCCACTGCCCAGGCTCCCCCAGGAGAGGGACCCTTCACTCAAGGAGAGAGCCTGCCAGCCCCGCCATGAGCTCCTTCTGCTCTCCAGGGTGTTCACTGGCAGCCCCTCTGGTGTTGGCAGCACTCCTGCCTATCTCCTGGTCCTCCTTCATCACTGATGATGCCCCGGGTGATGGAGAGAGCTTGGAAAATCTGGGCAGATGCTGTGGCCCTGCACAGAGCTCATCCTGGGGATTTGCTGGAGGAGCTGAGAAAGTGCCTGGGTCAGCAGGGCCTTTGTTTGCACTCCTGGGGGCTGACTGGAGGTGGCTGGGTCCGGAGTCCAGCTGGGTGAGCAGGGTAGGGCACGCCACCTCTCTCTGGGCCGCAGCTTCCTCATCTGTAAGCCCCTTCGTTGTGTTGTTGCCGACTGCAGGGGCCATGTTGGGGTCCAGCTCCTCCCCCTCACCTACGTCCTCCTCTCACCGCAGGCCGTGGAGCATCGCATCAGAGAGGAGCAGCGCATGATGGATGAGAAGATTGTGCTGGAATTGGATCAGAAAGTGGTGGATCAGCAGAGCACCCTGGAGAAAGCCGGTGTCACAGGCTTCTACGTCACCACAAACCCCCAGGTCAGGGCTGAGGGGCTTTGGGCGGCCCCCTCCCTTCTCGGGGCACATTACCTGCTGTAAGCCTCTGCTGTCTCCTTTTCACCAGGAGAGAGAGCTGGGCAGAGTTTCGAGGCCTAGGTTTGAATCCTGCTGCCACCATTATATGGCGCTGTGACCTCAGACACAGCAGAGGCAGCTGCCGGTGGTGCAGTGGTTAGCTCACTGGGCTGGTCAGCTCCAGTCTGGCCCCAAACCCTCACTCTGGGTGACCTGGTCACTTCACTTCTGCCTGCCTTAGTGTCCAAGTGAGCTGGTGTTTGGGAGGCAAACTGTAAAGCACTTGTTGTTCTTAGAGGGGCTAAGGCTGTCCCTTGGTGGCTCACAAGACACTTGTAGAAAGGCAGAGGACCACGGATGATCCCCAGGGTGTGGCTGTGGGCCCGGGGCTGGCAGCATCGCCATGGCCCTCCCCTTTTGCAGGCTCTTGGCCTGAAGTCTGAGCTGTCTCCATGGGGCCTGAGGGGGCCGTCTGGCAGCTGCTGCCCCTGTAGGTCCCTCGGGCACCTCCGTGTTTTGCCTGGGTGGGCTGGGTGCTTCTCTGTGGGCCTTGCTTCCTGGGGGAGGACGTCCCTGTAGGACGGGTCTGCCAGTTAACTGCATATCCTCTCTCATTCCCCCTGCTCTTAGGGAAGCCTTCCCCTTTTCCCTCTGGCTTCTGCCACAATGGGACCCTCTTCCGGGGAGATCTTTGGCCCAGTCCCCTCTCCTAACAGTCTTGCCCTGCTGCGGCCCCGGGGCTGCCACGCCAGTGCAGACCTCGGCTCTGTCACTCAGAAGGATTCCCGAGTGCTGGGCAGACTGTGGGGGAGGGGCCCCGGACTCCCCAGCCTGGCAGATGCATCGGCCCCAGGGTGGGAGCCCTGTGGGCCTCTGCACCTGCCAGCATGAGTTGTGATTTCACAGATGTGCGCAGCCTCAGTGGGCCCTTAGAGGCTCTGGTGGGTTGTGGACACCTGATGACCCCCTATAGACAGTACAAAGTGGGGAGAGGGGCCCGATTCTTCTTTCTCTAAACAGCTTTAAAAAGGGAATCCAAAGGAGGGTCCTGCAGACTGTAGCCAGGCAACAAAATTAACGTGTTAATTAGCATTGCTTTGTCAGGGTTAATTAGCATACCAGGGTCTGGGTCCTCCTGTGGTTGACATAGCACACACCATGTTCTAGCTTGAGCCAGGCCTCTCTGGCCCTCCTGGGCCCCCACATATCCCCCTACTTGCTTTGGGGCCCCGAGGGTGGGGGGGGGTGGGAGCTGGGGGGCTCAGGTGCTGGGGGGCTCAGGTCATCCTTGGATGCCAGCTCCTTAGAGCAGCACTGTCCTTGTGGATATGGGTGCTCAGCATCGCCTTGGACCAGTGCGATGGCCTGGCCACAACACACTGGGGAGAGCAGTGATGCTTCACATCTTTGTAGGACACTTTCTGATGCCTTTTGAGGTGCTGTGGATACAGGCCAGCTGGGCCTGGAGGCTGCAAGACCCAGTTCACATATGGTCTGTGCACTTCCTAGCCGTGTGACCCTAGGCAAGTCAATTCCCTGCTGTCTGCCTCAGTTTCCCCAGCTGTAAAATGGTGGCAACAGCACCTGCTTTCTGGGGTTGTCGTGAAGGTCAAATGAGAGCGTATTTGTACTGTACTTAGCACAGTGCCTGACGAGGGGTAAACACTTCTGCCTTCTCTCCCTCCCTCTCTCCTTTCCTCCTCCCTCTCTCCCTCCCTTCTTCCCTCCTTTTCTCCCTCCCTCCCTTACCCCTCCCTCCCTTCCCCCCTCCTCCCTTGTAAGCCTTCCTGCCCTCACCAGGTTAAAAGGTAATTGGAAAATGTTTAACAAAAGACATGTCAGACCAGCACCTCACAGATGATGTTAACTTGTGCTTTTATAATCCCATGAAGGCCTTAGGAGTCCAGTTCTGTTGAGTCTGAGCCCCCTGCCTCCCAGCCAGCAGCGGAATGGTCTCAGGCCCCTCCCAGCCCTGGCACAGGAAGAGATGGAGGTCTGATTTCAGCCTTGACTTCAGCTTGTTTCTCTTGCTAACAGGAACTGACCCTGCAGATGAATTTACTGGAGTTGATTCGGAAGCTGCAGCAACGGGGATACCAGCCTGGAAAGCCCTTCCCCTGAGCACGGCCTGGGTGCCTGAACTGGCTGCGTCAGCTTCTCTGCCGGTGGAAGGCTGGGAGAGCCCCCACCTCAGCAAAGATCCCTTGGCCTTTTCCACCTGGGAGGTGTTTGGCAGGCAGCTTGCTGGGGCGAGATCACTTGCCTTTCCCAAGGGGTTTCTAATTAAAATCTGAACTTAGAGAGGGACACCCCCAGTGTGTGGTCATCTGGGCAAGAGCCTCCAGCAGCAGCCTGGCTCCAGCCTCTCTGCCCCTTGGCCATGTTGGCAGTGAGGGGACAGCTCCCATGGTGGTCTCCCTGCTGCTTCTGGTGTGCCTGAGCAAGGATGAGTGAGGGGGGTGGGCCACATGGTCCTGGGACCCTCATCTGGGTATGTGAGTTCAGTGTCCTGCCCCTCAGAGGCCGGCTGGCCCCTTGTTGAGGCTTCTTCTGTGGGGACACTGCCCCCTGGTGTCCTTGACCCTCCAGAACGGAGCCCAGCCTGGGGCACTGTGCTGAATCTCTGCTCTGATAGCATAACTGTGTGACCTTGGCCAAATCCTGTTGCTTGGTTCTTTATCTTTAAGATGGGTCTAGTTTTATTTTCATTGCCCACTGGAGAAGCAACTGACTGAGTGGACAGAGCCAGCATTCATCAGGATGACCAGGGTTCAGGGCACCACCCCCATGCTGGACCAGATAAGTCTCATCAGTTCATACCCCTTCCCAAACACCCAACTGACACACAGGGCCAGGGTGTTAGCCTTGAGCCAGTAACTGATTTGGGAAGTCCCCTCCAGGTGGACGCATGGGGGTTGGTTTGAGCAATGGAGACCGGGGCACTGTGGTAGGGACAGCCTTTCTTTGGAAGCTCTTTGCTCACAGCCACCTTGTGAGGTCAGGCACGTGAGCATTGCTCTCATTTTCCTGAGGGGGAGCCTGAGACTTGGGTGAAGTGACTTGCCCCAGGGTCACACCCTTAGTCATAGTCTGAGTCCTGGGAGTTTTGGCCAGGTCTGGGGCACCTGGGCTTCTCCTGGTTAGCCCCTCCCAGTGTTTGTCCCCTCCCCAGCTTCCTGCTTAGCTGATCAGTCCCAATCAGAAGTCACCCGTCCCTGTTTGATTCAGCCTTTGAATAGTCTGCCCTGTCACTTCTAATTAACATCTTAAAAGTCGTGCTAACATTGGAACTACGCAGAGAAGATTGACATGGCCCTGTGCAGAGGTGATATGCGTGTTATTTTAAATGTCCACTCTGTGTATATGTACATGTGTGGGTATGTATGTATGTAGGTGGATCTGTGTGTCTGTCTCTCGCCTTTCCCCCCCTTTTGGATGGGAGCTCCACGAGGGCAGGAGCCAGGTCTTGGCACTCTTCCTCCATGCACTGTATTTTTCTCCATGATTATTTATGGAATAAATGATGAATTTGAGTCCATGGCCCAGGGTCCTTTTGGGCCCAGCCAGTGGATGCCTGCTTTGTCCTTTCTTCTCTTCTGCTTGCACAAGATAGTCCCCCACCCCATCAGCCTGGCTGGGTGACGAGGCCCTGCCTTATAGTCCAAAGGCTCCCGCTGTCCCAGATTTCCTTGGAGCTGCTCCTGAGAACATCAGGCCCTTTTCCTCTGGGAGCCTTTGAAGGGGACGGGATCTAGTCCTGGGGCTTAGGCTTCCTTGCTGGTCAGTCAGCCACCTAGGGCACAAGTTCTGTAGCTAAACCATCATATTTTATCATTGATTTATTTGTGAGGCAATCAGGGTTAAGTGACTTGCTTAGGGCCACACAGCTGGTAAGTGCTAAGGGCCCAAAGCCAAATTTGAACCCGGGTCCTCCTGACTTGAGGGCCAGTGCACTATCCACTGTACCACTTAGCTGCCCCACCTTTTGTTTTTGAAAAACATTTAAAAAAAAATACTTTTAGTCATCAACAAGACTAAACTTTTTACAGAATATTACATGCTTCTCATTAAAAATGGTACATTTGGCTTTTACATCCCCGTAATTTCTGGATGTCGCTACCCTTTTCCTCCCACACACTGAAACTTTCCATCTAACAAAGGAAAGTGGTTAAGCCATAGCTGACCAGGATGGGGGCCTATGGCGTGCAGCGTTCTGTACCCACAGTCCCCTGCCTCTGCTGACAACCGTAGGGCCTTGGGGGAGCCCTGTGGTAGCCAGCATCGTGCTGTCCTGTGAGTTGTGGCTGGGCTCAGCGGCCTGGGGCCAAGGGAAGTGACTTGGGCTCAGAGCTGGGTCCGTCCTGGGTGGGAGGTGACTGTAGCTCGTTGCCACCGAGGCAGCTTGGGGTCCATTTACCTGCTCTGCTGCTGCTCCATTGAAGTCACAGCTCTGGTCCAGGCCGTGTTTTATACACACTAAGAGGTCCTGAGTCTGTTTTGCCTTTATGCTTAGTGGTGTGATGTGGGCCACTGCACCCCTCTGCCTCAGTTTCCTCATCTGTATAATGGGGACAATAACCCCTGCTTCACAGAGCTGTGAGGATGAAATGAAGTGAGAGGTGTAAAGGGCTTTGTAGACCTCCAGGTGCCCTCTCAATGCTGGCTTCTTGTTCAATGTTTATTGCCGTCTTGCCCCTTCCTGCTCCTTCCCCTGGCATCCACAGGGCCGGGAGGGCAGTGGGCACGGCCCCTTTAGCTCGATCCTCTGTGCCCATCCTTCCGGGGCTTTCTCTTTGGAGGTCCCTGAGAGGCCCACAGCCCATGGAGGAGGCTCTCAGGCCCCCAGGTCACCTTCCCAGCTGACTTGAGTGATGGGCTTAGTGTTCTGTGGTTTCCTGCCATCCTCTGTGATGAGAACGTCAGCTACCTCATAGGGATTGTGGGCAAAATATGGGTGGCAGGGCCGGGGGTCCGGGTGGGGGTGGGCATTGCCAGGGGTATCTCAGCACCAGGCATGCCACAGCCTGCTAGACACCAAGGGATGGGGGAGTGTCTGTGAAGGGGCGTTGGGGGGTGGCTCAGTCCAGGACAGGATCAGGACTCAGAATGTCCCCGGGATCAGGGCCAGGACTCGGCCTGGGAAAGGGTGAGGGCTCAGGCTGGGCAGGAGTCGGCGAGCCCCAGCCTGGGCCAAAGCTCTGGCTCCCATCAGGCCAGCTTGAGCCCCTCCCTTCTCTCCCAGGAGGTGGCACTGCCTCCTCTCTCCTGGCTGCTCCTAACACCCAGCTAGGCAGAGGCAGGCTTGCTTCCCTCAGGGAGGAGCCGTCCTCACCAGCCCAGAGCCCTTGAGGAGGGCTAGGCAGGCTGTCCTGGGGACCCTTCTATTCTCTCCACCCTGGGACCCTTCCCTAGCTATTCCTCCACCTTCTACCTTGTCCCTGCCCCTGCTTGAGGATCCCACCTGCCCCCTCATTGCATGAGAATGCTGTCCCACCTCTGAAGGACTCCCAAGGGCAGGGGCAGGGGCGGCATCTTGTCTCCCCGCCCCCCCCCCCCCCCCCAGCCTCCCCTCTGCTCCCAGCCCTCAGAGCCCTTCTGTCTTTGGAGGAAGGTCATCCCAGCTGCCAGCTCCACCATCTCACGCTTCAGGCCCTTTTCAAGCCTCAGAGCCTTTAGTACCTGGCCTGGATTGACCTCCCAAATGCAGAGCAGTTTCAGCAATGTTCCCCTTTACCCTGGCCACATCCCAGACGGCCGTCTCTGGATGGCGCCATCACTAGACTCCAGCCACAACTGTGGCTTTCTCATTCAAGCACCATTTTCCCTCCGTCTCCATGGGACCTGCTCGTGCCTTGACCCTTCTGCACAGGCCTCCATGCCTAGCCTTGAACAGCGGCTCAATGTGGGAAGAGCATTGGCTGTGAAGGGGAAGACCTGGGACCTTGATGGCCCCTCCCAGGGAACAGGCAGGCTTCCAGACACTGAGGTTCGAGGTCCCCTGCAAAGCTGGGCCACAGGATGCTCCTAAGTGTTCAGGGTCAGGGCTCAGGCTTGGTCTGCTCTGGTGATTAAGCTCCGTCTATGGTCAAGGTCAGGATCAGGGAGCATTCTGGGATCAGGGTCAAGCCTTGATCTCTGCCTTTATTTCCCCTTGTCCCCCAATGCGTCACCTTGGAGGGAGCCCTCACAAAGCCAGGAGGCCTTGCCTAAGAGTGAGGGGAAGGGATGCACAGACAAAGTGTCTTGGCCCTAGGGGCTCTTCTCCACAAGCCTCCCCCCCCACCACTTCAGTGTTCCTCACTCCTCTCACTTTCTCCCTGTTCCTGAAATGTGGCCGTCCCGAGATGCCCCCATCCCTGCCAGCCTTCACCTCCTCCCATGATGGGCAGGACTCTGCGGCCAGGGGGAGGATGGCTTCTCTCTCTGCTTAACCAGCAGCCCTTTGGAGGTCTCAGCCATCACTGTGTGTGTAGAGCCTCCTTCCCCATCTTTGCCTTCTTTGCCCTCTAGGTCAGCCTCGGGAAGTCTGCAGGATTGCTGTATCTGGCTCAAGGTCACCTCCACAAGTGGCCATCATCCCAGGAGGTACCAGGGTGGGGAGACTTCAGGATTCATGGTGGCGATCCCCTCCCGGCCTGATCTCCCAGGTCCTAAACTCAGTTACAGTGACCTTTGCAGCATGGCCACCCTCAGATTGCCTGTCTCGGCACTGGATCCTCCCCAAGATCTGACCTCAGTTTCCTGACCTCCCCTCCTCACTCAGGAGGAAGCCCACAGTGGCCTGCCACCCCGCCACGTCTCCCTGTGTTCCCAGCCCATCTCTGCCCTTTGGCCTCATGGACCCAACACGTGCGGCCTCGATCCTCTGACCTTCTGACATCTTGTGAGGCAGCTGAGCCTCTTGAAGCTGTGACCTGTGCTGGTTAATTGCTGCCCTCCACAACGCTGGGCATCTGGATAGCCCCGGATGGGGGCAGGGTCTTCGATCAGGGTCAGGGCTCATCCAGGGGATCAGTCCACAAGTCTCTCTGTGTTTCTGATGGGACTGGGAGAGCTGCTTCCTCCTTCACCCGCTCATGGCCAGCTTTGTTCACTCTGGACCCCCAGAGCTGTCCTCTCTGGATGGCAGGGGCAGGTTTTCCCATAACCTCTGGGGAGTGAGGGCCAGGGTAGGAACGTGGTCACCATGGCTACACCTCCCTGGCAGTCTGGGGTTCTTTTCCTTCAGAGCTCCCTCTGGGCAGCTACAGGGACCCCACAGACTCCTGAGAGAGTGCAGGGTCCAGCCTCTGACCCATCAGTGACCAAGGGTGGGGTGGGCTATGGGACCCTGTCTAGCAGCACCTGAGACTGGATGGAAAGGGACCCAGTGAGTGGGGGCAGAAAGCCCCAGAGGCTGTGGAGGCTGCGGCCTGGGCGTCTGGGCTCTCGCACCCTTCTGGGATTTCAGGAGGTCCTGTCCCCAGCCTGGACCTCAGTTTTCCTGGCTGTAAAATAATACCCATCTAGAGTCCAGAGTCTCTCTGAGGCACAAACTCCACAGCAGATGGAAGGAGCCTGCAAATTTGAGCTCCCTTAGACTGAATACTTGAACATACATGATAATGCACACACACACACACACAGATACACCCAGACACACTCTCATATACACACACACAGACACACACACATCCAGACAGACATACCCAGACACACACTCACACACTCATACTCACACATACACATACACCCAGACATACCCAGACACACTCTCATATATACATACACAGACACACACACACCCTCATATACACACACACACACCCAGACACACTCTCATATACACACACAGACACACACTCATACACACACACACACTCAGACAGATGTACCCAGACACACACTCACACACACAGACACACACAGACACACTCTCATATACACACACTCATACACACACACATCCAGACAGACATACCCAGACACACACTCACACACTCATACTCACATATACACATACACCCAGACACACTGTCATATACATACGCACACACTCATACACACACACACACTCAGACAGATGTACCCAGACACACATTCACACACACTGATACACACACAC
>CM053587.1:352759451-352774721 GCA_028646515.1 Pseudochirops corinnae
GAAAGGGAAAGAGAGATAGAGAGACAGAGAGAGAGAGAGAGAAAGAGAGAGAGAGAGAGAGAGAGAGAGAGAGAGAGGAGAGACAGACAGACAAACAGGAGACAAAGACAGAGACAGAGGGAGGAAGGGAGAGAGGGGAAGCCTGAGAGCAGTAGACACATAGGCGGGGGTTGAGGAGACAGAGAGACTAGGAGACAGGAATAGAGAGAGAATGAAAGGAAGAGACTGGAAGACAGAACCGTGGACACAAGGAAAGAGCCCCAGAGAACCTGGGTGAGCAACGTGGAGACAAAGGGAGAGACGGGAAATGAGGAGGATGAAGCTAAGGAGCCATGTGTGGGTGTGTGGGGGCAGCTGCTCCTGAAATGGTGTTGGTTTTCTCTTTAGAAAAGTTTCTATGCCCAAAGGGCTGTCAAACTGTGCATGCCCTTTGACCCAGCAACACCATTCCTAGGGGTATATCCCAAAGACATCATACCAGTGGGAAGAGGCTCCATATGTACAAAAATATTTATAGCAGCTCTTCTTGTGGTGGCAAAAAACTGGAAATTAAGGGGATACCCATCAATTGGGGAATGGATGAACCAGTTGTGGTATTTGAATATAATGGAACACTATTGTGCAAAAGAAATGATGGACCAGCAGACTTCAGAGAAACTTGGGAAGATTCCGATGAACTGATGCTGTGAGGGGAGCAGAACCAGGAGAACACTGTACGCAGTAACGGCCACAGTGAGCGAGGACTGACTTTGATAGACTCGGCTCTTCTCAGCAATGGTCAAAGACAATTCCAAAAGGTTCCTGATGAAAAGTGCCATCCACATCAGAGAAAGAACAATGGAGTCTGCAGATCAAAGTGTTCTAATTTCTCTTTTTGCCTTTATTTGTCTTTCTTGTGGTTTCCCCCTTTTGTTCTGATTCTTCTTTCACAACCGGACTAATGTGGAAACACATTTAATATGGTTGTAATGTATGGCCTATGTTGTCTTGGGGAGAGGGGAGGGGAGGGGAAGGGAAAGAGGGAGAAAAAAATTTGAACTCAAAAATCTTATAAAAGTGAATGTTGGAAACTATTTTTACATGTAATTGGAAAAAATAAAGTACTATTAAATGACAAAAAAAAGACAAATCTCCCCTTGCTCTCAGTCACGGTTTCTGAGCAGCCCTGATGCTGCCTAATAGCACTGGGTAGACCCTCCCCCAGCCCGGGATTGGCACCATTGTTTTCCCAGTGAGGGTGCTAAAGACCTGAGGAAGGGCACTCTGGGGGCCTGGAAGGGTCAAGTGCTGGTTGACAGACCTGTGAGGTCCACATGGCCTCCGGGGGCCCTGGACAGAGCCTTGGTCCGAGAGGCCAGAGAGCTAGAGGGTGAGCCTTCTTCCACTGACTGCCTGGGGGTCCTTGGGGAATTCCATCCCTTCCTCTGGGCCTCACTTTGCCTGTCTCCAGAATGCACTCACTGAACAAGAAGGCCCATCTGTAAGCCTGCTGCCCGTGGATACTGCCCCACTGCCTGTGGGCACTGCCCTACTTCCCCTCTTTGGGTGCTCTTGTCACTGGGGCTGGATGGGAGGCAGTCTTGGCATGGTCTCCAGCCAGTCCCAGGAATCCGTGCAGATGCCAAAGCTGGGTGGGTGGGGAGGGGAAGGCCTTGAGGCTGAAGTGCTGGTTTGTGCTCTCTGCACTCATAGAATGTAGAGCTGGAAGCAACCTCTGAAAGCCTCTCCTTGAGTGTTCCCATTTCACAGAGAAGGAAACTGAGGCCCATAGTGACATTCCACTAGGGCAGTCAGTTGTCGGACCCCAAATCTGTACTGCAGACTAACAGGCTGTCTACAGAGGGCTCTGGACCTAGACCAAGAATGTCAGGATGAGGAGGGACCTCAGAACAGAAAATGTCCAAGAGCCCTTAGGGGAAGGAAAGGGGAATGAACAGCCATTAAATTTCTACTAGATCTGGTCAGCATGCTAAGCGCTTTACAGTTATTATCTCATGAGAACAGAGAATATTGGAGCTGGGAGGGCCTTAGCACAGGGAATGTCAGAGCTTGGGGGGGAGCCTTAGCACAGGGAATGTCAGAGCTAGGAGGGGGTGCTTAGAACAAGGAATATACAATCTGGGAAGGGTCTCAGAACAGGAGATGTCAGGGCTGGGAGGGGCCTGAGAGGTCATTTAGTCTAACCCCTGCATTCTACAGCAGGGAAAACTGAGGCCCAGAGAGAATTCAGTCACTGAGTGACTGAGGGGGAGTAAGTAAGTGGGGACAGTGAGCAGCTGACTCGAGCTGGGAGGGCCTTAGGGAGCCCAGAGGCAGGGGGCTAGCTGGAATGACCTCTAGCATCCCTGAAAGGCGGGAGGGGGAGCCATCATCTCCAGTTCCGTCTGCAGCTGCTGTAGCCTGGAAATTCCGGGGTTAAAATTAAACTGGCCCTGGTTGAAACCAGAACTCAGAACAGCAAGAGAAGCCAGAGAAGGGGAAGTGAGAGCATCCTCAGGGCCATTCAGCCGTGATAGGGGCTGACAAACAAGCGCCAGGTGGGACCGGGCTGGGGGATGGGCAAGAGGCAGGAGGGGCCTGGGATGTTTGTGACTCCAGCAGGTGTGTGTGTGTGTGTCCTTTGGGTGGGGCCGTTGTCCGGCCTGAGTGTGTCCTCAGCAATGGCCACCCAAGCACTGACCACCATCTCCCATCCCTTTGCGAAGCCTTTTTAGGTGGATCTGGCCTTGGTCCTGAGCCATTTCCGTTCTGACCAATGAATTGGAGCAGGGGTCTAGAAGGCGTGCCCAGGGAATCTGTGGATGGCAGCAGTCTGGGAGGGATGGCTGACCCAAGGATCCAAAAGGACTTTGGCAAGCTAATGCACTGGGCTGAATCTATGGAGGTGAAAACCAACAAGGGGAAATGTAGGGGTTAAAGATGCCCTTGGGGAGGCAGAGTCTGGATGAGGCCTGGGGGAAGTTGACAGGGCTCCATGCTCAGCCTGGGTATTCTGCAGCCCCAGGAGGCCTCCATGGTCAGCCTGGGTATTCTGCAGCCCCAGGAGGCCACACTGTCAGGTATTGCTTTAGGAGAGGCTGAGCTACCCAGGAACCAGGAGGTGACAATCCTGCTTTTCTCTGCCCTTGTCTGGCCTCATCTGAGAAACACGTTTAGTTCTAGGCTCCACAAAGGAGGGTCACCAGGATGGGGAAGGGTCTTGAGTCCATGTCACATGAGGATGGCTGGAAGGCCTGAGGAGTGGTGGTGGTGGTGGTGCTGTGGGGGCTTCTCCAAGGATCTGAAGAACTGGCATTTGGAAGAAGCTTTGGATTTCTTCTGCTTGGGCCAGAAATCAGAACGCCTTGAGGATGTTACAGAATGGCCCATGGAGGCTTGATGTCAGGAAGAACTTTCTCACAAGCAGAGCTGGCCAAGAGTGGGCCTAAGAGGCAGTGGGCCCCGTTCCTTAGAGGTCTTCAAGCAGAGGCTTGTCAGAGATGTTGTAGTGGGCTGGGGGTTCAGTCATGAGATGTGGTCTCTAAAAGCCCGTGCTTGTGTTTTTCCTTGTTGAATGCTCTGTCCATAACCTTTCACCAGGTCTCTCTGCTCTGGGGTTCAGCTCTATAATCCCCAAACTCCCTTCCAGCTCTGTGACTCCCCAAGGACACAAACCCACAGCCCCACAGATATCCACAGAGACAGAATGGAAGATGGGCTGGATCCCATTCGGGAGACCAGGAATCTCTGTCTGACTCTGGGCAGGCCTCCTTTTCCCATATGTCAGATATGGGGGTTACATTTTGTGGTCTCCAGCTTAGAGCTTCAACTGGTCTCTTACCACCTCCGCCCACCCAACCCCCGCAATGGTGGGAGGTACCAGGCACCAGTTCAGGTTCGAAGCTAGGAAAAACTCCCTAATATTGAGTTGTCCAAAATGGAAGGGGCTCCCTGGGGAGATGGTGGGCTTGTCCTCACTGCCGAGCTTGCCCTACAGGCTGGGTGACTCTTCTTAGGCAGGGTATGGGACTCAGAGACATTAGGGGGGTCCCTGCCAGCTGGGCCCTGGGGATAAAGTGGGTTTGGGGAAATCTAGAAGAAGATGACATGAAGCCTCTGGTCTTTCCTGCTGAAAAGCTGCTTCAGAGCAGCTTTGATTAGACTTTGATTTAGAGGGAAGGTTATGGCCAGTGATACATCTAGCTCTCCCATGAGGACCCCGTTCACACAGTGTGGGGCCCCAGCACAAAGCTGATTACAGAAATGTTGAAGCATTCCAATCTGATTCTCTTTTAAAAAAATCTTTTAAAATTAAAAACACTTTTCCAGGTTAATAAGTATTTTAAACATTCATCTGTCCCCACCATGATCTTTCCCATGTAGCAAATTAAAGATAAGAGAACAAATCCCTCCATACACATGCTCATAGCCTGGTCAAATACCCCCTGCCTTTGCCATGTCTGAAGGCACGGCTCTCTGCACACTCAGTTCATTCCCTCCCTGGCAGGAGGAGACGGGGGTGTTTCATCGTCATTCTTTTGGGCTCTTGCCTTGTCACCGTGTGGATCAGAGTTCTGAAGTTTTTCAGAATGATATCTCTCTCTAAGGTTGCTGCCCTTGTAGAAATTGCTCTCCTGGTTCTGCTGCCTTTGCTCTGAGTCAGTTCATAAAGGTCTTCGCAAGTTCTTCTGAAATAGTCCATCTCATCCTTTCTCATGGCACATTAATACTTCCTTCCATTCACGTCCACAATTTGTTTAGCTGTTCTCTAATAGGCTAATACTGCATTTTACAGAGAGGGAAACTGAGCCCCAGAGTGAACCAGTGATGTAGGCTGAATCAGACCCTGGGCCTTCTGCTCTCCTCCCATGGGAGTGAGTTACCTGGAGGATCTGGACTGACTGAGCCAGGTGGAGCCCTGGTCACAGCCTTTAGGGCATGTATCAGAGCTCACTGACCACAGCCCTGTCCAGGGCCAGATTTGGTCCTGCAGTGGGGCTGGGGGCTAGCTCTGGTGGTGTGTGTGTGTGTGTGTGTGTGTGTGTGTGTGTGTGTGTGAGAGAGAGAGAGAGAGAGAGAGAGAGAGAGAGAGAGAGAGAGAGAAAGAGAGAGAGAGAGAGAGGGAGAGATACAGAAAGTCTAGCTCGGAGGCAACAGGGAGTATTACAACCCATTAAGAGATGACAATCTTGGGGTTTTCCAATCACTAGGCCCCAGTAGGACTTTGAGCCCAGGAGAAGGGAGGCCCTTCTGTGAAATGAGGGGGTTGGGGTAGCTGATCTCTTGGGGTGAGCTCTGACACTCCATGTTCTATGTCCTAAGGTCCTGTTGTGACCTTCTGTGTTCTAGGGCCCTTCCAGCTCTGAATTCTCCATTCGAAGGCCCTTCTAGTTCTGACATTGTGTGTCATGGGATCTCAAACTGGTTATTGTCAGGATTCTTCTTTACATCCTTGAAAATTATCAAGAACCCCCACAAAGAGCTTTTGTTTACAAGGCTTATTTGTGTCCAGCAGCATTTATCATATTAGAAATTACAATGTCTTAGTATTAATGGGAACAGTTTTGATGTCCCATCCCCCCTGAAAGGCTCTTGGGGACCCCCAGGGGTCCTTGGGCCACACCGAGAATTACCGCTCAAGGGCCCCTCCCAGGTCTGACATCATGGAGTCTTTTCCTTCTGAGGGTGCTCTGGAGACTGGCCCCAGAGGGGTGGCTGAGAGCCCAGACTGGGGAAACTAAAATCCTGCTGTCTCTGAGACCCCTGCTAACGGATCATTCCGCAATTCTGAGTCAGTGACAGCAAGATTGTAAGATTTCAGTATTTAAATCTTCAAGGTGCCAAGAATTGAAGAATTTCTGATTCTGAGATTTTAAGTGTCTAAGATTTTAAAGTCGCTTGTCGTGAGACTCTAATCTTCTAAGGTGCTGTTATCCCAGGTTCCTTACTCCTGGCCTCAGACCCAGCCTCGGCGACCCTCTCCCTCCCCATTTTTCTTCCCTCCCCCTTCCCATCTTTCATCCCTTCCCCTCAGTACTCTTTCAGGGCCTCCGGGGCTCTCAGTTTCATCAGCTGCATTGGGGGAGGTGGGGGAAGGGAGAGAAGGGCCCTTCTGGAGAACAGCTGGTTTCTGTGGCTGGGCCAGGGCCGGGCTAGAGTCCCGTCTCCGAGGTTCTTCTCCCTTAGCTCCCAGCTCTAATGGCCCATCTTTCTGGCCTCTACCATATACCCTGCTGACAGAAACAATGCTAGAACCACAGTCATGGGATCTGGGTTCAAATCTGGCTCTTCCTCATACTATCTGTGTAACTTTGGGAAAGCCACTTCTCTCTCTCCAGGCCTCAGTTTCCCTGCCTGTAAGAGGGAGTGGTTGGATATGCCAAACTCTGGGGTTTCCTCCAGCTTTAGAGCTCTGAGTCCCTGATTCTCTGTGATCCTGTAGCTGCCCACTCCCACCACCTGGTCTCTCTCTGCCCCAATCCTCCCTTCTTTCTTTTTAAAAAAATTAATTTTTGTTTATTTTTAGTTTACATCATTCATTTCCACGAGGTTTTGGGTTATCATCCTCCCTTCTCTTAATGCTAGCATAAGGCTTCTTTAGCTGAGATCTGACCTCAACTCAAAAATTCCAGAGGGATTCCCCATCACTTCTCATAGTCAAGTTCCCTTGCTCAGTATTCAAGGCCCTTCTGGACTTTGATCCCACCTCACCCACCCAGATTTAGGTTGCTTAGGCCCTGTATAATCTGTGCTCAGAACTCAGGGACAAGTCCTTGTACCCTCTGCCTAGGAAGGCTTCCCTGCCTCTTCCCACTACAGCTCTCCTTAATGCTGGGTCTTGTCCAAACTGGCCTGTGCAGTTGGACAGAAGCCTGAGGGTTTGTCCATCGGGCTGTCCAGCAGTCCATCAAAGAACAAGCATTTATTGAAAACATACCAGGTGCCAGGCATTGGGCTAAGTGCTGGGGATTCAAAGACAGAACCACAGCAATGCCTGACCTCAGAGAGCTTATATTCTATTAATAATGTATCTTGGATGGATCCTGCATGTGGACATTGAACTGGGATGAGACCTGGCCAGGGAGAAGACAGAGGACTGCAGTGATGTGGGGGAACTGAAGGATTCTCTCAGTGACTCTTGGTTTCTCCCATCTTTTGAACCCCACTATTCTTCCAATGACACTTCTTCCATGGCTTGGATTCTATAGCCTCAAGAGAATGACAGTTGACTCTGAATGTGCTGTTCAACTGCTCACTCAGCATCAGGGGCTGCCTGTAGCCTCCTGGGAACATATGTAATCTCTCTAAAGCCCTGACTCCTACCTGTCTTCCCAGCCTCATTGGATGTGCTCCCTTTCTGTCATTCTGGGGTCCAATCAAAACACCCTTCTCTCTGCCCCACAGTCATGGTTCTCCATTTCCATCTCTGTCTTTCCAGAGGCCATCCCTGTGCCTGGAATGCACCCACTCCTTCCTTCTGCCTCTCAGAGGAGCCTTCATACACAGCACTCCCCATCTCTGTCTCTGTCTTTCCAGAGGCCATCTCCATGACTGGAATGCACTCACTCCTTCCTTCTGCCTCTCAGAGCTCCTCTGTTTCTTCAGTTTCAACGTCAGCCTCACCTTTTGTATGAAGCCTTTCCTTACCCACTCGCTGCCAGTGGGGGGGCCCCCATGTTGTATTTTGGCTCTTTAGTATGTGCAGGGTTGTCTATGTTGTCCCTCTCTGTTCCCCTCTCCTCACACATAGACATAAGCTCCTTGGGATCAGGGATCAGTCTGTCCTTCCTATCAGTAGGTGCAGTGAATGCTGGTTATGCCTGTCTGCTGTCTGACTGAGAATCCCCTGGGGGTGGTCCCACCAGGCAGGAGCTCTGGGAGGGAGGGTGTGAGGGGCTCATTAAGGATCTCAGACCAGCTCCACGGTGTCTTCCCTTGGGAGGGGGCTCAGTAGCTTCTGGTGGGGGGCATCCCACAGGCAGAGTGGGCAGGGAGGGGCAGGAGTGAGCGCTTGTGACAGTGACGGGGGCAGTGAGGAGGAGGAGGAGGATGCTGGCCAACATTCCCAGGGCACTCAGAGGCTCGCCAAGACCCCCCCATCTGTTCCCAGCCCCTCCCCAGGTGGTGAGCTCCTGGGAGGCCCTCCCTCTTCTGCAGGAGCAGTCACCCCACTCTCTGCCCAGCTGCTAGGGCCGCCCCTCTTCCAAATGATCTCGAACTTGCTTGGTAAAGGCTCTTCATCAGCTTACCTGCCTACGTGGTGTTTTCTTCCAATGAATCTAAGCTTCTGGAGGGCAGGGACATAACAGGTGCTCATCAAGTGCTTACTGACATAGATTGTGTGTATTAGCAGGGGGTTCATAAGTGCTGACTGACTACTAGATTGTGGACATTACCAGGTGCTTAATGATGCTTCCTGACTGACTGTCGCTCAGTTGTGGGCACATAAGAGACTTCTTGCAATTAGGGGATACAGGAGTGGTGGGGCCAGCCGAGCCGCTGAATTGCTGGCCAGGAACTAGGAGTCCCTAGCTTTGAGCTCCAATCTGAGATGAGCCTCTTGTTCACTGTGGCTTCTGGATAAAGCTCTCCCTCTCTGGGCTCCCTCTCCTCGGCCGTAGGGCAAGTGGATGGGCCCGTGTGGGGCATGGGCGCCGCCTCTGACGAGCTGTCTCTGGAGGTGGGGAGCGCCCTCCCTGGGGGGCTTCCAGCAGCGCTGGCTTTTCCCTTACTGAGCTGCTGGAGAGAGGATTCCTGTCAGGGACCTGGCCTGGACCAGACTCTCCTCAGGGGGCCTCCAGCTCAGAGCCCGTCCTGTTGCTCCCCCTCCCACCCTAGCTGGTTGACAAAACCAGGATTAAACAACATCAAAACAACAAGGGCGATGAGAACAGCTGGGCCCCTCCAGGCCCCTGTTTACTGCGTGTTTTATATACTCCCGCTAATTTGATGAACGCAACAACCCTGGGAGGCAGGCAGCGCTAGTCCATTTTACAGATGACGAGACTGAGCTCAGAGAGAGGAAGTCAATTGCCCAGCTCTGCACAGCTGGAGGGAGGCAGCTCCTTAGTGGTCAGAGGGGCCCCTTGGGTGGGACCCCTTAACCTGACCCTACCACTGAAGGCCTGGCATGGGGCCACACCCTATCTCGGACTCTCAAGTCCCACAGTGGATCCCACGTGGGCTCGCTCCGTGGGGCTGTGGCCAGCACAGTCACAATGCCCAGCTTGGGGACCCAACACCCAGCTTAGGACTCAAGATGAATACAGTCATAGCATCACACGGACCCCTGGGCCAGGAGGGACCTTGGAAGCCATCTGGGCCAACCCTGCATGGCACCGAGGGGACGCTGAGGTGAAAGATCACACAGCGAGCTGGTCATCTACAAGCCTCTCCTTTGACAGATAGGGACACTGAGGCCCAGGGAGGGGAAGAGGCTTGCCCAACCTTCAAAAGCAAGGTACTCGTGATGACTTAGCCCCATGCCTGGCATACAGTGGGTGCTTAATAAGTATTGATTGGTTGAGATGGCAGTGGAGGCGAGTAGAAAGAACCTTGAATTTGGAGTGGAGGACTTGGGGCTGAATCTTCCCTCTGCCTCTTCTCTTGGGTGACCTGGGGGAGTCATTCTCTTCCTCTGTAAAAAGACAGGGTCAGGCTAGCTTGCCTCTAGGCTACCCTCCGTCCATCTGAGATCTAGGAGCTTGTTCATCTTAGATACAGAAAGAGCACTGGGCGTGGAGTCAGCTGACTTGGGCTTGAACCCTGGCACTGCTTCTACCTGTGAGATCTTTGACAAGTCTCTTCCCTTCCCTGTGTCTCAGCTTCCTCCCGTGTAAGAGGCCTAGATGGCCTCTGAGATCCCTTCCAGCTGCTGCGGTCCTGGGATCGAACCCAATCCTTGGGCTCTTGGTCTGGCAATGTGGGGGGAGAGGAGGTCGGAGGACTAGACCGAGGCTTGGTTTAGGTTTGACGAGCAGCCTGGTGACCTTGCTGGAGTTACCTCCGCTGTGAAATGGAGAAGTTGGCCCAGATGCTGTCCGTGGACTTTTCTATCTCTAAATCTATTATCCCGTGGTCGTATGATCACAGGAGGAGGAACACAGTGCTTGGGACTTGGGACTTGGGACATTCACTTGTATGTGTGTTCAGGAAGTGGGACTTTCTTAGGTGTGATGCTTTTTTCAGAGAGGGTCACGAACCCCAAACACAAGGACAAGTGTGGCCTTGGACAGTAGGGAGCTGAAGGATTCATGCTGGATCCCAGTGGGAATGGATCAGCGAGTCAATAGGGCAGGATGAGGAAGATTTTGGACCCCTGGAATTAGAGTTCCCTCCCACTGTCTGGTCTCACCGGTCCCACACCAAGTGACGCACACATCAGAGAGATCTGACCATCTTTCAAAATGTGACTCTTGGGGGAAGGTCTAGGGAGAATCATAGATTGGAAAGGACCACAGCAGTCATGGAGGTGAACTGAGGCCCCAGCGTGAAGGGCCCTGCCTGAGGGAAGACCATGGGGTTGATGTTGGCTCCATACCTGCCCTCCCTCTGCCCCGTGCTGCTTGTGCCCTCTGTGAATGACCCCCAGTAGGAAAGTGGGGGTAACTACTACTGAGTTTACTGAGTCGCCGGGAATACTGTCATTCAATGCTTATTTCCCTGGGTTGTGAAATGAGAATCCCAAAGGTGTTATAGGGCACACAGATAAAACTGAAATTCAGTAAATATGAATAATGAAAATTCAATTAAGAATGAAGTTCAACAGCTTTAAGTGTAAAGTGTCACACTTGGGCTCAAAAAATCAATCACAAAGGACACAGTGAAGGGTGTGGCTGGATGGTAGCTCCTGAGTGTGTGTGTGTGTGTGTGTGGGGGGGGGAGGTCTGTGGGATTATAGTGGTTTACAGGATCAGTAGGAGTCCACCAAAAAGCCGAAGCAAGCTTAGAGTCTGTTAATAACGGCTAGCATTATGGGAGCCCTTCGTGCCACTACCATTTCATTGTAGCCTCACAACGCCCATTTTATAGATGATGGAGCCAAGGTGGGCAGAAGTTAAGCGACTTTGCCCAGGATCACACAGCTGGTAAGTGTTGGAGTGTGGAGGTGAACTCGGGCCTTCTTGACTCCAGGGCCTCACTAAACAGGGTCTCTGTTAAGAGAGGCATCGCATCTTCAATGAGGGAAGAGAGAACTCTGGTAAAATCACATCTCTAGAATTACATTTGGTTCTGATTCTAATCCCTTCTGTTCCTTTCCTAAGTGCTGACTGATTCTCTCTCTCTCTCTCTCTCTCTCTCTCTCTCTCTCTCTCTGTCTCTGTCTCTGTCTCTGTTTCTCTCTCCCTCTCTGTCTCTCTCTCTGCCTCTGTCTCTGTCTCTGTCTGCCTGTCTGTCTGTCTTTCTGTCTCTGTCTCTGTCTCTCTCTGTCTCTCTCTGTTTCTCTCTCTCTGTCTCTCTGTCTCTCTCTCTGTCTCTGTTTCTCTCTCTCTCTCTCTGTCTCTCTCTGTTTTTCTCTCTCTCTCTCTGTCTGTCTCTTTCTGTCTGTCTGTCTTTCTGTCTCTGTCTCTGTCTCTTTTGGTTCGGTGCTACATTTTAGGGAGAACTTTGATATGTCAGAGTGTGTTCAGAGGAAAGCAGCCAGGGTGGTGAAGGAACAAAGGGCCATGGGACAGCCTGAGGGAAGGGGGAGTGCCTGAGCTGGAGATGGGGAGCCTGGGGGGGCGGGTAGGATAGTTGTTTTCAAATGTGGAAGGACTTTCCTGTGCAAGAGAGATTAGGCATGTTCTGCATGGGCCTGTGGGGGCAGAAGAGAGGAAATGTGGAGAGGGTGCCTAGAGGAAAAAATCTGCCTAAAAGTTACAGGTCTCCAAAAGTACAACAAGCTTCCTGGGGAGACAGCAAAGTCCCCTTCGCTGGAAAGCTATGGGCAGAGGTCGTGTGACCATTTATTAGAAATGTTGTAGAAGGCATTCCTGTTGATTACCTCCCTGCAGACACTCTGCATTCCCATCAGACTGGCCTCTTTTCTTCTTGGTTCCTTGTGCTCCATATTCCATTTCTGGACTCCACACCTTTGCACAGGCTGTTCCCCTCTCCTGCCCACCATCCCCTGCCATTGCTTGTAAAGTTCTCCCTGGTCACCTCTGCCTTTTGGCTCTCCCTTCAAGGCTCAGCCCAGCGCCATTTTCTCATTCTTTGTATTCGGATTCCCAGCCTAGTCCCTGGCACTAATACAGGCTTACTGAGTCATTACTCTTCTTCCTGATCACTTTGGTACCTACCGCACAGCTGTACATCCATTTTGTATGGATGCTGTGGCAGCGTGGTAGTGCTTCCCCAAGCCCTCCCTCTCCCAGGGGGATGGAAGCCCCTCGTGGACAAGGTCGAGCCTCAGAATGGAGCTGTGTCTGGCCCAGACTGGGCTCTGGAAAACGCTCACTGACTGGCTGGGTGAGATGTGGTGATTGATCTTTACATGTATGTTTAGACATGTAGGTATAGATTTTTTACATATGTACAGACATGCACATACAGATCTCTGCATAGGTATAGACATGCATATATATCTTTATATCTATGTATAGACATGTAGGTATAGATCTTTACACGTGTATAGATGCCAAGGGATAGACATACACAGTGTGGATATGTATACACAGACATTTACACACATGCACAGATATGCATATGCCTTTACATATATGTGTAGATATGTATGTCTAGATCTTTGCATATACGCATGGATACGCACATGCAGGTTAGAGTGGGTGGCTTCTGTGACCCCTTCTCTGGGTGGCCTTTAGACTGTCACTCCTTTAGACCCTTCAAGGACTGACTCTAGACTCCCCTCCTCCACAGAGAGAGGCAGAGAGACAGGGAGAGAGAGACAGAGACAGAAAGAGAGAGAGACAGAGAGAGAGACACACAGAGAGACAGACAGAGACAGAGAGAGACAGAGAAACAGAGAGACAGAGAGAAAGAGAGAGGAGAAAGAGAACCAGCCAGAACCTAGGAAAGGAACAGGGGGATTAGAAACAGAAGAATGATTTCTTGAGGAATTCAGGATGGAGGGGGGGCTCAAGGGAGGCCCTCAGGCTCCAGGGATGCCCAGGGCAGGGCAGCTTTCCCCCTCAGGTGGCTCCAAGCCTCCATGTGTCCTCTTGCCCCCTGGGCAGGATGCCATCTGTGACCCAAGCTGCCTTCCCAGAGGAAGGAGACCTGGGATCAGCTTCCTGAGGCTCTCACCCAGAAAGAGGCGTCTTGTTTGACAAGATGTTCAGAGTTCCACCCACCTCCATCATCCTTACTCTAAACCTTCCCAGCTCTGCCAAGTGGGTTGGCTTGTGGGGATCAGATCCTATCTGGGGCATCAGACTCAGTTCTGAGCATTAGAAAGACTGACTTAAAAAATGCCTCATCTTTCTATCCTGTCCAGACCAGAAGTCCAGCAGCTACAAACAGACCTGACTCTACTCTTGTCATCAGGGGAATTTGGATCTGTTCTGGTTTTCTCCCTAGGCTGGTTTGTTCCTCCTCAGGCAGTTTGCTCAGCCCCCACTCCCTGGGGATCACCACACTGCTGTTGGGTCCAGAGACATCCAGACTAGTCTGACGGCAGCTCATTGACCCAAGAGCCTCACGCTCCCAGGAGCAGGCACTAAGGTGTTTGCTACTGCAGGGCCTGGAAAGAACATTGATAAAGAGGGCAAAAGGCTGTGAAGTCCACAGCACATGAGAATTAGCTGAAAAGAAGTGGGGTGCTCAGCTGGGAGGAGAGAAGAATTAGGGGGTGTGATCACAGAATAGGGGAGTCAGAAGGAACCTCAGAGTGCATCTGGTCCAGCCCCCACCTGGAGAAATCCTTTGTATAACACACTGGACAAGGGGCCAAGCAGCCTCTGGCCCCAAGGAAGGGGAAGCCGGCATCTCTGGACCTGGCTCATTCCACCTGGGGACAGCTCTCATTCTTGGGAAGCTTTCCTGGACATTCACCCCAAATTCACCTCTTTGTAACTGACATTCACTGCTCTGGGTTCTGCACAATGGTGCCAAACAGAGCAAGCCTTAGCCCTTTTCTGCATGAGAGTCCTTCGGATTCTTAAAGATGGCTATCATGTCCCTTCTGGGTCTTTTCCAAGCTACGCACTCTCAATTTCTTCCTGTGATGTGTAAGAGGGGCTACACTTGTTCTGTTTGGCTCCAGAGGGAAATGAATAGAATAAAATGAAGAGACAGATTAAGGTTTGATATTTGAAAAACTTTGGAATAATCAGAGGTCTCCAGGAGTGAAGGGGGCTAGGCTGCCTGCCCCAGGAGGCAGTGGGATCCCCCTCAGTGGGGATTGTCACTTCTCACAACTCCGTTTTCAGGTTGATATTGGACCAGATGGCCCCTAAGCACACTCCCAGCTCTGAGAGTGTTTTTGTGGTTCAGCCCCTACCCTGGGGCCCCAGGAAGGGTGAGGCTATTCTGAGCACAGGGCTGGGCAGCCTTGGGGGGCAGGGCAAAATCAAGGCACTAAGAGTTGACAGTCATCTGGTTTGGACTCCACTGTACTCCGAAGGAATCCTTACCACATGTTCAGCCAGATCAGCATAAGTGCCAGAATAACTGGACTCTAGGGAAGCTAGCCCAGTGGCATTCAGGATCATGTTGGTTTTGTACTTTAACTTAGTGAGACTAAAGCCATGTATGAACTGAGCTAAACTGTGGGCCCGATTTCCCATTGCCCTTCTCCCCTGACCAGGGACTAGGGGAAATTCTGTGTGTTTGTTTCTAGCTATAGCTTTAAAGTAAATATCTCTTTGTAAAAACAAATCTGATGCTAAATGGAAGTGGGGTATTAATCACTAGACCCTTGAAATGGAGGTTCACAGTCAGTGGCAGAGGAAAGTGACCTTCCAATCTCTTCAGGGCACAGGAAAATCTTGAAATAGCCTTGCCTTGAGGGAACAGGACCAGGGGCCCCCATGTTACCCCCTGCCCTGCCTGTTCAGAACTCCTGTGACAGAAAGGACAGTATGGCTTTGCCTGCCATGGTCCTTGGGAAAGCCACATTTGCTCTTGGTGATCCCAGCTCCCTTTTCTGGCTGTTTGGTGACCATGCCCTTTCAAATGGGCTCTGGAGTTTCCCCAGAAACTTCCCCAGGAGTTTATTGCTCCATAGTGTGAAGACTCCATTCTTCTCTTTCTCCTGCTTCGTCTCTCTCTCCCCCTCTCCTGCGTTCAATCTCTCCCTTCCCTTCCCTTCCCTTCCCTTCCCTTCCCTTCCCTTCCCTTCCCTTCCCT
>CM053587.1:352775221-352838494 GCA_028646515.1 Pseudochirops corinnae
CTTCTTTCTTCTCTTCCTTCTCCTTCTCCTCCTCCTCCTCCTTCTCTCTCTCTCTCTCCTCCCCTCCCCTCTCCTCTCCTCTTTTCTCCTCTCCCCCCCTCTTCTCTCCAATATGTATTTAGGTAGGTACCTATAAGATTCATACAGAGGAGATGGAAAGGCACCACGGAATGGAATGTTCTAGGTGCTGATAGGATTAGGAAGGGCTTCCTGCAGAAGGCGGCCTCCATGCCAAGTCTTGAAGGGAGTCACCATTCTCACAGTTGGCAGTGAGAAAGGAGAGTAACCAGGCGGTGGAGAGGGTTATGAGAGGTGCAAAGATGGGAGATGTAGTGATGGGGGAGAGGAACCCTGAGCTGACCAAAGCAACTGGTTCATAGAGTGGGTGAAGAAGGAAAGGATGCCAAGAAACAGGCATTTATTAAGTGCCTAGTGTGTGGCAGACACTGGGTTAGGTGTTTGACAATGTCCTCATAACAACCCTGGGAGAAAGTGCTGTTATGATCCCCATTGTGCAGATGTGTGACTTGACCAAGGTCACACAGCTAGGAAGTGTCTGAGGCCAGATTGGAGCTCAGGTCCTCCTAGCTCTAGGCCCAGTGATCCATCCACTGAAGCCATATTTCCTCCATCCTCCTCCTCTTCCTCCATCCCAGAGAGACATCCCTTTGAACAAAACCAGTTTCAGATTCTTTTCAGGTCTCAGAAGGGAGAGAAAGGCTCTGGAAGGAGCCAACATGTTGGCTGGAATGGAGCTTTCCTCTTCCATTCAGCCAGGGCCTTGGTCTGTGCTGGCTTTTTGGCATGGGGGGTGTCGGGAGCCACATGAGATGAGCCACCATCAAGGAGAGGGGAGATCAGACACAGAAGACAGGAGAGGCAATAGAATGAGAAAAGACAAGATCTTTATTGGAAGCAGGGGAGAGGGGAGAATGAGCTGGATATGCCCCTGTGTGGGGATGGAGGGAGGGGTGCAGCAGGGATGTGGGCATCTATGTGCACCGGCTCGGGGAGAGCTCCTTCTGGATGACTGTGCTCTCATGGGTGACCTTGCAGGTGAAGGTGGTGGCTGACTGCCACTGGTCAGGGGTGAGCAAGAGGTAACTGCTTGCTGAGTACTTGTTGTCACTCTGGCGGGATGGCTGGGTGTTGAGCACCTCCTGGGTCACGGGGGAGCCATCTTTGGTCCAGGCCACCTCCACGGCACTGGGGTGGGTAGAAGCCTGTAACCAGACATACAAGGGTGGCCTGATTGGTGTCCAGCTCATCTTGAGATGGAGCCAAGAGATTGACGGTGGGAGCCGATGTGGGCTGACCTGGGAAGTGTGTTGAAAGAGAGGGAGAGTTTAGGCAGAGTAGAGCAGGGGCATCTTTGGGCCTCAGACCTGTGTGTCCAGTCCAGATCCTACCAGATAAGTAGGAGCTAGCTCTGAATTAGAGCCTCAGAAATCTCCAGCTGGAAGAAACACCAGAGCCCATTTAATCCTATTTTACAGATGAGGAAACTGAGTCCCAGCGAGTGGAAGTGAGTTACCTAATGTTTGCAGGTAGTGAGACTGAGCCATGTCCTCTGACCTCCGCAGTCCTGGGCTGTCCTGCTGTCATTGGTCCTCGCTCTGTACACAGCTGAGCAAGTCTTTCCCTGATCTGGGCTTGTTTCCTCATCTGCTGTCTGGGCTCCCTTTCTAGCCCTGAGCTCATGCGCTCCTGAAGTCTGGGACTTCTCAGCCTTCCTGTCCATCATTGTTCAAACCCAGCCTGGAGGGTCTAGCTGAGAATTCCTTTTGCTTTTTTTTTTTTTGGAGGGCAGTTGGGGTTAAGTGACTTGCCCAAAGTCACATGGCTAGTAAGTATGTCAAGTGTCTGAGGTCGGATTTGAACTCAGGTCCTTCTGACTCCAGGGCTGGTGCTCTATTCACTGCACCACCTAGCCGCCTCCAGCTGAGAATTTCTGGCGGATTTCCAACCACCATCCCTGATACAGTCCTAGTGACAGTGTCTTTCCTTGGGAGTTCTTCAGTGCTAGGGTCTCCGCCTCTCTGCTGACCAGTCCTTTTGCCTTGAGCTGTCAGTTTTTGCTAGGGATCTGCTTGTCCTTAATGGTCTGTCCAATTTTATCTATGCATGGTCCTCTGAGACCAAGCCTGAATGTCCTGGGCATTTGGTCTGCTGTGGGGCAGTAATTGGGTTCTCGACAGTGTCTTTGGCCCAGAGAATCTGCCCTGCCTATGCTCATCTCTCATGGGCCATCTGTCATTTGCTAAGACTGCATCTTGTCCATGCTGCCCATCTCTGCTCTCTTGTGTGGCCCTCTGACCCCAGACTCCCATGGCTGACCTTCCCCTGTGTTTACTGAAGGGCCTGGGGTTGGGCTCAGTGGAGAAGGTGGCCCTACTGCACAGCACAGCACAGCTCTCTGAGCCCTCCAACCTCAGTCTCTGCCCCTGACTCCCCACTGCCTGGCAGAAGGGCAGATTGGAACATCTTTCTCCAAATGATCCTCCCTGTTCCCAGCCCCAATTTCCCCTTAGTTCCAGTCCCATTCCAGACCCATCATTTCTGATGGTCTGGTGGTCAGGGCTCCCAAAGGGTAGGGGAAGACTGATCCAGGATGAGAGGATGAGGGTCACAGCCATGGGTCAGCTAAGCCCCTGTGTCAATGAGCTGAGGAGAAGGCTTTGTCAGAGCCTTGGGAGAGAAGGATGGAAGAAGAGAGAGGAAGAGCAGTGCTTGGAGATCCCAGTAGACTGTGAATCTATGGTTGGAGCTGGGATGTTTGACTCCAGTTGGTGCCCAGAATAAAGCCAAAACCTTCTTTAGAAAATTTCCCAGAGCCCTTATTTGCCCAGAAAGAGAGGAGAAAAAAAAGCGACTCAGCAAGAACAGTCAACTGGGTCCCTCTGCTGAACACAGCCCACTGTGACACAGACCTGTGTATAAATCCCCCAGTGATGTGGCCCAGTCACCGTGGACCCCCAGCTGCAGAGAGGAGTTCAGGCATCATGACCGAGGAACCCTCGGTTCTCCCTGGAGCAAACTGCCCTTCCATGTTCCTCTCCCTTTAGAGAGCAGGGACAGGTGCCCCTCCATGCTTGTCTGTCCTCCTCAGCCCCCACCGCACACCCCAGGGAAGAGGGCTGACAAGCTGGGAATTCAGAGAAAATCTACACCCAGGGAGCAAGCTCTGCCCTGGAAGGCTGTGACCAGCCTCTGAATCCAGGATGGAAATGCTCACTGATGCACCTGGGGATTGATGCTGGGACCCCAGCCCAACTCTTAGGATTATTAACCTTGCTTCTCAGGGTTTTCCCACTGCCTTTTCCTTTCATGATCTCATCTGTTCCTCACAATACTAGGGGCACATTGGGATGAAGAGCTTTTTTACTCCCTCCCCTCTTCTAGAGGAAGTGACTAAGCCTGGGACAAACTAAGAGGCAAGTCCAAAGTCACACAGCTAGTTACCGTGAGAGGTGGGATCAGAGCCCAGGCTGGAAAAGGTAGGGAAAAGAAGGAGAAAACAACATCCTGGCCCTTGTGTGCTCATGGTCTGTATAGCCAAGATGAGGTAAGACCCACCCAGCAGGAGAGCTCCTCAGACCCTCTGGGAGGGGATGCATCAGGAGATGTTTTGAGTTTATGAGATTCAATGAGCAAATCCCAAGGAGGCAGAAAAGGGAAGCCAAGTGACCTCTGGGATGGCCTGGGGGCTATGGCAGCTACAGAAGGCTCCTTGGAAGAGGCAGGACCAATTCAAGATTGAGAATGGACAAGACGCTATTGAAAGGAGAGGAGAGAGGCAGCCAAGCCAGGGCCAAGGTGGGAGGAGTAGCTGGACTGCAGGAGGGACAGAGAAGAGGTGGAGAGTGAGGAGAGTAGAGGAGGTGGGAGCTGGGGTAGCACTGAGGAGCTGGGCTTTCCCACCATGTCCTGGAGGCAGTGGGGAATCATGGCGTGTGGAGGATGGAGAGGAAACTGACTTGGTAGAGTGGGCAGAAGATCTGAGTCTGAATCCCTGCCCTGTGACTAACCATTTATTAACTGCCTACTACGTGCCAAGCACTGCGTCAACATTGGTCAGACTCAGCAGGATGGAGCATGTCTTCTTTGTCTCCAAAGCCCTTCCTTCCTGACAGCCCTGGCAGGTAGGGTATCTGAGGATTCTAATGCCTGTTGTGTAGATGAGGAAAGGGCAAGATAAAAGACAAAGATGGTAGGGACTTAGCAGCAGCAGAGGCCATTAGGGAGAGCTGGGAAGAAGATACAGAAGGAGCGTACAAGAGAGCTCTTGACATCACCGCTAACCGCCGTGATGTAGTCACTGATCCAGCGCCAGAGATCCTGGAGAATCCAGTCAAGTGGGCCTTGGGAAGCACTGCCCACAATGGCCAGTGGAGCTGGCAGGATTCCAGCTGAGCTCTTGAAAACCCTAAATGATGATGCAGTCACTATGCCAGCAAATTTGGAAAACTGCAGTGTAGACTGGTTTGGGAAGATCCCTTTACGTGTTAATGGTAAAGGAAGGTAAGACCAAAGAATGTTCACATTACCCAATGCTTGAGCCCATTTCACAGGCCAGCAAGGTCATGCTTACAGATGGATGGATCGTGTCATGGAAACAATGAATATGAGTTTGGACAGACTTGGGGAGATGGTGGAAGATAGAAGGTCTGGCCTACGATGGACCATGGGGTCACAAAGGTTTGGATACAACTGAACAGCAGCATAGAAGATGAATGTGAACCTCAGAGGGGGCTCCCAGGTCTCTCTGGCCATCATTCCTCTCGCTTCTAGACTTACAGATTCTTGGTTCTCAAGAGATCCAGGGGAAGGGTTCTTGATTGGGAGTTCTCACTATTGCATTCCTGCCTGACCAAAGGTGCACTGGGCTCTGCTGGCTGGTCTCCAAGGAAGATCGTTCCACCGTGGATAGCTCCGAATGCAGCTCTTTCTCCCACAATTTACCCATCTGTTTCCTTGTTCTGCTGCTTTGAGTTCTGGGCTGTAGAGCCTGGTAGAATGAGCCTTATTCTTTCATCCTCTGACAGCCATTTAGATACTTGAAGACAGATCTTGTGTCCCTTTCCCTGATTCTAGACTTCTCTTCTTCACTCAACAGACATCAAGTTTCTTTAAGTGATTCTGTAAGGCCCCACCTCCCATTCCTCCACCATCCAGGTCCCCTTTCCATGGACACTCTGTTCTTATTTTTAATCAGCCTCTGTTTTGTCAATGTCCTTCCTCAATTATGGTGTCCAGAAGTGGAGCTGGTGTCTGAGATGGCGTCTGAGTAGAACAGATACCCTTGTCCTGCTCTGGACACCATGTTCTGAGTGCAGCCTGGCCTCTCTCTCTTCCCTACTCTGTTTTGTTTGTTTCCTTCCTCAGTTACTCTAGACAGGTCTCTTATGTGGGCAGTAGCCAGGTTACACTTATAATCTCTCCTGTTTAGGCAGGGACGGGGAGGGACAAAGGACTCTACCTCTCATAAATATGTTGTGAATGGATCTCTCAGGCTAAGAAAGTGGGAGAGAGAGAGAGAGAGAGAGACAGACAGACAGACAGAGCAGAGGGGGAGACAGAGAAAGACAGAGAGACAGAGAGAGAGAGAGAAGCAGAAACAGAAACAGATGGAAACAGAGGCAGAGACAGAAAGAGACTCCTCATTAAGGAAGGGATTGGGCCAGATTCCCTTTAAGCTAGGTCCTGTCTTCCTGTAAGTCTATGGTCCTAGAGGACTTCTTCCTGGTTAGCTCAGAGCTCAGTGTCTTGTTCCTGTAGAAGCCTATCTGCCCTCCCACCTAAAAGACTCAAGAGAGCATAGATTCTACATAGAAGGGTCCATGGGGTCATCCATATTGCAGCCTACCCTAAACTTGCTCCTCCCACATGAACAGAGGGCATGTCTTCCCTATCCTTGCATTAGTGACCCCAGACTCATATCAAAGGATGAAAGTATGAGTGATAGTCATAAGGGACCTCAAAGACCATCTAGTCCAAACACCTTTTTAAACACTGAGGAAACTGAGGCCCAGGAAGTGAAGTGCCTTGCCCAGGGTCACCCAGTCAGGACTGGCAGATCCTATGAGTCCCAAGCAGATGGTGTTTCCATGGCTTTACTCTGCCTTGTCCTGGCTTCCAAAGACCCCTTCCGAGTCCCACCTCCTCAGTCTCTTGGTGTGTCTAGGCCTCTTCCACTCCAGTGACCCTGAGGGGCCTCCCAATGCTCATCTGTTTTTGTCGGCATGCCTGAGGTTCACTCTTAGAGTCAAGAAGACCTGAGTTACAGGATGGAAGGAGATATCTACATTCAGAGAAGGATCTAGAAAGACCAGAGTTTAAATGGAGACTGAAGCAGTACATGCTATCATTCTTTTTCATATTTGGTTTTGTTTCTTTTTTCCCATTGTCCACTCATTGGTTACAACCCTTCTATACAACCAGACTGTTGTACAATGTAAAAGTATTTGCAGATCCTATACATGATTGCACACCACCATGGGGGGGAAGAAGGGAAGGGAGAAAATCTGAAAGTCAAGGAACTGTGGAACTGAATCTTGTAAACTAAAAGTAAATAAAAAAAAAAATTAAAAAACAAAGAAGACCTGAGTTAAAGCCCTACCTGGGCCACAGCCTAGTTGTGACCACAGGCCAGTCAGGAAACTTTCAGTGTCCCAAGCAAGCCTGTGTGTGAGAGAAGCGCTGACCGCCAGCTGGAGGGGGCAGAGCCCACTTGGGAATCTCCTTTCCCTGAGCCAGGAAAAGATGAGGAACGACACAATCCTAATTGGCATTACCATAGGCTATGGACCTAGAAGGATCCTTGGGCATCTTCTGGTCCAACTTGTCACCTTACTATTGACGAAACTGAGGCCCAAGGAGGGGAAGTGCCTAGGCCAAGGTAACGTGGCTAATTCAGTGCCTGAGCCAGTGTTGGAATCCAAGCCTTTGGTCCCCAAGTCTAGGCTCTGTCTTGTCAGAGGCCTGTTTCTTGGCTTTGTAGTGATGGTGATCATATTGGTAATGGAAACAGCTGAAATCTCTAGGATCCTGCCAGGTGCCAGGCTCTGTGATAAGCACTTTAGAAGCGTGACCTCATTAGATCCTCACAACTGTGGGGAAGGTGCCATGATTAGACCCATTTGACATTTCAGCCAAATGAGGCTGAGAGGTTAAGTGACTTCCCCAAGGTCACACAGCTGGTAAGTGTCTGAAGCTGGATTTGAACTCAAGGCTTCCTGAGTCCAGGTCCAGATGTAGAGCTGGAAGGGACCTGAGAAACCCCCTCATCCAAATTCCTCTCTTTACTGATGAAGCAACTGCTTCCAGGGCAAGTTGTGGCTTGGCTGAGGTCTCCCAGATGATAAGGACACGTGGGTCAATGTGAGCTCCCATCCTCTCCCTGTGGAGCCAGTGCTCCCTGCCCTGCGGCCCTCTAACGTGTCAGGAAGAGAGTGGTCTCGTCTATTCTCTAGGGCTCTGAGGTTGTCAGGATGGGAGGAGGTTTGTCCATCTCAGGGGCTGAAGCCAGGAATGGTCCCCGGTTCCACTCTCATGCTCCTTTCCCTTTCCCTAGAGGTAGAGTTACTCCCTGGACCTCCACCCTGATTCACGGGTTCCCTTCCTAAGTTGAGTGACTCAGATGGTGTGACACACTGTAGACCCTGGATTCTGGGGCCATTGGCTTTCATCTTGCATCTAGCCAGGGCTTGGTCGGTGCTGACTTTTTGGCATGGGTGATGTCAGGGGCCACATGAGGTGAGTCACCATCAAGGGGAGGAGAGATCAGACACAGAAGACAGGAGAGGCAATTGAATGAGAAAAGACAAGATCTTTATTGGAAGCAGGGGAGAGGGGAAGATGAGCAGGGGATGCCCCTGTGTGGGGAAGGAGGGAGGGGTGCAGAAGGGATGGGGGCGTCTACATGCACTGGCTTGGGGAGAGCTCCTTCTGGATGACCGTATCCTCATGGGTGACCTTGCAGGTGAAGATGTCGGCTGACATCCACTGGTCAGGGGTGAGCGAGAGGAAACTGCTTGCTGAGTACTTGTTGTCACTCTGGCGGGATGGCTGGGTGGTGTGCACCCCCTGGGTCACGGAGGAGCCATCTTTGGTCCAGGCCACCTCAATGGCACTGGGGTAGAAGTCCTTAAGCAGACATACAAGGGTGGCCTTATTGGTGTCCAGCTCATCTTGAGATGGAGCAAAGAGATTGACGGTGGGAGTTGCTTTGGGCTGACCTGGCAGTGTGGCAGAGATGGGGAAGAAGTTATTGTTATTCAGAGTGGAAACATATTAACCTTCATACCCATAACCCCATTCAATACTCCTGTTTGTGCTGACAGTTTTTTTCCATGTCCTATCCTTCCTGACGCCAGGGAACCTGGGACTTCTCTGATGTGCACCCCCTTCCCTCTTCCTCTCTTGAACCTGACTGCCTTCAATGCACTGGTGTCTGATGTTGGGGAGTCGTTCTGAAGGGGGCAATAAATCACAGAAAGGTGTTGGGGAGCACAGATGATGCCGTGATCCCAAGATTCCCTCCCTGTCTCACCTACAGTTCTTTCTGACATGCTTAGATTCTGTCTTTATTCTCTCTGGGTCCTTCCCTGCCCAGCCAGGCCTCCTGCTCTCCAGGCACCCCTGGCTAGTCTTCCCCTGGGTAACGAGGATGCTTCATTTGGACCATGCTCCTTGTTTGGTGAGAACAGGCAACTTTTCTCGATGGCCACCTTTACCTTTCTACAGCCTTTTCCTCGTGCCTGAGCTCCTGAGCCTCAGTACTTCTCTCCAAGACATATTTCCCCACTCCCAGTTCCTCTGTTTTTCTGCTGGTTTGAGATCAAAGTGACCTTTGGACCCACCCCAACCATCCAGTTAGCTTTCCCTCTCTGTCTTTTCATAGAACCACAGATTTAGAGCTATAAAGGACCACTGAGATCACTGAGTTCCACCCCCTTATTTTGTAGATCAAGTAGCTAATGTAAGGAGATGTTAATTAGCTAGCCCGGATTCACTCAATTAGTAAGTACCAAAGAAAGGCAGGAGGTCAACAGAAATGTGAGATGCCCACATTTAGAGACCTTGCCACTCCCAATGGTCGTATGGCTTAATTGTGCCCAGTCTGGGGTAGAATCTCCCAGGCTCTTTTATTGGTCTGATCAGCCACAGTTGGACACACTGTACCTTGAACCCAACCTAGTGATGTCATCTGGGTCCTCTTTGAGCAGGAAGGACCCACCAACCACCCACCCAACCAACCAACTGACTAATGGAAGGCAGAGTTCCAATGCCAGTATATCTCATTCCAAGTACAGGGCTGTAGTAACTCCCTTCCACTGTCTCTTCCTGCATCTACCCCACCATGGTTTTTGGTATCTGTGATCAATGCTTCCCAAGCCTGTCTTGAGCTCCCTGCTCTGTGCCATCATCCTTTCCCATTCCCCCAGGAGGCTAAGACCAGAGGTCCCAGAGAGCTGCTGGTGAGGGAGCCAGTGGCTTTGCATCTTCTGCCCTTAGTCTGTCAGTGCCTCCTGCCCAAGCCCTTCAGGCAGTCCTCAGTTGGGCAGCCCACCCAGGCAGCCTAGCAGCCAAGGCTCCAGCATCTGCCCATTGTGATACCCACTAATTCCTCACCAGGACCCTGAAGACCAAAGTTAGAATGTAAACTGTGCCTGCCCACCAATCCATAGACTTTGGGAACTAAGCCTCTGCTTGCCTCGCTGTGTCCCCAGATCTGAGAGAGCCCCAGGTCTCCTCCTGGCTTCCTAGTGTAAGGGGACTGACTTTAGAGAGAGTAAGAAGTACTGCTTTTCTGATGCCTCTGCTGGGAAGCCTGGTTCTGTCCTGCCTCACCCCACCATCTTCTCCCTTATCTCCAAGTGGGGAATGAAGCATTTCTGAGACTGTGTCTTGGGGATTGAGTCCCTTACTTGGTGGGTCATATTTCTGCCTCTGGTCTTCTGTAGGTGTGACCACATTGGTCCCCCATCCCTAGTCTCCTGGCCCTAGGGAGACCCTTAGGTGAGTGGTTGATGCCCAGTCAGAAACAGGTTTTTTTTCCTAGTAAGAACCTGAATGGATAGGAGGGAAAGGGAGTACAAAGGCCACTTACCAATGACGGTCAGTCTGGTTCCACTGCTGAAGGTAAACCACTGTGATTGAGAGTTGTACCAAAACCCTGGCTGGCTGCAGGTGCCCCTTGGCCCCTGTGATCTGCTTGGTCTGGAAGCCTGTGGGGCATGACAGGAGGCCATGGCTGAGAGCTGCCCGTGACAGAATTGCAGGTGGGGCCCAGGGCAGTAGGACTGGGGTAGCTCCCCATCTGCTCTCCTGCCTCTAGGGCAGGAGTCACCCCAGGGCTGGGCTTAGGGCTATTTGAGACAGTGCCCACTGGGTGGGCTCCTCCTCTTAAAACTTTTCCTTTCCCTGCCAAGCAGGCTGATCTCTTAGCTGACCATCCAAATCATCTTGGTCCAAAGTCTTTCTCCCACCGAGCCCCTCTTCTCTTTCTTTCCTGGTACCCATGTTGCACTTCAAGATCCAGATCATGTGCCGAAGGCCTTCCCAGGCCTGCTTGGTTCCCTTCTGTGAGAGTTGCCCATGTGCTCTGTTTCAGATGTCTGGCCCTTGGCTCTGGCTGATCCTTTGTGTTGACGATAACACAAAGTGCCGGCCCCTCAGCTGGTCCCATGTCCCCATCCTTGACCTTTTCCCCCCTGCTCCATGGGATTCAGAGTCCCTGAAATTCTGAAATCTCAGTCAGTGCTGATGGAGAGAGTCCCCCAAGACAATCCAGGCCACCTCATAGGTTACCGAGAAGCACTCGTCCCAACGCTATCCCCAACAAGTGGTCCTGCTATCTGGGCTTGGAGGCTGCCCAGTGAGGGGGAGCTCACCCCCTGCCCAGGCAGCTGATTCATCTGTGGGACAACTCTCATCATAAGGATCTGGCCTCTTCCCCTGTACAGCCTTGTCTCCTTGCTCCTGGTTGTGCCCTATGGGACCAGATGGAACAAGACTCATGTCTCTTCCCACGATGGTCCTTCAGATGACTCCTGGACCAGGGGTCTCCTGCCCAAGCTCTCCAGGGGGTCCTCCATTGGGCAGCCCACTGAGGCAGACTAGCAGCCAAGGTTCCCGCTTCTGCTGATGGTGATGCCCTCTAGTTCCTCAACAGGACCCCGAAGACCCCAGCTGGAGTGTAAGCTGTGCCTGCCCCACAAACCATAGACTTTGGGGAGTAAGCCTCTGCTTGCATCGCTGTTTCCCCACATCAGAGACCGCTCCAGGTCCCCTCCTGACTTCTTAGTGGGGGTCACTGTAGAGGGGGCCAGAAATGCTACTTCTCTGATGCCTCTGCTGGGAGGCCTGTTTCTGTCCTGCCTCACCCCACCATCTTCTCCCTTGTCTCCAAGTTAGGGATGATGCATTTCTTAGAGTCTGTCGTGGGGAGTGACCCCAGCTCTGTGCCCCCTGAGTATTCTCTTTGCTAGGCTGAGTATCCCAGGTCCTCCAGCTGATTTTCCAATGACATCAATTGAGGCCCTTCTCCATGCTGGCTCTCCTGCTCTGGGCACTGTCCAGCTTAGCAATGTCCTTCTGACCCTGTAGTGTAGGGTCCTTCTAATGGAATGTGATGGGGTCAGAGTGCAGAGGGAGCAAGAGGTCCTGATTCTTGGAAGCCCAAGATTGTATGAGCTTCCTTGGCTCTAACATTGCACGGCTGACTTGTATGGAACTTGCTTTGCTTTGACTCACGTTTCTCCCCTCTATCTTCTACCTATCAGCTTTCCCCCTCTCCCTCAAGTATAAGATTTTGTGCTCATCTCTATGAAATTCCATCTCTTAGCCTTGGCTCATTGTTCTAGACATGTGACATCATTTAGGATCCTAGGTCTGGCATTCACTCGGTTCCTTCCCAACACAGTTTTGTGTGGCTCAACCTTGATGAGCATCCCATCTTTAACTGGAGCCCAAACAGGGACCACTGGGGCACTGAACAGAAGCGGACAGAAGCTTCTGGACAGAAGCTCACTTTCCGAGTTAATATCCATTATTGGCTATTCTGTGTGTCTGGTCATTTGTCCAGTTTCAAACCCACTGACTCACGCTGCTGTCTAGTCCCCATCTCTTTATCTTGGCCACAAGGAGAGAGGGAGAGATTTTGTGAAATGTTTTTCTAAGGTGAGTCAATCAGGTAACGAGTATTAGACATGTTACATTCCTGGCTCTCTGCTAAGTCCTGGGGATACAAAGAAAGAGCGAGATCAGTCCCTGAGATGAAGGAGTTCACACTGCAGGGTGGGATCCATCACATCCCTAAGCCTATGATGTCCAAATGTCTTGGAAATGCTCTGTTTCCCAGTGCTAAGCCCCAGCAAGCAGGCTCTACCCTGTGCTTGGCATAACAATGAGCCTTTGGGCTTTGGATGGTCGCACCCTCTGGCAAATCGTGTTGCTGTGACCAGCAGCAGGTGTTCACTAAGGATTTCTGATTTTGGCTCCCCCTCTTTCCTGGGAAGGGGAGAGCCACCATCCATGCTGTCTCGGATGTGCTCACAATCCCTGTTCCCCTTAGTTCTCTTCCTGTCACAGAACTCTGGTTCTGTACTCCCCAGAATTATCATGACCCCCAAGACTTGAGACAATCAGATTAAGAGTTGTTCCCACAGGACCCAGGGACACCATACAGGAGCCTGCCATGGGAACAGTCTCTCCAGACCTAAAATGATTATGTCAGAGTCCATCCCAGTATGGGTATAAACTCTGCCTTTCCCCTGCCAGATCAACCCCCTAAGATGGAGGGTGGGCTGCTGCCTTCAGGGGTCATTTCCTTCCTTCTGAAATTAATTACACTTTTGTTTGTGTCCTGACTCTCCTGTCTCTAGCATGCTTTGTGAGGCTCTTCCAGGCCGGTTCTGGTTTAGTTGACAAGACATACACGATCAGTAGGTTTTCCAGGTGAGTGGAGGCTGATTTGGAGCAGAGAGTGAGATGCGGACCTCTGTTGGCTTGTACAGCCTTCTCCTCCTGAGAGTGGCTGGGGCAGGTACGGACATTCTGCCCTGACTGAGGAGCATCCCTTTCCCACTGGCTGTGGAGGGAGAACTGTTGGTGATTTCAGCTGTCCTGACTCACTCATCCTGGGTGCTTTTATCATATTAGTGTTTAATGGCGAAGGAGTCTTTTAGTAACACCACGAGGCCTGGGTGCCACCTTCCCCATTGATCTGTGTTTCTGAGAGGAGCATGTGAGTCAGGGAGCTGCCCCTTTGGTCTGACTGCAGTCAAGTCCTAGGGATCTGGGAGTGTATGAATCCACACAAGATGTTTCCAGCTTAGCATCAATTCCTTGAGAGCTTGGGTCTGTGAAGGTAGCCTGGTGGAATTCAAGTCCATGGTGGTTTTGTGCTTTGGTGCAGTGGGACTAAAGCCATGTAGGAACTGAACTGAATTCTGAACCCCATATTCCATCACCTGTTCCCCCTCATCAACACTGGGGGAAATGTCTATGTGTTTGTTTCTAGGTAATACTTTAAAGCAGTGGTTCTCAACCTTCCTAATGGCGTGACCCTTTAATACTCATATGTGGGTGTATCAGCATGTGGATGGACCTGCCTGGAGACAGATAGAGGAGCTGTGTCTGGGTTCTTAAGACAATTGGAAATATGTGTTTTGCGATGGTCTTAGGTGACCTCTGTGACCCCTGTGAAAGGGTCATTTGACCCCCAAAGGGGTCGTGACCCACCGGTTGGGAACTGCTGCTTTAAACCAATTATCTGCTTTTAGAAAGAAATCTGATGTTAATTGGAAGTGGGGTGGTAATCGCTGGGCCCCTGAAATAGTGGCTCACAGTCAGTGGCAGAGGAAATGATCCTCCCACCTCTGCAGGGCACAGGAGAATCCTGAAAGGGCCTGGCCTGGAGGGAGCAGGGTCAGAGGCCCCCATGGTACCCCCTGCCCTGCCCATTCAGTCCTCCTGTCACCAGGAGGGGTGAGCATGGCTTAGCCTGCCTTGTCCTTGGGGATCCCAGCTCCCTGTTGTGGCTCTGCGGTGACCGCACCCTTCACAAGTGGTTCTGGAATTTCCCCAGGACTTGGAGTTAATTCTCCTTCCTGTTGTTCCCTCAGTCTCTTAATGGTTGTGCAAGCAGAGTTGTTTCTTCTGTTTTTACTTTGTTCTCACCTCCTTAAGCTGTGATTTCAGTTGTGATGAGTGAGAAATTTGCTCTTGAAGGCAACAGTTCCTGGAAGCGCAACTTGTGTTGAGGTTTGATTTCAGGAGTGGCTGCCTGAGTTGGCAGTCTGAGGCCTCCCGGGGTGGATTGTGAGCCAGGCAAAGGGCACAGCCTGGCTGAGATCCTCCTGACTTACTTGCCCTATGGTGTTATTTCCTTTCTGGAAAAGGAAAATTCACACCTGATCACTCTTCTGCCTTGCTTTAACTCTCTGTAGCTAGTGAATGGCTCTCAGATGTGACCCATGCTTGGACTCAAACAGAACTAAGGGAGTTTCCACGTTATATAAGTATGGCCCTCAACAGAGGGCCATTTTATCGGTCATTTCTGTAATGGAGGAACTTCTGAAAATCGTGTTTCAAAGCAACGTTCCCCAGAGGTCTTCAAGGGTCATTCTGCATTTTTTCAGCAAAAGGAGGGAATGAGAAGGGAGTGGTAATTTTCCTAGTGACCTGATGTGTGTGATGAATATACTGATAGTTTGGTTTTCTCAGGAGTTGCCTCACAATGAGGCTTAAACTGATTAATCACAATTTTGGTAACACTCCCAATCACTGCCCCTTAAGTGGTGGGAATCAAAGATGGTGGAGCCCGTTTCTGTCACAGAACTCTGGTACTGTGTTTTTGCGAGGTGGTCATGACCCCCAAAGACCTGACCCCTGAACTGTATTGTGGGAGTTGTGGCTTTCTCAGGGGAAACCTCTGAATGATTGTGATCCACCTTTCCCCCAGTCTCTGCTTCCCCAGTTGTGATCCAAATATATAATCTATGCTTTTACATCAGCTAAGAGAAGATTCCTCACTCTGAAAGTCATTAGTTAAGCTCCTTGATTCCTGGCACTCGGTCTCTAGGCCTGCTTTGTGGGACTGAGCACTCTCAGGTTGGAGACTGACTTGGGCAGAGTCCTGTTAACAGGTCCACAGCCTAGGCTTCCCCTCCTCCTCACTGCCACTCTCTCTCCCTATTAAGCCCCCTCCACATCTGGTCCTTTCTGCCTTCAGGCTATCCCTGACATAGACCCCTTTTGTCCCACTGGCACTTTCACACCCTGGGTCACTGCCTCAGCAGCCCAGGTCTGGCTCCTTGAAATGACCTTGGAAGGCAGGTGCTATCAAAGCAACAGAAATAAGTCAGGACAACAGCCGACCTTCATGTCTGCAAAGTGCCTCATGGAAAGTATCTTTACTTTTTACTGCCAACATTGCAGGGAGGTGGATGCTGTCATTCTCCCCCCTTTACAGGTGGGAACAGTGAGGCTGAAGGGAAAAGAGTGACTTGCTGACTTAAGGGGCACAGGTAGGAAGCGACTGAGGGCAGAGTGGAACTCGGGTTCTCCTGGCTCTAGGCCCAGTGCTCCACCCACTGAAGCCATATTTCCTCCATCCCCCCCCCCCTCCATCCCAGGGAGACATCCCTTTGAACAACACCAGTTTCAGACTCTCTTGAGGTCTCAGAAGGGAGAGAAAGGCTCTGGAAGGAGCCAACATGTTGGCTGGAATGGATCTTTCCACTTCCATCCATCCAGGGGCTTTGTCTGTGCTAACTTTTTGGCATGGGGGATTTCAGGGGCCACATGAGGTGAGCCACCATCAAGGGGAGGGGAGATCAGACACAGAAGAGAGGAGAAGCAATGGAATGAGAAAAGTCAAGATCTTTATTGGAAGCAGGGTAGAGGGGAGAATGAGCTGGGGATGCCCCTGTGTGGGGATGGAGGGAGGGGTGCAGCAGGGATGTGGGCATCTATGTGCACTGGCTCGGGGAGAGCTCCTTCTGGATGACTGTGCTCTCATGGGTGACCTTGCAGGTTAACGTGTCGGCTGACTGCCACTGATCAGGGGTGAGCGAGAGGTAACTGCTTGCTGAGTACTTGTTGTCACTCTGGCGGGATGGCTGGGTGGTGTGTACCCCCTGGGTCACGGGGGAGCCATCTTTGGTCCAGGCTATCTCCACGGCACTGGGGTAGAAGCCCGCAATCAGACATACAAGGGTGGCCTGTTTGGTGTTCAGCTCATCTTGGGATGGCGCAAAGAGATTGACGGTGGGCGTTGCCTTGGGCTGATCTGGGAAGTGTGTGGAAAGAGAGGGCGAGGTTAGGCAGAGTAGAGCAAAGGCTTTGAGTCTCAGGGGCATCTTTGGGCCCCAGACCTGTGTGTCCAGTCCAGATCCTACCAGAGCCTTAGGTCTGGATCGTCCTTGGTGGAAGGAGCTAGCCCTGGTTCAGGTGGTCAGAGATCTTGGGTTGGAAAGCTCTCTTCTCCTACTTCTCTACCCACTGTACAGATGAGGATACTGAGTCCCAGAGAGTGGAAGTGACTTTCCAAAGTAAGAATTAGGTCTCAGATTTGATGCTGTGTCTTGTGACCCCCACAACTGAGCTTGCTTTCTCTGCTGCTCTGGCTTCTTGGCTTGACTTTGGCCTGAATTTCTGGGGACCTTGTGCTCAGCCTTCCTCTTCTCTTACCTTTGATTTCTACCTCTACTGGTCAGGGGAGGTCAACTGTTCTCTAAATCCACCTTCCAGACATGACCTTCTGTTCACTTAGAAGGATCTGCTCAGGCTTCCTCTTAAACATTGTCAAGGTAGAAGCTAGAATGTCCTACTGGACCTTCCAGTGGATCCCGGGACTCCCCACAATGCCTGGCCCCACCATCCCCCCACGATGTCTGGTCCCACCATCCCCCCACTGCTGTTCTCCTTTCTGTGTGGAGGATGAGATCTGCCTGTCTGTCCTGAGCAGACCCTTTGGCTTGAGCAATCAGGGCCTGAGTCCTGGGGAGTCAGTTTGTTTTAGGGGATTTATCTGCTGTGGAGACAGCCACTGGGGGTCAGCTGCTCTGCTCTGAGAAAGGCTGCGTGTGCTGGGAGATTTCTGCAGGGCATTTGGTCTGATGTGGGGAGTCGCTGTGTCCTGGGCAGGGGCTCTCTCTTCCTCATGCCCATCTCTTCCAGGGAGATGACCCCCCTCCTTTTGCCCTAGGCCATGCTCTCCATACCTGCTGTCCTGTGTGGCCAGATCCCTTGTCTTCTGCCTCCCCAGGTTGGCAGGGATGACCCCTCCCTTTGTTCCCTGAAGTTGGCCTCAGAGGAGGAGGTGGTCCTTCTGATCAGCACACCTCCCTGCCTCCTCTCAGCTCATCCTCAATGAACTAACAATCCCCCAGAAGAAACTTGGGCTTAACCATCATTCTCCAGGCCTCCCTGTGCCCTGCCTCAAGTGTCCCCTGAAATCTTAGGTGTCCCCAACCCTAAAGGTTGTGAACCCAGAGTGGGGAGGGAGACTGAGCTGGGCTGGGAAGGAGTCCAGACTATTTCCATAGACTCTTCCTTCCCCTGAGGAGAATGCCATGTGAGGGAAGAGAGGCCAGTAGGGCAGAGTTAAGGGACCTGGGGAGACAGTGAATGTGTGGGAGGAGCTGGCAAGGTCGACCCTAGCTAGGAGCCATCCCCTAGCAGAGCAAATCGGAGAAAATTTCCTAAAGCCCCCAGTATCCCAGAAAGCGAGAGAAAAAACTCACCAAGGACGGTCAGGTGGGTCCCTCCTCCAAACACCCAACACTGTGATATAGACCCGCACAAAAACCTCCCAGTGATTTGTCTCAGAGCCATCCCCTCCCCTTCCCCTCTGTGCAGCTGTGAGACAGAAACACTGGCCCCCCACCTGGTTCACCACGGACCACAGCCCCCTTCCCCTTCATCAGAGAACTGGGGCAGGTGTCCCCCAATTCTCATCCCAGTGAACATTCGCCCCAACAGTTAAGAGGTGAGAGAAAATCCGCTATCTGAGTGGACATGAGGCAAGGAATGAGTGGACATGAGTCCACTGAGCGTCTCGTGTAGAGCTGGGGTTCTAGGGTCTTTTCCCAGGTTGGCCCCCATAGCTTGTCCCCTTAGGATCTCAAAGCACTGAATATGTACCACCGAGTTCTTGCTGCCAAGTCTTGGGACCCATGTTTCCAGGGGACTGACAGACATGGGGTGGAGGGCCAGAAGTGTAGGGAGCTACAGTTCAGCACCCCAAGGGTCTGGATTCATCTCCTTTCCCCTCTTCTCCCTTCCCCTGTCACAAACAGAGTAGGGCCATATGCTCTGGGCTGCTGGTGGGATTGAGTCCCTGATCCAGATCCAGGTTTTTCTAGAGTTCTCAAGACAAGCCCACTTGAATGGGCCCTTGTTCTTCCCACCTCTCCCCCAAGTTAGAGCCCTCCCTAGCTCCACTCTTTCCTTGACTGTTCCTGTGGTGATTAGGGTAGGGAAGGCAGGATGAGGGGTCAGGGCTGCTTAAATGAGGCAGGGAAAGACATCTACCTGTCCTGAAGGCTGTGTCTGGGATTAGCTTTTGTTTTAGGGGCTTTCCCACCAACAAAATGGCCATAAAGAGTCTTTCAGAGTTCTGAGCCCCCATACCCCTGTTGTGTGTGAGCCATGATCAGCAACACACTCTCAGAATTCACCCCTCATCAATCAGTATAGCAGTCAATGACACCATTTATTAACTGCCCACTATGTGCCAAGCACCCGCCAAACATTCCCCAAACCCTCAGCAGGATGGAACATGTCTTCTTTTTCTCCTGACAACCCTGGCAGGTAGGGCACCTGAAGATTCTAATGCCTGTTGTATAGATGAAGAAAGGGCAAGATAAAAGACAAAGATGGTGGGGACTAAGCCGCAGCAGAGGCCATTAGGGAGAGCTGGGAGGAAGATACAGAAGGAGTGTACAAGAGAGCTCTTGACATCACCACTAACCACCATGATGTAGTCACTGATCCAGCGCCAGAGATCCTGGAGAATCCAGTCAAGTGGGTCTTGGGAAGCACTGCCTACAATGGCCAGTGGAGCTAGTGGGATTCCAACTGAGCTCTTAAAAACCCTAAATGATCATGCTGTTAAAGGGCTGCACTCACTATGCCAGCAAATTTAGAAAACTGCAGTGTAGACTGGTTTGGGAAGATACCTTTATGTGTTAATGGTAAAGGAAGGTAAGGCCAAAGAATGTTCACATTACCCAATGCTTGAGCCCATTTCACAGGCCAGCAAGGTCATGCTTAAGATTCTTCAAGATAAACTTCAGCAATATGTGAACCGAGAATGACCAGAAGAACAGGCTGGTTTTCAAAGAGTCAGAGGAACTAGAGGCTGAATTGTCAAAATGGGTTGGATAATGGAGAAAGCAAGAGGGTTTCAGAAAAACAAATGATTTCATCATTGCTTGCAGCAAAGCTTTTGACTGTGTGGACCACAGTGAAATGTGGCAAATGGGGCAGATCCTCAAAGAGACTGGATGAGCAGATCGTCTTCCTTGTCTCCTGAGGAACCTGCCTGTGGGTCAGGAAGCAATAATTAGAGCTGAACGCTGTATATGGTCACTTTATTTATTCAAGCCGTGTGCAGAGCATATCATGTGAAATGCCAGGCTGGAAGTCTCAAAGGCCAGAATTCAGGTTGCCAGGAGAAACGTGAGCAATCTCAGATACGCGGATGATCTGGCTCTGATGGCAGAAAGTGAAGAAAGACTAGGAAACCTCTCGATGACGTTGAAAGAGGAGAGTGTGAAGGGTGGCGTAAAGCTTAACAGAAAGAGTGAGGTCCTGGCAACTGGTCCCATCACTTGGGCCAAACTGAGAGAGAAGAAATGGAAGCATGTCAGATTTTACATTCTTGGGGTAAAGGTCAGTGTAGATGGTGACTACAAAAATGAAATGAAAAGATTCTTGCTCCTTGGAAGAGGAACTATGGTAAATCTGGACAGCAGGCTGAAAAGCAGAGATATCCTCTAAGTGTCCAAGGTCTGTATGGTTTTTCCAGTGACAATGTATGGCTGTAAGAGCCAGACTACAAGGAAAGCTGAGCACTGCAGAGCTCTACTCTGCAGATACTGTTGAAGAAGACTTTTGAGAGTCTCTTGGATAGCAAGGACATGAAATCAGTCAGTGCATAGACAAATGAATTCTGTCTGTTCTTTGGAAGGGGAATTACTGAAGCTGAAGCCAAATACTTTGGCCAGATAATGGGAAGAAAGGATTCATTGGAAAAGACCCTGTTGTTGGGCATGATTAAAGGCAGAAGGAGAAAGGGGTGACAGAAGATGAGATAGACGGTGTCGGGGAAACCTCCAGTCTCTAGGCGTGTCTAGGCCCCTTCCACTCCAGTGACCCCAAGGGGCCTCCCTCTCCTCATCTATTTTTGTTGGCAAAGGTTCACTCTTGGAGTCAAGAAGACCTGAGTTAAAGCCCTATCTGTGACACAGCCTAGTTGTAACCATGGGCCAGTAAAGAACCTTCCAGTGTCCCAAGCAAGCCTGTGTGTGAGAGAAGTGCTGACCGCCAGCTGGAGGGGGCAGAGCCCACTTGGGAATCTCCTTTCCCTGAGCCAGGGAAAGATGAGGAACAACACAATCCTAATTGGTATTACCACAGGCTACGGACCTAGAAGGGTCCTTGGGCATCTTCTGGTTCAACTTGTCACCTTACTATTGAGGAAACTGAGGCCCAAGGAGGGGAAGTGCCTAGGCCAAGGTGACGTGGCTAATTCAGTGCCTGAGCCAGTATTGGAATCCAAGCCTTTGGTCCCCAAGTCCAGGCTCTGTCTTGTCAGAGGCCTGTTTCTTGGCTTTGTAGTGATGGTGATCATATTGGTAATGGAAACAGCTGAAATCTCTAGGATCCTGCCAGGTGCCAGGCTCTGTGATAAGCACTTTAGAAGCGTGACCTCATTAGATCCTCACAACTGTGGGGAAGGTGCCATGATTAGACCCATTTGACATTTCAGCCAAATGAGGCTGAGAGGTTAAGTGACTTCCCCAGGGTCACGCAGCTGGTAAGTGTCTGAAGCTGGATTTGAACTCAAGGCTTCCTGAGTCCAGGTCCAGATGTAGAGCTGGAAGGGACCTGAGAAACCCCCTCATCCAAATTCCTCTCTTTACTGATGAAGCAACTGCTTCCAGGGCAAGTTGTGGCTTGGCTGAGGTCTCCCAGATGATAAGGACACGTGGGTCAATGTGAGCTCCCATCCTCTCCCTGTGGAGTCAGTGCTCCCTGCCCTGCGGCCCTCTAATGTGTCAGGAAGAGGGTGGTCTGGTCTATTCTCTAGGGCTATAGGGCTGTCAGGATGGGAGGGAGTTTGTCCATCTCAGGGACTGAACTGAGGAATGGTCCCAAGTTCCACCCTCATGCTCCTTTCCCGTTTACTAGAGGTAGAGTTACTCCCTGGACCTCCACCCTGATTCACGGGTTCCCTCCCTAAGTTGAGTGACTCAGATGGTGTGACACACTGTAGACCCTGGATTCTGGGGCCATTGGCTTTCATCTCGTATCCAGCCAGATTGGTCTGTGTTGGCTTTTTGGCATGGGTGATGTCAGGGGCCATATGAGGTGAGTCACCATCAAGGGGAGGGGAGATCAGATACAGAAGACAGGAGAGGCAATTGAATGAGAAAAGACAAGATCTTTATTGGAAGCTGGGGAGAGGGGAAGATGAGCAGGGGATGCCCCTGTGTGGGGAAGGAGGGAGGGGTGCAGAAGGGATGGGGGCGTCTACATGCACTGGCTTGGGGAGAGCTCCTTCTGGATGACTGTACGTACCCTCATGGGTGACCTTGCAAGTTAAGGTGTTGGCTGACATCCACTGGTCAGAGGTGAGCGAGAAGTAACTGCTTGCTGAGTACTTGTTGTCACTCTGGCGGGATGGCTGGGTGGTGTGCACCCCCTGGGTCACGGGGGAGCCATCTTTGGTCCAGGCCACCTCCACGGTACTGGGGTAGAAGCTATTTATCAGGCACACAAGAGTGGCCTGATTGGTGTCCAGCTCATCTTGAGATGGAGCAAAGAGATTGATGGTGGGAGTTGCCTTGGGCTGACCTGGTAAGTGTGGCAGAGATGGGGAAGAAGTCACTGTTATGCAGAGTAGAGACATATTAACCTTCATACTCATAATGCCATTCAATGCTCCTGTTTGTACTGACAGTTTTATCCATTTCTTATCCTTCCTGACCCCAGGGAACCTGGGACTTCTCTGATGTGCACCCCCTTCCCTCTTCCTTTCTTGAACCTGACAGCTTTCCAATGCACTGGTGTCTGATGTTGGGGAGTCGTTCTGAAGGGGGCAATAAATCACAGAAAGGTGTTGGGGAGCACAGATGATGTCGTGATCCCAAGATTCTCTCCCTGTCTCACCTACAGTTCTTTCTGACATGCTTAGATTCTGTCTTTATTCTCTCTGGGTCCTTCCCTGCCCAGCCAGGCCTCCTGCTCTCCAGGCACCCCTGGCTAGTCTTCCCCTGGGTAACGAGGATGCTTCATTTGGACCATGCTCCATGTCTGGTGAGAACAGGCAACTCTTCTCGATGGCCTCCCTTTACCTTTCTACAGCCTTTTCCTCGTGCCTGAGCTCCTGAGCCTCAGTACTTCTCTCCAAGACATATTTCCCCACTCCCAGTTCCTCTGCTTTTCTGCTAGTTTGAGATCAAAGTGACCTTTGGACCCACCTCAACTATCCAGTTAGCTTTCCCTCTCAGTCTTTTCATAGAACCACAGATTTAGAGCTATAAAGGACCACTGAGATCACTGAGTTCCACCCCCTTATTTTGTAGATCAAGTAACTAATGTAAGGAGATGTTAATTAGCTAGCCCAGATTCACTCAATTAGTAAGTACCAAAGAAAGGCAGGAGGTCAACAGAAATGTGAGATGCCCACATTTAGAGACCTTGCCACTCCCAATGGTCATATGGCTTAATTGTGCCCAGTCTGGGGTAGAATCTCCCAGGCTCTTTTATTGATCTGATCAGCCACAGTTGGACACACTGTACCTTGAACCCAACCTAGTGATGTCATCTGGGTCCTCTTTGAGCAGGAAGGACCCATCAACCAACCAACCAACCAACTAACTGACCAATGAAAGGCAGAGTTCCAATGCCAGTATACCTCATTCCAAGTCCAGAGCTGTAGTAACTCCTCTCCACTGCCTCTTCTTGCCTCTACACCACCATAGTTTGGGGTATCTGTGATCAATGCTTCCCCAGCCTGCCCTGAGCTCCCTGCTCTGTGCCATCATCCTTTCCCATTCCCCCAGGAGACTAAGACCAGAGGTCCCAGAGAGTTGCTGGTGAGGGAGCCAGAGGCTTTGCTTCTTCTTCCATTCTTCTGTCACTGCTTCCTGCCCAAGCCCTTCAGGCAGCCCTCAGTTGGGCAGCCCACCCAGACAGCCTAGCAGCGAAGGCTGCAGCATCTGCCCATTGTGTGATACCCACTAATTCCTCACCAGGACCCTGAAGATCAAAGGTGGAATGTAAACTGTGCCTGCCCACCAACCCATAGACTTTGGGAACTAAGCCTCTGCTTGCCTCACTGTGTCCCCATATCTGAGAGAGCCCCAGGTCTCCTCCTGGCTTCCTAGTGTAAGGGGACTGACTTTAGAGAGGGTAAGAAGTACTGCTTTTCTGATGCCTCTGCTGGGAAGCCTGGTTCTGTCCTGCATCACCCTACCATCTTCTCCCTTATCTCCAAGTTGGGGATGATGCATTTCTGAGACTGTGTCTTGGGGATTGAGTCTCTTACTTGGTGGGTCATATTCCTGACTCTGGTCTTCTGTAGGTGTGACCATATTGGTCCCCCATCCCTAGCCTCCTAGCCCTAGGGAGACCCTCAGGTGAGTGAGTGATGCCCAGTCTGAAACAGATTTTTTTCCCAGCAAGAACCTGAATGGATAGGAGGGAGAGGGAGTACAAAGGCTACTTACCAGTGATGGTCACTTTGGTCCCAGCACCGAAGACATAACCACTGTGATTGAGAGTTGTACCAAAACCCTGGCTGCCTGCAGGTGTCCCTTGGCCCCTGTGATCTGCTTGGTCTGGACGCCTGTGGGGCATGACAGGAGGTCATGGCTGAGAGCTACCCGTGACAGAATTGCAGGTGGGGCCCAGGGCAGCAGGACTGCGGTAGCTCTCCATCTGCTCTCCTGCCTCTAGGGCAGGAGTCACCCCAGGGCTGGGCTTAGGGCTATTTGAGACAGTGCCCACTGGGTGGGCTCCTCCTCTTAAAACTTTTCCTCTCCCTGCCAAGCAGGCCGATCTCTTAGCTGACCATCCAAATCATCTTGGTCCAAGACCTTTCTCCCATCGAGCTCCTCTTCCCTTTCTTTTCTGTTTATCCCTGTTGTATTTCAAGACCCAGAACAAGTGCCTAAAGCCTTCCCAGGCCTGCTTGGTTCCCTTCTGTGAGAGTTGCCCATGTGCTCTATTTCAAATGTCTGGCCCTTGGCTCTGGCTGATCCTTTGTGTTGATGATAACACAAAGAGCTGGCCCCCCAGCTGGTCCCATGTCCCCATCCTTGACCTTTTCCCAGCTGCTTCATGGTGTTCAGAGTCCCTGAGATTCTGAAATCTCAGTCAGTGCTGACTGAGAGGGTCCCCCAAGACCATCCAGACCACCCCATAGCTTACCTAGAAGCACTCGTCCCAAAGCTATCCCCAACAACTGGTCCTGATGTCTGGGCTTGGAGGCTGCCCAGTGAGGGGGAGCTCACCCCCTGCCCAGGCAACCCATTCAGCTCTGGGACAGCTCTCATCATTAGGAGCTGGCCTCTTCCCCTGTGCAGCCTTGTCTCCTTGCTCCTGGTTGTGCCCTCTGGGACCAGATGGAACAAGACTCATGTCTCTCTTCCACGATGGTCCTTCAGATGAATCCTGGACCAGGGATCTCCTGCCCAAGCTCCCCAGGTGGTCCTCCATTGGGCATCCCACTGAGGCAACCTGGCAGCCAAAGTTCCCGCATCTTCTCATGGGGATGCTCTCTAGTTCCTCACCAGGACCCTGAAGACCCCAGCTGGAATGTCAGCTGTGCCTGCCCAATAAACCATAGACTTTGGGGAGTAAGCCTCTGCTTGCATCGCTGTTTCCCCACATCAGAGAGAGCCCCAGGTCCCCTCCTGGCTTCCTAGTGTAAAGGGACTGACTTTAGAGAGGGCCAGAAATGCTACTTCTCTGACGCCTCTGCTGGGAGGCCTGTTTCTGTCCTGCTTCACCCCACCATCTTCTCCCTTGTCTCCAAGTTGGGGATGATGCATTTCTTAGAGTCTGTCGTGGGGAGTGACCCCAGCTCTGTGCCCCCTGAGTATTCTCTTTGCTAGGCTCGGTATCCCAGGTCCTCCAGCTGATTTTCCAATGACATGAATTGAGGCCCTTCTCCATGTGTAGTAGTAATCAGTTTAGCAGATACTTAGCACTTAGTACCTTGGGGCTAAGTGTCGAAGGTGCATACTCTGTCCCACTATGGAGAGGAAGTGAACTCCCCTGTTGCCTTGGAAGAAGGGCATTGGCTGAGAGAGGAGGCCAGTGTGTGTATATAAGCAAGAATTCCAGAGACAGAGAGACACAATTGGAATGCTGTTCCTGGTGAAGGAAGAATTGTGGAGACTGAAGCCAGCTGAGAGAGAGAGAGAGAGAGAGAGAGAGAGAGAGAGAGAGAGAGAGAGAGAATGTTTCTCTCCCAGCATCTGGAAGCTGACTGAGAACAGAGATAGAGTTTTCCTGAGACCAGAATCTGGTGAAGGCCACCTGGAAGGCTGAGAGGGCTTGCCTGGAAGGCAGCCTGGAAGGCCGATATTCCTTCTGGGGTCCTAGGGCCAGATGAACTGCTGGAGGACTGACAAAGCATGACCGGGATAAGACTTTGTTTGTTCATGGCCTGGCTGATCCTTGAGTTCCAGGCAAGAGCAGTGGTGAAGAGTTTGAGATGTTCTGGACCCTGTGAACTTCAGTGTGTGCTAGGGACTGCCCTGAGGACTGGACAAGGACCTTGGAGCTGTCTACTTCTGAATCCAGGTGACTGGTGGATTCAAGTAGGAGCTGGGACCATGGAAGGGGATCCAGGGAATTGGAGAGACCACCTCGAGTCAAGATGAAGAAAAGGCCTCCCCTTGAATGAAATTGAGATTTGCTGGACACCGAGGGGTGGAGGGTTTGTGTGGTTTTCAAATAACTGTATTTGTGATTAATGATATTTAGTAATTGTGAATCTAGATTAGTGACTGAGTAAGTTAATGGTTGTCCCATGAGTGGAAGTTTGAGTATTGTATTGTGAATTGACTGAATGATTAAGTAAGGAGGGTTTCCCCTTTAGGGAAACCAGATGATTATTCTTTTGTTCTTTGTTCTAAATATTGTGGCCAGTGTAATGAAAACTGTGTGGCCATTTTCTGTGACAAGATGTAATGTTGTGAATATTATATTGTGATATATTGTGAATGTTTTCCTTGATTTGTAATGGAATACACAGAGTGTTCACTATATTGTGTAGTCCAGAACCCTAAAAGCTGTTCACAGTAGCATTCTTTTGGGAATCTGCTGGTGCATGGTGTTAGACCATGTTGGCTCTCCTGCTCTGGGCACTGTCCAGCTTAGCAATGTTCTTCTTACCCTGTAGTTAGGGTCCTTCCAATAGAATGTGATGGGGTCAGAGTGCAGAGAGAGCAAGAGGTCCTGATTCCTGGAAGCCCAAGATTGTATGAGCTTCCTTGGCTCTCACATTGCACGGCTGACTGGTATGGAACTTGTTTTGCTTTGACTCACGTTTCTCCCCTCTGCTCTTCTACCTATAGGCTTTCCCCCTCTCCCTCAAGTATAAGATTTTGTGCTTATCTCTATGAAATTCCATCTCTTGGCCTTGGCTCATTGGTCTAGACATGTGACATCATTTAGGATCCTAGGTCTGGCGTTCAGTCGGTTCCATCCCAACACAGTTTTGTGTGGCTCAACCTTGATGAGCATCCCATCTTTAACTGGAGCCCAAACAGGGACCACTGGGGCACTGAACAGAAGCGGACAGAAGCTTCTGGACAGAAGCCCACTTTCCAAGTTAATATCCGTCATTGGCTATTCTGTGTGTCTGGTCATTCGTCCAGTTTCAAATCCATTCACTCACACTGCTGTCTAGTCCCCATCTCTTTATCTTGGCCACAAGGAGAGAGGGAGAGATTTTGTGAAATGTTTTTCTAAGGTGAGTCAATTGAGTAACAAGTACTTATTAGACACACCATATTCCTGGCTCTCTGCTAAGTTCTGGGGATGCAAAGAAAGAGAGAGATCAGAGCCTGAGCTGAAGGAGTTCACACTGCAGGGTGGGATCCATCACATCCCTAAGCCGATGATGTCCAAATGTCTTGGAAATGCTCTGTTTCCCAGTGCTAAGCCCCAGCAAGCAGGCTCTACCCTGTGCTTGGCATAACAATGAGCCTTTGGGCTTTGGATGGTCACACCCTCTGGCAAATCGTGTTGCTGTGACCAGCACCAGGTGTTCACTAAGGATTTCTGATTTTGGCCCCCCCTCTTTCCTGCTGTCTCGAATGTGCTCACAATCCCTGTTCCCCGTAGTTCTCTTCCTGTCACAGAACTCTGGTTCTATACTCCACAGAATTATCATGATCGCCAAGACTTGAGACAATCAGCTTAAGGGTTGTTCCCACAGGACCCAGGGACACCATACATGAGCCTGCCATGGGAACAGTCTCTTCAGACCTAAAATCATTATGTCAGGGTCCATCCCAGCATGTGTATAAACTCTGCCTTTCCTCTGGCCCTTACTAAGATGGAGGGTGGGCTGCTGCCTTCAGGGGTCATTTCCTTCCTTCTGAAATTACACTTTTGTTTGTGTCCTGACTCTCCTGTTTCTAGCATGCTTTGTGAGGCTCTTCCAGGCCGGTTCTGGTTTAGTTGACAAGACATACACGATCAGTAATTTCCAGGTGAGTGGAGGCTGATTTGGAACAGAGAGTGAGACCTGGACCTTTGTTTTCTTGTACAGACTTCTCCTCCTGAGAGTGGCTGGGGCAGGTATGGACATTCTGCCCTGACTGAGGAGCATCCCTTTCCCATTGGCTGTGGAGCCAGAGCTGTTGGTGATTTCAGCTGTCCTGACTTACTCATCCTGGGTGCTTTTATCATATTAGTGTTTAATGGCGAAGGAGTCTTTTAGTAACACCACGAGGCCTGGGTGCCACCTTCCCCAGTGATCTGTGCTTCTGAGAGGAGCATGTGAGTCAGGGAGCTGCCCCTTTGGTCTGACTCTGCAGCCAAGTCCTAGGGATCTGGGAGTCTATGAATCCACACGAGATGTTTCCAGCTCAGCATTTGTTCCTTGAGAGCTTGGGTCTGTGAAGGTAGCCTGGTGGAATTCAAGACCATGGTGGTTTTGTGCTTTGGTGCAGTGGGACTAAACCCATGTAGGAACTGAACTGAATTCTGAACCCCATATTCCATCACCTGTTTCCCCTCATCAACACTGGGGGAAGTGTCTGTGTGTTTGTTTCTAGGTAATGCTTTAAAGCAGTGGTTCTCAACCTTCCTAATGGCGTGACCCTTTAATACTCATATGTGGGTGTATCAGCATGTGGGTGGACCTGCCTGGAGACAGATAGAGAAGCTGTGTCTGGGTTCCTAAGACCATTGGAAATATGTGTTTTGCGATGGTCTTAGGCAACTCCTGTGACCCCTGTGAAAGGGTCATTTGACCCCCAAAGGCGTTGCGACCCACAGATTGAGAACTGCTGCTTTAAAGCAATTATCTCCTTGTAGAAACAAATCTGATGTGAAATGGAAATGGGGTGCTAATCACCAGGACCCTGAAATAGTGGCTCACAGTCAGTGGCAGAGGAAAGTGACCCTCCCACCTCTGCCAGGCACGGGAGAATCCTGAGAGGGTCTGGCCTGGAGGGAGCAGGGTCAGAGGCCCCCATGGTACCCCCTGCCCTGCCCATTCAGTCCTCCTGTCACCAGGAGGGGTCAGCATGGCTTTGTCTGCCTTGTCCTTGGGGATCCCAGCTCCCTGCTGTGGCTCTTTGGTGACCGCACCCTTTATTACAGGCTATGGATTGTCCCCAGGAATTTAGTTAAGCTTACTCTTCTATACTGTGCAGGCTCCATTCTTCTCTTTCTCTTGTTCCCTCTCTCCCTTCTCCCCTCCGCTCCCCTCCATATCCTGCCCTCTCCTCCCCTCTCTTCCCCTTCCCTCCCTCTCTTCCCCTTCCTTCCCTCCACTCCCCTCCCTCCCCTCCTCTCCTCCTCTCTCCTTTTTTCCCTCCCTTTCTCTCCTGTCTGCTCCTCCCCTCCCCTCCCCAGACACTGGGTTAGGTGCTCAACAATGTCTTCATAAGAACCCGTGGAAGAAAGTGCTCTTATGAGTCCCATTGTACAAAAGTGTGACTTTGCCAAGGTCACACAGCTAGGAAGTATCTGAGATCAGATTGGAACTCGGGTCCTCCTGGCTCTAGGCCCAGTGCTCAATCCACTTAGCTGGAGAGGAGTGATGTAGGGACTGGAAAGGTGGGTAGGGTTAGAGCGGGCTCTACAATGTTCAGTGCTTTGATGTTCAGTGTGAAACGGTTTGATTTGATGAGTCTTAACAAAGTGACCACAGAGACTGAATTAGAAGTTTTTAAGGAGCTTTAAATTACCAGCTGGGGCTACTCCATGCCAATTAAAGGGGGAGCAGCCCCGAGTTCGGGGGTGGAGAATCTTTTATACATTTCATTAGGTTTACGTATCTAACTAACACAATTTGTTACTAAGCAGGTTGTCATATAGATACAAACAAGCGGTTACTAAGGAAAGCGGAGGGGGTGAGCAGAGGGGGTGTGCAAGGTAAGCGGAGGGGCACAGGACATGACAACTGAGCAAGGAAAAGATAAATTACTCTAGGGAGGCTTCCCAGGTTCATAGAGTTTCACTTGGCTGGTTTCTAATTCCATAAAGTATTTCTTAACTAATTCTTGACCATAACAAGTGTTTTGTTACCATGCAACTAAAGAATCTGGGAAAATATGTACATCAGTGGGAGGAGTGGATGTACTTAAACAAGTGTTGCATATGGAGAGTAACGCACAGAGGACACGTGTGGGACTGGAGCACATGCATGAAGGAGCATACATACAGGGAGCACACATGGCTAGGACCGATGTGTTGTACTGGTGATGTGCTCTGTGAATGCCATTAAAGCATGCCTGTACGTGGCAGCCATCTGTGGCCAGGTGTCTGTGGTACCATGGAACCACTGGATCTTACTTGTTGCTCTGGCATGGCTTTGTGTCCTGGGGAATCATGGCACCATCAGAAGGCCTGACTTGAAAGAAATCAGGTCGGGCTGACAGGGTAAGGGTTAGTGCCACATACATGTGAGGAAATCCAGGAACCAGAAAGGGGGCAGAGCATAGTGGAGAGTATTTAGATGAAGGTCAAGAGATGCAAAAGCAGAAGGGAGGTTGTCATGGCCATTTCCTTCCTGCTGCCAGGTGAGTAGCCACGCTCCCAGTCACTGAGGCCCCTCTTCCCCTCCTGCTCACTGCCACTCTCCCTCCGTATTCAGCCCCCTCCACAACTGGTCCTTTCTGCCTTGACGCCATCCCTCACATGGGCCCCTTTTGTCCCACTGGCACTTTCACACCCTGGGTCACTGCCTCAGCAGCCCAGGTCTGGCTCCTTGAAATGGCCTTCTTATGGGCCTCCCTGCCTCCAGGCTGGGAGCCCTGCAAGCTCTCCTCCACACAGCAAAGCACTTTATGTTTGCTATATCATTCAATCTTCACAACCGCCCTGGGAGGTGCTCGCCATTAATAACAACAAAACCCAGTCCCAGTGAAAGCTAGTCTCTCTGTAACACTTTACCTTTTGCAAAGTGCCTGAAGATACTGTGTAATTTTCACTCCCAACAATGCAGGGAGGTGGATGCTGTCATTCTTCCCACTTTACCAGTGGGAACAGTGAGGCTGAAGGGAAAACAGTGACTTGCTATCTTAAGGGGGCACAGCCAGGAATTGACAGAGGGCAGAGTGGAACTCGGGTCCTCCTGGCTCTAGGCCCAGTGCTCCACCCACTGAAGCCATATTTCCTCCATCCTCCTCCTCTTCCTCCTCCATCCCAGGGAGACATCCCTTTGAACAACACCAGTGTCAGACTCTCTTGAGGTCTCAGAAGGGAGAGAAAGGCTCTGGAAGGAGCCAACATGTTGGCTGGAATGGATCTTTCCTCTTCCGTCCAGCCAGGGCCTTGGTCTGTGCTGACTTTTTTGGCATGGGGGGTGTCGGGAGCCACATGAGGTGAGCCACCATCAAGGGAGGGGAGATCAGACACAGAAGACAGGAGAGGCAATAGAATGAGAAAAGACAAGATCTTTATTGGAAGCAGAGGAGAGGGGAAGATGAGCTGGGGATGCCCCTGTGTGGGGATGGAGGGAGGGGTGCAGCAGGGATGTGGGCATCTATGTGCACTGGCTCGGGGAGAGCTCCTTCTGGATGACTGTGCTCTCATGGGTGACCTTGCAGGTGAAGGTGGTGGTTGACTGCCACTGGTCAGGGGTGAGCGAGAGGTAACTGCTTGCTGAGTACTTGTTGTCACTCTGGCGGGATGGCTGGGTGGTGTGCACCCCCTGGGTCACGGGGGAGCCATCTTTGGTCCAGGCCACCTCCACAGCACTGGGGTAGAAGCCCGTAACCAGACATACAAGGGTGGCCTGATTGGTGTCCAGCTCATCTTGAGATGGAGCAAAGAGATTGACGGTGGGAGTTGCCTTGGGCTGACCTGGCAGTGTGGCAGAGATGGGGAAGAAGTCACTGTTATACAGAGTGGAGACATATTAACCTTCATACCCATAACCCCATTCAATGCTCCTGTTTGTACTGACAGTTTTATTCATTTCTTATCCTTCCTGACCCCAGGGAACCTGGGACTTCTCTGATGTGCACCCCCTTCCCTCTTCCTCTCTTGAACCTGACAGCTTTCCAATGCACTGGGGTCTGATGTTGGGGAGTTGCTCTGAAGGGGGCAATAAATCACAGAAAGGTGTTGGGGAGCACAGATGATGCCGTGATACCAAGATTCCCTCCCTGTCTTACCTATAGTTCTTTCTGATATGCTAAGATTCTGTCTTTATCCTCTCTGGGTCCTCCCCTGCCCAGCCAGGGCTCCTGCTCTCCAGGCGCCCCTGGCTAGTCTTCCCTTGGGCAATGAGGATGCTTCATTTGGACCGTGCTCCATGTTTGGTGAGAACAGGCAACTCTTCTTGATGGCCACCTTTACCTTTCTACAGCCTTTTCCTCATGCCTGAGCTCCTGAGCCTCAGTACTTCTCTCCAAGGCATATTTCCCCACTCCCAGTTCCTCTGCTTTTCTGCTAGTTTGAGGTCAAAGTGACCTTTGGACCTATCCCAGCCATCCAATTAGCTTTCCCTTTCAGTCTTTTCTTCGAACCACAGATTTAGAGCTATAAAGGACCACTGAGATCACTGAGTTTCACCCCTTTATTTAGTAGATCAAGTAACTAATGTAAGGAGATGTTAATTAACTAGCTCAGATTCACTCAACTAGTAAGTACCAAAGGCAGGAGGTCAACAGAAATGTGAGATGCCCACATTTAGAGACCTTGCCACTCCCAATGGTCATATGGCTTAATTGTGCCCAGTCTGGGGTAGAATCTCCCAGGCTCTTTTATTGATCTGATCAGCCACAGTTGGACACACTGTACCTTGAACCCAACCTAGTGATGTCGTCTGGGTCCTCTTTGAGCAGGAAGGACCCACCAACCAACCAACCAACCAACCAACCAACCAACTGACCAATGGAAGGCAGAGTTCTAATGCCAGTATACCTCATTCCAAGTCCAGGGCTGTAGTAACTCCCCTCTACTGCCTCTTCTTGCCTCTACACCACCATAGTTTGGGGTATCTGTGATCAATGCTTCCCAAGCCTGCCTTGAGCTCTCTGCTCTGTGCTATCATCCTTTCGCATTCCCCCAGGAGGCTAAGACCAGAGGTCCCAGAGAGCTGCTGGTGAGGGAGCCAGTGGCTTTGCTTCTTCTGCCCTTAGTCTGTCAGTGCCTCCTGCCCAAACCCTTCAGGCAGTCCTCAGTTGAGCAGCCCACCCAAGCAGCCTAGCAGCCAAGGCTCCAACATCTGCCCACCGTGCTATTCTCTAATTCCTCACCAGGACCCTGAAGACCAAAGGTAGAATGTAAGCTGTACCTGCCCACCAACTCATAGACTTTGGGGACCAAGCCTCTGCTTGCCTCACTGTGTCCCCATATCTGAGAGAGCCCCAGGTCTCCTCCTGGCTTCCTAGTGTAAGGGGACTGACTTTAGAGAGGGTAAGAAGTACTGCTTTTCTGATGCCTCTGCTGGGAAGCCTGGTTCTGTCCTGCCTCACCCCACCATCTTCTCCCTTATCTCCAAGTTGGGGATGATGCATTTCTTAGAATATCTCCTGGTAACCGAGTCCCTTACTTTCTGGGTTATAGTTCCTAACCTGGTCTTCTGTAGGTGTGACCACATTGGTCCCCCACCCCTAGCTTCTCCTGGCCCTGGGGACACCCTCAGGTGAGTGGGTGATATCCAGTCAGAAACAGGGTTATTTCCCAGCAAGAAATATGGACAGATACGGAGAGGGAATAAGAAGGTCACTTACTGAGGACGGTCACTTGGGTCCCACTGCCAAAGACATGCTGCTGTGTTCCAGAGTTGGACCAAAACTCTGGCTTCCTGCAGGTGCGCCTTGGCTCCCTTCCACCTTGTTGGTCTGGAAGCCTGCAAGGCATGACAGGAGGCCATGTCTGATAGCTGCCTGTGACAGAATTGCGGGTGGGGCCCAAGGTAGTAGGACAGGGGTAGCTCCCCATCAGCTCTCGTGCCTCTAGGGCAGGACTCATCTCAGGGCTGTGCTCAGAGCCATTGGAGACTGTTCCCACTGGATGGGGACTTTTGAAGCTTTTCTTCCTTCCTCCCAAGAAGCTGATCTCATAGCTGACCCTCAGAAGCACCTCTGTCCAAGGCATTTCTCCCACCGAGCCCCTCTTCCCTTTCTTTTTTGTTTATCCATGCTGTATTTCAAGACCCAGAACAAGTGCCTAAAGCCTTCCCAGGCCTGCTTGGTTCCCTTCTGTGAGAGTTGCCCATGTGTTCTATTTCAAATGTCTGGCCCTTGGCTGTGGCTAATCCTTTGTGTTCATGATAACACAAAGAAACTGCCACCCAGCTGGTCCCATGTCCCCATCCTTGACCTTTTCCCAGCTGCTCCATGGTGTTCAGAGTCCCTGAGATTCTGAAATCTCAGTCAGTGCTGACTGAGAGAGTCCCCCAAGACCATCCAGGCCACCCCATAGCTTACAAAGAAGCCCTCGTCCCAAGGCTATCCCCAACAAGTGGTCCTGATGTCTGGGCTTGGAGGTTGCCCAGTGAGGGGGAGCTCACCCCCTGCCCAGGCAGCCCATTCAGCTCTGGGACAGCTCTCATCATTAGGAGCTGGCCTCTTCCCCTGTGCAGTCTTGTCCCCTGGCTCCTAGTTGTGCCCTTTGGGACCAAGAGGCTTGCCTCTCTTCCACATTCTATTCCTTCAGATCTCAGAAGTGCAGGCAGGCAGAATCTAAGCTCGGAGGGGCTTTGGGGCCATCTGGTGGCACTTGACAGTTTTCCTAGAGCATGCCTGCTCATGTGATTCATCTACTCAAGGGTCTTGAGAGGTTCTCCATTGTCCATTGAAGAATTTCATTCTTTCAAGTCACATCATTTAGCGCATATATCACCTATCATATACCACGGCTCATGGCTCATCATACATCAATAATCTAGTAATCATGGCTTTCAAGTTGGATGAACTCTGATCCTAGCATGGATCCTGCTTTTCTAGCCTCATCTCTCTCTCCTTCCCTGCAAAGATCTGATGTTCTCAACACGCTGGATCTCTCCCTTTCATCACAGCTACTTGTGAACATACCTTTGGCCTCCTTTAGATTGGAAGCTCCTAGAGAGCAGCTCCTGTGTCATATGTATCCAGGTCCTTGAACTTTCTGACATTTCTGGAGTACCTACTATTTGGTAAGCATTGTGCTAAGCCTGTTACAGGGATTATCTCATCTGATGTTCACAAAAATACTGGGAGGCAGATTCTATTATTATCCCCATTGAACAGATGAGGAAACAGAGGCAAACACAAGTGAAGTCACATTGCCAGTCACACAGTTAGTAAGTGTTGGAGGCTGAATTTGAACTCAGGTCTTCCTGACTCCAGGCTCTGACTCTATCCACCGTTCCACCTTAGACAGTGCATGTGGAATTAGGAAGATCTGGGTTTGAATCCTGCCCTTGACACATACTAGCTGTGTGACCTCTGCAAGCCTCAGTTTCTTCCTTTGTCATTTGCCACCCCAGCTATTGGAAGGACTCAGGTGAGAGTGGGGATAGCTCACTGCACACTGTGTTCTCGTTAAGGGGGAGCTCTTATGGGATTGAATTGATGAATATTTGTTATCATCACCTTGGAACTGGAAGGAACCCTATTCTGGAGTCCCCTGGTGCCACCTCTTTGTCTAGCTGAGGAAACAGAGAAGTCAAGTAATTTCCCCAAGGTCACATAGGCAGTAAGAAGTAGAAGCAGGATTTGAACCCAAATCCTTTGACTCCCAAAGCAGTGATCTTTTCCTTGTCCCATCCTGCCTCCAGTAGTCACACACATGGTATCAGCTGGAAGGGACCTTAGTTGTCCCCAAGGCCGACTCTCCCACTTCACAAAGCGGAAAATTGAGGTCCAGAGAGGGAAGGGACACATGGCTTTTGGCAGCAAGATCTGTCCTATCTGGTTATATTTTGTGGTGGGTACAGCCTGTGCCCCACACTCCTGTCATCATGGACAGAGCCATGGTCTCTCAGGGTCTCACGCAGAGGCTAAAATACCAAGAAAGAGGAGGCCTTTCCTGGGCCTTGGGGGGAACTGAGAAGATGAGAGGGGTCCTCCCCTTGAGTTCTGTCTTAGGCCTCGGGGCCTTCTCATCTGCTGGGAGACTGTCTATATAATCAATCCACAAATATCTCTAAAGCACCTACTATGAGCCAAGTACCTGGGAAAAAACGATGTGCAACTGTCCCTGCCCTCAGGGCATTTGCCTGTTGTAAGGAGACACAACATGCGTATTATCCCTGCTGAGTGGCCTTTCATTGTCTGCTGGAAGACTTCCAGTGATGGGGAGCTCACTACCTCCAGGGAGATTGCATTCTGCTTTTGAGTAGCTTTGATTATGGGGCTTTTTCAGTGGCCTGAGGACATCTGTGCAATCTCTTCCTCACTGCTCCTAGACTTGGCTGGGGGGGGGAGGGCAGTCTTCCAACTGTTCAAAGACAATAATTGCTACTCCCCCCTCTCTATGCTCCCTTCTCCAGAAGAAACATTTTCACTTCTTAAAAACAGCAATGATAAAAACACAGTGCCTTTAAAAACAGTACTTTAAGGTTTACATAATGCCCTCCTGTGAGATAAGTAGAGTACATGTCCCCATTCTACAGATTGGGAAATAAAGGCTCAGGGTGATTGAGCCATCTGCCCTTAATCACAGTTACTAAGCACTGGGGGTGGGGATTCAAACCCTACTCTCTGTACTTCAAGACCAGTACTATGGTTAATGCACCTTTCCCATCCTGTTTGCTGTTCTCTGGAGGTTTTCTAGTCTATCAAGATTTTTCTTCAATTGTAGTGCCCAGAATTGATGACTCCACATGGGGCTTGACAAAGACAGAGGAGAGATGGGGCTTGTCTCTCCTTCGATGTGGCCCCCAAGGCTCTCCCAAAGCAACCTCACAGGTCTTTTCTCACTTTTGTTCTCTCTTTCTCTCCTTCTATCTCTGGATGTCTCCCTCTTTCTTCCTGCCTCTCCTCACCCCTTCTCTCTTCCTTCCCTCTCCTTTTCCATCCCCCTCTCTCCCACACCTGGTTTTTCCTTTTCATTGCTTTCCTCCTTGCTCTCTCCCTTTCCCCTTCCCTCTTCTCAACTCTGTCTCCCTCTCTCTCTTTCCTTCCTTGTTTCTTGTAGTATGCAGAAACCCTCCCACCCACCCCACTCACATTCATTCTGCATTTTCTTCATCCCATCTTTCCCCACCTCCACCAATATTTTTTTTTACCAGCTCCCTTTCCCCTATCTTTCTATGACATGGAGTACTCTGTCTCTCTCTCTCTCACTCTCTCCCTCCACCATGTCTATTTCTCCCCAACCATATCTTTCTGTCTTGGTCACTGACTTCTCATGACAGCTACACACTGTCCTTTCTGTGTGTCTTATGCCTTCCCTTGGTTTTTGCCCATTATACTCTGTTTCTTCCCAGGTCCTCATATGTTTGTCTCCTGTTTCCCAAAGCAGGTCAAAGTCATAGGCTTCCATACATCCCTGGCAACTCCTTACCTGAGCTCCTTGCTTCCAAGGTCAGGGCTGGCCTTTTGCTGGCTGTCTCCTGCCCTGAGGTCCCAGGTCTCTCCAGCCTGGGAGCCTCTTAGTCCTGAGCTCTCCTTCCCAGGGAGAGCCTGTCCTTCCTTCTCTGGGTTCAGAAAGAGGGCAGATGGTGCCAGGGCTAGTAGGAATAGCAGGGTGCTGGGGCCAGTGTTCAAGGTTGGCCTGGCAGGAGCCCATGCCTGGGTACTGGGAGGGGGCATTCACACTCAGATCCTAGAGTTGCCTTTAGCTGGGGTGAGCCCCAAGTGCAGTCCTCTGAAGGCTCCCTGGAGATGTTGACCTTCTTGATCTCTCCGGACACTCTTCATGTGACCCAGGCTGCTTTCCTTCTATCCAAGAGCTTTATCCATGTCGGGTTCTAAGCAGCTGCTTCTTATCATGCTTGCCCCATGGTGCTGGGGGGCTTGCTGCTGCCAACATCACTGCTACCCCAGGGAAAGGTCCACAACGGCTCTGTTGTGGTTGGATCTGGGGCTCAACGGCTTCCTCTGGGTTGTTCTCCTGGCTCCATGTCCCCCAGAGGTTGGGGGTGGAGGGGACACACCTGGAGCCTGTGGGGGTGGATTTCATTGGATCAAGCAGGAAGGGGACACTCGAGTGAGTTTCCAGTGGGAGTTCCCTGGAGATAAGTTACCAGAGATGAAGTAGAGCCCAAGGGAATCAGCCAACACACTGCTAGGCTAGGGAGCTCTCCAGAGTACTGGGCTCTTGGCTTGGGAGCTCTCCAGAGTACTGAGCTCTTGCCTAGGTGACCAACGGACCCACTGATTTCAGGAGAAAGGCACTCAACCCCTCTTGTCCCTTCCCAGGCTTCTCTACTTTCGGAAGCCTGAATCTTATTTTTTTTTTAGGTGGGGGAAGGGAGCACAGACTTTCCTCCCATGTTGAGCACTAAGGTGGAGGAAAAAAACAAAACAAAACTCCTGAGCCCTTCAAGTCATTGCAAAGTCAAATGGGATACCTGGATAGGTAGTGAGTTCCCTGTTCCTTGAGGTGTCTAAGCCCAGTCAGTATGGCTACTCACCAGGGACATCATAGAAGGCTTGTTGTTGTTGTTGTTCAGGGTTCAACTTGATAGGTGAGATCCCTTTTAGTTCTCAGAGTCAGTAAATCCTTGTAGTGAGTCAAGGGACTGGCATCTGGAGAGACCAGAGATCTGCTGCCCATTTCACACTACTTAAAGGTCCATCTGGATAATGAAGATAATAGTTGGCTCAGAGATGTACAAGGTACTTTCTACCATCTTATTTGAGCCTCACAGTCACGCCATGGGGTAGGAACTATTATTAGTTCCACTTTACAGATGAGGGAACTGATACTCAGCGATGTGCCAAGTCTTCTGTCTATCAAATGAGACAATACTTGTAAAGCCCTTAGCGCAATGCCTGGAACATGATAGGCATTTAATAAATGCTTGTTTCCTTCTCCTTCCCCTTTCCTCCAGAATTCCATCTGATTCACTACACTGTCTTCTAAGAATAAGAAATCTCTGCCATATCCCTGACAAATGGATATCTGGGCTTTGTTTATAGACCCTGAATGAGCCCCCATGGGCTTTGTACTGTGTAAGGTGGATTGGGGGGCAGTTAGAGCACATCCTCAAGGCAAGCTTGCCTGGGGTCTGGGTTTGAGGCCAGTGAAAGTGAGCTGTGATGGGTGGGGGAATAGAATAAGAGTCCAAGAACTTAAGTGGAAGGAATGATCATGAGGTCAGAATGTTTCCGGAGGCTCACTCTGGAGAGTAGAGGAGCGATGCTGCCAGGCCTAAAGAGGAAGAGTTGGACCTCAAACCCAGAGGCCCAGACTCAGATCCCAGGAATCAGTTCCCAAAATATGGAGCTCAGATCCCTCCTAAGATCCAGAACCAGCACCTAGATCTCAGAACAAGAACCCAAACCCAGCCTAGAACTCAAAGCCCTGAATCCAGTCTACAGTCTAAGTTCCAGACTTAGATCAATAAATGGTTATCAAATACCTAGTGTGTATCAGACACAAGCCTAGGTGATGGAAACATAAACTCAAAGAAGAAAATAATCCCTGCCCTGGCTTTCTGCTGGGGGAGACAATGAGCCCACAGGAAACAACACACAGCCTAGTTATGAAGATAGTCAATAGAGATAAATGCCAGGCAGTCTGGGAAGGAGGCCAGGAGCAGCTGGTGGGGAGCAGGGAAAACTCAGGAAAGGCTTCATGCACAGGAAGATGCTCAAAGCTGCATTTTAAAGGAAGCGAGAGACTCTCAAAAGTAGAGGTGAGAAGGGAGGGATTTCCAGGCATGGTGGATGGCCAAGGCAAAGGTCTAGTGATGGGAGATAGTGTATCATGTGCAGTGAATAGAAAGAGGCAAGTTTGGTGGATCATAGAATCCAGGAATGGGAGTAATGTATAATGGGGCTGGAAAGGTGGATTGAGGCTAGGATGTGAAGGGGCTCAGATTTAAAAGCATGGAGACTAGACTCCAATCCCAGCCCTATCCTTCTCCAAACTCAAGTCTTAGGGTCCTGCCTCTAGAGTTGAGGACTCAGAGCTCAGGGTCTAAAGCCCAGGACACAGACTCCACAGTCCAGACTCCAGGATCCAGAGTCCAGAGTCTAGAACCTGGATTCTTTTTTATTTGTTTTTTTTTTTTGGAACAGAACCTGGACTCTGTCCACTGGTTAAGTCATTTGGATTCATGAATTTGAGTCCTACCCTGTGGGACCTCTGTCTTCTAGGAGCCAGTAGTGCCCCTGAGCACTCCAGGGACATTTTCTCCTGGGAAATCCCCTAGAAAAAGACCAAGGAGGGGAAAACCCAGCCTGTGGTTGGCAGCCAGATGCTCCCCACCCCACACAGCACCTGTCAGCTGTGTCTAAGGTGTTAGAGACTTGAAGCCACATCCTATACTGACCAGCCATTGTAAATCCGGGACAATTTGAGGACAGAGCCTCAGCTGTCTCTTGAGGAAAGATCCTACTTTGTCCCTGCCTCTCCCTCCCCCATCCCGAGACATCTCCATTGGAATGGCCTTCCTTGCTACCTCCTGAGGCCCCCACCTAGCCCTAGGATTAGGTCTCACTAGGAGACAATGTTAGATTTATAGAAGGGATTCCCTTTGGGTGTGGGTTAAACTAGATGATTTCTGAGGTCCTTCCCAACTCTCAGATTCTGGGATTCTGGCTCTTCAGTCTTCTGTCTGAGCCCTTCCTTTTCCAGATCCTCTTTTCTCTTGCTCTCAAAGGTCTTTGTTGACACCTCCCAGGTGATTGAAATATCACCATCTCTTGAGTTAGGGGACATGAGTTCAAACTCAGCCCTACCAAAGCTTCTTGAGGGCAGGTATTGTCTCACCTTTGTCCTTTTATGCCCAGTGCCCTAGCACAGAGTAGATACTTAAAATGACTGTTGGTTGATCTCCATGTGGTATAGGAGAAGTCACTTCACATTTATCAGCCCCAGTTGATTTTATGGCTCCTCCATAAAATCCCTGCTCCCCCTACATCAGAGGGATATTGGGAAAATCAAATGAGGTGCAACATGGCAAAGTGTATCTACATGGAAATATCTTCTTCCTGATGTTCTTTTCTTTGAGGACCAAGTTTCCATATGAGCTTCCATGGGGCATGTCTTCTTACTCCTACTGGGTTGTTAACCTTTCTCCCAGTGTTCTCTGCTTGCTACTCAGATTACTGGGATCTTCCTAGAAGGTTTTTGAATTGGGGGAATAAAGCAAAAATGAACAAATAGGTGTCTAAAATAAGTAGGATAATGGAATCCTAGATCTAAGCCTGGAAAACATCCCAGAGGCCAGCTAGTCCAACCCCATCATTTTATGGGTGAGAAACTTGAAGTCCAGGGATGTGAAAGAATGTCCAGGGTCATGGTAATAAGCGTCGGAGGTGGGGATCAAGCCCAGAGACAATATTCTTTCCAGAGGAGGGAGATTGTAAGACAGAATCAAGTTGTCCACTCATAAATGACTAGAAGAAAGAAGAATGACCAAGTGTGTAAATGACCAAGAGTTGGAGGAAAGTGAAATTACTGATAGTGACCAAGAAAGTGAAATCAAATCTGACCATTCCCCTGCCCACACCTGTCAATTGTTCCTTGGCAAGAACCCAGGGATCTTGTGGTTCCTGAATTCACCAGTACAACCCAGACAATGACTCAGATCATGAATGAAAGCCCCTTTTCTAGGCTTTGGCCTCAGAGCTGAGCTCCCCCTTGCTGCAGAGGTTGGAGCAGGACTGAATGGGCAAAGTCTGGGGTATAAATGGTGGCTTGGGATCTGATATGACCATACTTGGCTTCTTGGATAGAGTTGATTAAATGCTTTTAATTAGTCAATTGTGAAAGTATATTAAAACCCTCTTTTAATTTCAACTGAAAACATGAAGAAATAAAGAAATATTTATCTACTCTAAAGTCCTGGCCAGAATGCCTTGAAGGAGGGAAACTACCAGTACTTAATTAAGCTTCTGAGGAAACACTGTTCTCCACTAAAATGCTCCCCCCCACTTTTACTTATGCCTAACATCTTAAAAAATGAAAGTGTGTAAAAGTTTGAGAATGAAAGCCAAGATCTCCAGAAGAATTGACTTAGGATGGTAACTAGACTTAGAGAAATGTCTCATGTCTAACACCATCGTTGTTGTTATTGTTTTGTTGTTTCAAGTCACATCTGACTCTTCATGATGCCATTTGTAGTTTTCTTATCAGAGATACTGGAGCAGTTTGCCATTTCCTTCTCCAGCTCATTTTACAGATGAGGAAACTGAGGAAAACAGTTGTAAGTGACTTGCCCAGGGTCACACAGCCAGTGAGTGTCTGAGGTCAGATTTGAATTCATTTTCCTGACTTCAGGCCCAGGCTTCTATCTGCTCTACCACTTAGCTACCCGCTATGATGAAACATGACTATTTTTTTTACCTTATCCTGAATTGTTTAACTACCATATTCTATCATATTATAACATTTTCCTTCAAGATTCCTATAAAGCTTATTTCAAAATGTCTTCTCTTGGGAAGAGAGATGTCTAAAGACATGAGAGGACTATGGTAGTTTGGACATTTCTCTTTCCAAGTTAGAAACGCTTGAATTTAAAATAGGATAAATGAACAAAGATTGTTTCTGGCAGGCTTGTACCTAAAATGCAGAGTAGAGTGTTCATGTTTTTATTCAATAGTTAAGTGGTATCTTTGGACTTGGATCCCGAGCCCTATACAAGTAATCATGGTCTAGAAGAGCTCCTGCTTGAAGGCCTTCCACGGCTGGCTACCTAGAGATGGGCAGCTTTTAAATCCTCAGAGCTGAGGTTTTCTCCATTGGATTTTTTTTGGATGTCAAGGCCTGTCATGGTAGTCAGGTGAAGTCGATGAGCTCATCCTCAGAATAATGTTTTTAAATATCTAAGATAAGATACATAGAATTACACAGGAAGGCAATTGTGCTAAAATACAGTTATTCAAATATTAAAAATATTTATGGCCCCCATGTTAAGAATCCAGCTGGGTAGCACAGTGGATAGAGCACATTGTCTGGAGTCAGGAAGACCTGAATGAAAGCTGTTCTCACACACTTACTGGTTGTGTGACCCTGGACAAGTCACTTCACTTTTCTCAGTCAATGGGGATAATAATTGTAGCCTATCTCCAGGGTCATTATGAAGATGAATAAATGAACATTTGTAAAGCTCTTTGCAAACCTAAAAGTGCTACAGGAATGTGTGCTACAGGGAAATTGCCCGATCTTACTGATGAGCCTGATTGTGTTCTGGGAATTTGACTCTTTCAGAGGAAGGCCAAGTCTGCTGGGCACAGCAAGAGGTATTTGTACATAGACCATTGACCTTTGAAGAGAGCAAGCCTTAAGCCAGGTGAGAAGAAATTTTTTCTTTAAGATTCTTAAGAATAAAAATTGCTCCATAAGCAACAGAAGACAATTTCCTTGTTGTCTTCTTAGCACTGGGCAGCGTATCATGGTGGGAGGGGTTGGCAGGAATGGGAGGTGGGGTGAGGTCAGGGGCCTCATTAATGAGAAGGAACTTAATTACCCAAAACTCTCTCCAGGCTTTTGGCTGTTTCAACTGGCTAAAAGGGATATGTTTTGTATTTTCTTCATGGTTAGTGAGTGGCTTGTGTTGAAAATAGAGGATTCTGTTCAGCGTTTGTAGAGAGAAGTATGGAACCACAAGGTTATAAGTCCTCCTTATTTGTTTAAGAGATACTTTTGGTCATTAAGGAGATATTGGGCATTTCCTTGGTCAGTGGACCCTCTGACATCAGAGTGGCTGACCTCAAAAATGGTGGAACTTCAGTTTGAGAAACCAGGCCTTCAGGGCTTGTAATGTTAAAGGAATTTGAAGATCTTCCCTATCCTTTCATAGACCTATGTGCCCAGCTATAATACATTCTGAATCACATAGAGGCCATTGGGGGAGAAACTTGCTTAAGAAAGCTTGCTTAGGGGAGGCTTGCTTGTAGGAAGGCTTTCGTACCTTTTGGCACTAAGCTAATTAGGCACTGAGTCACAAGGGTTGTGATGCCTTCTGGCTCTGAGAAGTGTATATATACTCTGAGTTGGTATTTTGTATTGGAGGTTTGCTCATGAGAAGGATCTTTTGACTTCCTGGTCAAGACTCTGAGTAGTCATATGTTCAGAGCCCCTTGACTACCAAATGTCTGTATGTAAAGTGTATAGGGTATTGCTTTACTCAGACAGGAGCTCCATCTGTTGATCTTCGTGCTAATTTCTCTGCTTGTGTTTTCTCCATGTTCAGGATGTTGACCTTTCCCCTGAACTAGTGAATGTAATTAAAAGTAGGATTGTCACTACCTTTTTGAACAGTCTTTCCTTTAAAAATAGACCAAAGAAGCTGTGCTAGCAGGCCATCCTGAGTGTGCTAAGATCCTTGCTATTACAGGCTACTCCTGGGCAGGAAAAAAAGAATAGAACCATGTTCCTTGTAAGAGGGATAGAACTGAAATTAGACTTCTGTTAGTTAGAGGGCTTTGAAGATGAATCCTTCCCTCAGTACCTGAGGTCAATACTGTTTTTGAGAGGAAAAGCTGGGGGAAAGCACAGAAGGAGGACCAGTCTATGACAATATCTCTGTACCTCTCTACTGAGGTTTGAGTGGGAATCAATTCTTTGAATAGATTGCCCAAGGCTGGGGGTAACTTTGAGGTAAAAATCTACCTCACCCACTGGAGAAATAAACCATGAAAATTTCCAGACAAAATAAATTGGTTAAAGTTTTCCAAAGAAGGATCCTTAAATCAAATTAAGAGAGATGGAATGGATTTTTTTGGTTGAGTGACTTGCTAACCATGAAATGTTTATTTTGATCTTTTCTATGAATTTCTGTTCACATCTTTTCAGTTAAAAGGGCCTCAGTCTTGAAGTGGTTGAAAATGTCTTCTCCCCAATGACTCCAAAAGTGGAAAAAGAAACGAGGTCCTCTGAAGGAGTTTTGTTATTTTCAGCTTCTAGTGGTAGCAGCTCAGACCCATCTGGTCCTTAAGAACCCCCTCTCTGAAGATATTGTCCTCTTACCTTTTCTCTCTAACTTGGAGAGTAGGCATTTAAAAATCAGCTTAAGAATAGGAATCACTTCCAAAAAAAAGACAAGTACAATTCTTTTGAGAAAAGAGAAAATTTCATATCAGGAAGAGTTGGATTTGACTGAGCCAGTAGGTCTGGCAAGTCCCATTCAATTGGGCAGAATTGAATTATCTGGAGACTTGGAAGCAAAGTTACCTCAAATGGAATAGAACAGCCCATGCATTCACAAGTTGTCAAGCAAGAAACCAAAATGGAAATATTTGGCATGGAGAAAAGAGAAAATCTGAAGCTATTATCTCTGATCATCTGTCAATCAACTAATCCACAAGCACTAATTAAGTTCTTAGCATATGCTAGGGGCTGTGTTCCTGATGGAGACACAAATATGAAGAATGAGACCATTCCCACTTGCAAAGAGCTTACATTTCAATGGGGAGATGAGAATATATGAAAATATGTAGCCTAAATATGAAGTTAATAAACATACACATGTAGTTAAAAACCAGGCAGACTGGGAGAGAGGGCATGACCCATCAAGGGCATCAGGAAAGGCTTCATGTAGAAGATGGTGCTTGACCTGTGTCCTAGAGGAAGAGAAGGACTTTATGACACAGGAAAGGAGGGACAGCATTCTAGCATGGGGGAGGTTTAGAGATGGGAGTTGGAAGGTCATCAGTGAAGGCCATTTTGGTTGGTTTTCAGACTATAGGAGGTTGAGTAATTGCCAGTTACGTTGAAGAGATAAATTGAGGCAGTTTGTATATGGCCTTTAAAGTTAACCAGAGGAATTTATATTTTATCCCAGTCATCAATAATGGAATCAATTCAGTAGGGGAGTTACAAAGTCAGATCTGCCTATAAGGAAAATGACTGTGGTTATCAGTGTGTAGAATGGGCTAGGGTGGTGAGAGATTTGAGGCAAGGACATAAGATAGAAGACTGTCTGGAAAAGAGATGATAAAACTGTAAGGTCCCTGAGGGCAGGGATTGTCTTTTGCCTTTTTTCGTATTCCTAGCACTTAGTTCAATGCCTGGTGCATAGTGGGACACTTAATAAGTGTTTATTGATTGAGGAGGGTTTGAACTGGAGGAGATGCTGTGTGAATGTAGCAGAGGCTGGATGTGAGGGATGTTGTGAAGATAGGAATGGCAAGATTTGACAGCTGAGAGACATGATGAATAATAACCAGTGATTTGGGGAGATTCAGATTTGCCCTATTTTCCTTTTATCCTCGGTTCAAGAGCTCAGTCTGTGAAGGTTAGCTAGCCTGCTAGCCTTCTCCATACAGACCCAACCCCTCCAAGGTGGTGAAGTCATTGTGCTCTACTGAGGTTTGAGTGGGGATCAATTCTTTGAATAGATTGCCCAAGGCTGGGGGTAACTTTGAAGTAAAAATCATCAAAGTTCAGGTCCAGTCCCTCACTGTAATGTTCATTTTCTCATTAATTGTTAATCAGTCAGAGTTCATTGGCACCTTTGGCAATGCCCCTCTTTTAATGGGCATCTAAGCCATGAACCCAAGGCTATAATGGTTTTTGTTCTAAGAAAGAGGTGGCCAAATGACCACACTTTTATTAAAATGCTGACATTACTAATAAAATGATTAAATTACCCCGAAATCATGTCTCCTGAATCTTTTGAAACACCACACAGCAGATTGTATACTTGTGATGGGGACAGTGAAGGGCTGAGGATAATGCCAAGATCAATTACTTGAGACACTGGAAGATGGTGCCTTTGACAGAAAGAGGGATGGGGAGAAAGGAGGAGAGAGTGGCAGATAATATCCAGGGATAAGGAAATGGGAGAAGGAGAACATTTAGAAGCAAAGTTACGTAATTGATTTGAAATACAGAAGAAAACTGTGGTATTTTGCAAATAGCATTGGTGGGGAGGGGAACGAAAGTAGATCTCAGAACAATGTGAGCCGTGACTTGGAAGCAGAGGAGTATAAAGTCAAGAAATTAACAATATTAAAAAGAAAGTGAAATGCTTGACATAAAAAAAAAATGCAATTCTTTAGTTTCCAAGAATCAGCCTTGGTTAATTAGAACCAGTAACCAAGAAAAAAGGAGAATGAAAAATAATGATAGTGGATGCTGATGTTGACACAGTGTGGAGTTAAAACTCAATGAAAAGACAGTAAAGAATGCATAGAAATCCTCTCAAGAGGAGGAAATGGTTTTTTTAAAATTAATTAATTAACTTTGCTTTTTGGAAAGGAGAGGGCAGGGCAATTGGGATTAAATGACTTGCCCAAGGTCACATGGCTAGTAAGTGTTAAGTGTCTGAGGCCAAATTTGAACTCCAGTCCTTCTGACTCCAGGGCTGGTGCTCTATTCATTGCGCCACCTAGCTTCCCCAAGAGGAGAAAATTTTAAGATACAATTCTGCACACAAAGACATGAACTCACACGAAGTCCAGATGACTGGCTTCAATTTCTGATTTCCCAACAGAGGGAAGATAGAACAAGTGACTTTTCACTCAAACAGGAACTGATACAAAGTCCTCATTTTTTGCCAGCTGGAGAATCTCTAGCCAAGCTCTCCTAAAAAAGGAAGAAGAAAATCTCAGAATGAATATAGAGTGACAATACAAGCTTAAGGAAGTTTTATTTTTTAGGCATTATTGAGGTGAGAGAAGAGCAAGATATGAAGATTTTTCTTTTTTTGGTTTTTATTTATTTCTTTGGTTACAGCAAATAGAGAAATTTTTAATGCTATAGATAAGTTCACTTACCTTGGCAATATACTCCCCAGGGCTGTCCATGTAGACGGTGAGGTTGATGCACCCATTGCCAGAGCTAGCTCAGTGTTTATGAGGCTCTGAAGGAAAGTGTGATAGAGAAGAGTTATTAGGTTGCCTACCAAACTAATGGTCTACAGAGCCATTGTGCTGACCTCATTGCTGTATGCCTGTGAAATCTGGACGTCTACCATTGCTGTGCCAGGAAACTGCATCACTTCCATTTGAATTTTCCTAGGAGATCCTGAAGATCACTTGGTAAGATAACGCGGTAGACACTTAGGTCCTTTGGGTATTCAAACTCTACCACAGAGAGTGCAACCCCATGGGCTGGCCATGTAATTTGAATGTCATACATAAATTTGCTTAAAGGACTTTTATGGAGAACTCACACAGGGCAAGTGTTCACATGGAGGTCAGAAGAAGCAAGAGAAGGACACCTTCAAGGTCTTTCTGAAGAGCAATGAAATCAGTTGTGAGCCATGGGAGACCCTGGTACAAGATTGCCCAGCATGGAGTGCCTTCCTTGAAGAAGGCAATGTGCTCTATGACCAAAGCAGAATTGCAGTAGCTCAAAAGAAATGTGAGGTGCTCAGAGTTAGAGACTTCTCCACTCCAAGTATTCATCTGGAGTATTCAGTTGGACACACTGTATCTTTACTCTAACGTAGTGATGTCATTTTGGTCTTCTTTGAACATGAAGGACAACGGCCAACTAACTGTAAACCACCAAAATTTCCACTGAAAGCCAGACCTTCATTACTGAGTTCAGGTGTCCCACTGTGAAGGGGCTTTGGATACTATGGAGACTGAGGAAAAGGACAGAATTACTGTACTAGTAACTTGTCTGCTCAAAATGTTCTTTTGAGGTTTTGCTCTCCAGAGCCAAGAGACTGTGCCTTCTGGCATTCCAGGACTTATGCAAAGTAAACCTTACTGCTCAACCCCTACTGTGACACCACACACACACACACACACACACACACACACACACACACAGACACAGACACACACACATGCTTCACACACACACAGACACACACACACGCTTCACACACACAGACACAGACACAGACACACACACACAGACACAGACACAGACACACACACGCACACACACGCACACAGACACACTCCATCTGTTGCCTCAGAATATTTCCTCTGGCTGTCCCTGTGCCTGGAATGCTCTTCATCCTCAACACCTACTAAATCTCCTGGCCTCCCTCAAGTCCCGACCTTATACAGGAAGCCTTTCCCAACCCCTTGTAATTTCGGCTTTTTATGTTTTGATTATTTCTGTTCCTGCTGTCTGTGTACAGAGTTGCTTGCTGTTTCCCCATTAGACTGTGATTGCCTTGAGGTCGGGGACTGTCTTTTTTCTAAAGTTTTCTTTTGTGTTTGTATACCTTGTGCTTAGCACATAGTAGGCACTTAATGAATGTTTACTGACTGACTGGTCATACATCTCCCACCTTTGTGACATAAAAGACCATCTATTAATTCCCGAGAAAGTGCCGTTGTAGGAGGAACATCCCTTAATGACATTTTGTAGAGAATTAGATTGAGCTATGGCTCCTGGTACTGGCAACCCAAGTGAGAATGGGACCTTATTGCTATTTCACTGTAGAATCCATAGTTGGGAAAGAAAGTAGATGGTTGTAAATGCTATGCTAGCGACTTCAAAAACGACTGTTGAAAAACAATAATAAAAACATGTTGCTTCCCAATGTTCTCATTGGTTTTTTTGTTTGTTCTGTGAATCCCTTTCACCACAAAAAGCATGTCATGAACTCTCAGGGAAATCTAATATACTGTTCATAATATTCTTTATTCATTCAATCTTATAATAACTATAATGACACCTTTTGCCCCACAGTATATACACCAATTAAAATTTATATAATATACTTTTCAAATATTAAAATGCATTTTACACATAATTATGAAATATCTAAATATTAAATAATAAAACTCTAGTTATAAAATTACAGATATCTTACATTAGATGTTTTGTAAGAATTAAAAGAAGTAACTCAGCAAGATCTCATGTTTTGCATTATCTGCAAGACTTCACATTGAATTTCTTTATTTTACAAATTTTTCTTGACTATAAATAACATTTAAACAAAACAATTCCGAAAACCTGGAATATATTTAATATAACGCCGCACATAAACTTAATTTGGATGTTAGACTTGTTTATTTGAACGAAGGTTTGCAATATTTAACTCAGTATCAGACAATCAGTCTTAACTATAACTCAAGGTGAGTCCCTGGCTATTTTCCGTAGTAAGAGGCAGTGCAGAAACATAGAGACGTTGACAGTCAGGGGACCTGGGTTCGAACCCTGACTCCCATCATCTGTGTGACTGGGGAAGAGCCATAGCCTGCTGAGCTGTATAACAAGATGGGACCTTGATGCTATGATTCTGCAATAGGACCTTCCCAGGGCTGCCAGATGAGGGCGCTATGCCCTAAGAAATCACCATCTGGTGCCGTCTACTCTTGCAGAACCATCAGACTATGGCGCGTAGAACACAGGTAGCCAGAGCTGAAACAGACCTGAAGGTCATGGGGTCTCAGGGCCATCTAAGTCTGAACTCAACGGGACAAAGCTTCTGTAAGTGTCAGCCCCTGCACTCAGGTTGAGGACGGAGGACCTTCCCAGAGTCCAAGCAAGGGATTCATTCAGTCCATCACACACTATCAGAGGATTTAGAACAGTCAGAGCTGCACGGAAGCTGAATGACCACCAGGGGACAGTGTAGCACCGTGGAAAGAGCTCTGAATTTGGAAGAGAAGGTCTCCAGACAGATTTAAATTTCAGTTCAGTCCCTTACTGGGCAAATCATCCGACTTTCCTGGGCCTCAGTTTCCTCATCTATGAAGGGATAAACCCAATGACCTTCGAGGCATCTTTCAGCCCTAGATCTACGATCTTACTAATTAATTAATCCTATAACCCAATCCAAGCAGAAATACTCTCCACTGCCTCCCTATAGGTGGTCATTCAGTCTTCACTTGAAGACCTGCAGGGATGGGAAATTCACTGCCTCATATAAGGACCTGTTATATCCTAGAATATCAAGCTGGAATCAATCAAATATGTGTTGAGCACCTACTGTGTTCCAGGCACTGTGTTAGTGTCACTGGGGATTCAAAGACAGTCCTTACCCTCAAAAGGCTCACATCCTAGAAGGAAATTATCTGATCTCTCATTTTACAAGTGAAGAAATTAAAACCAAGAAACCTGAAAGTACTTGACCAAGTTCGCACAGCATGCTGGGAGCCCAGAGCCGTTTTCCATGAGTATGGGAGAGTGCACACAGAATCTGCTGTTCAGGCTTCAGCAGAAATCTGAGAGGTGCTATCTGTGGTCCTGAAACTGTTCATGTATGGGAGGACTAAGGATCAAATATAGGGGTCAGAATCCGTTGATAAAAATTCATTTCCAACTTGACTTCATTTGGGCTTATGCAGAGTCAGAAATTCTGGGGTGCCAAATAGTGATGAGGGCAACCCAGGGTGAGGAACAAAGCGAATTAGAATCTCACTGAGTCTCACCTGGCTGAGAATTCCTTGAGGGACTGGTCCTGGATTTGGGGGCATCAGGAAGGCACCAAGACCAAAGACTGGGTGCTACAGCAAATAGAGTGCCTAACACAGACTCAGGAAGACCCAAGTTTAAATCCAGCCTCAGACTGCACTAGCTGTGTGACCCTGAGTAAGTCACTTAACCTCTGTGTACCTCAGTTCCTTCGTCTGCAACATGGGGATATAATAGCAGCTACTTCCCAGGGTTGTAGTGAGGATCAAATGAGATCATAATGATAAAACACTTAGCACAGGCTTTAGCACATAAGTGCTATATAATGTGAGCTGCTTTCTCTTTTTTATCCTAGCACGATCATGTAAGAGCCTAGTGAGCAGCAGCATGAGTTAGTGGCTGTACCTAACGTCCTTCGCATCCTGCCATTATAGACTCTTGCACCAGTGGTGTATGCTTTCCCCCAGCTGTCTGTTTCAAAACTTAGCTCACCCTACTCACAAGCACCTTCTGTTCCTCTTCTTTTTGAAAAATTTATTTTATTTCTAATTTATGAAAGAAACCAAGCATTTCCACAATATAATATAATAAAAAAGATGATTGTACGTGAAACTGAAAATCTATGTATAGCTTGCTATTCTTCTTACATATACAACAAAATTATTATGTACATTTTTCTCCCTCCTCCTCACACCCTAAAGATGGCCACCATCAGACACAAATAGGTATATGCATATATAGATAGATAGATAGATAGATATAGATATAGATATAGATATATACATATAAATGTAAAATTATTCTATACATACTTCTATTTATCAGTTCTTTCTCTGGACACAGATAGCATCTTTATTCATACATGCTTTATAATTATTCACTCAAAGACATTCTTAAAAAATACTGCTGTTACTGTATACATTGTTCTCTTGGTTCTGCTCATTTTACTCTTCATTATCTTATACAAGTCTTTTCAGGTTTTTCTAAGATCACTGAGCTCATCATTTCTTACAGCATAGTAGAATTCCATCACAACCATAGACTACAACTTGTTTAGCCACTCCCCAATTGATGGGCATCCCCCAAATTTCCAATTCTTTGCCAACACAAAGAAAGCTTTGGAAACTTTTTAGAACATATACATTCTTTTCCTTTTTTCTTAATCATTTTTGGAAATAGACCAAGTAGTGGTATTGCTGGGTCAAAGGGTATACAGGTAGTTTAATAACTCTTTGAGCATAATTCCAGATTGCTCTCCAAAATGATTGGATCAATTCTCAATTCCACCAACAATGAATTAATGTCCCAATTGTTCCACATCCCCTCTAACATTTGTCACTTTCCCCTTCTATCATTTTATAGTATAATATAATAATATGATATATAATATAATATGTAATAGATAATAAAACATATAGTATAATATAATAATATAATCATTTTAGTCAATTTGGTAGGTGTAAAATGCTATCTCAAGGTTGTTTTAATTTGCATTTCTCTAATCAATAATGATTTAGAGCTTTTTCATATGACTATAAATTATATTGATTTTTTCATGGAATTCCTTCTTTATCATGCTAACATCCCTCATCTGGTCCAGACGAGACTCCTACCTCACGACAGATAAGGTTTGGCATAATATCTTCCTAGCCTTAACCATAAGGTACTCACTCTACTTCTATAATCTGATAGAACACTATGCTCTGACTAAATTGTTTGTAACATGACTAAGAATTAAGCCCCATTTGAGAGATTCTATCAAAGAGCTATGAACAGAACACTCTGTAATGACCACCATTCAACTCCAGTTATTCTATCAGTCAACAAGCATTTATTAATCATCTTTTACAGGTAAGGCTACAAAAGACACTGTGAATATTAGCCATCTTGCATATTCCTTGGAAGGGGCAAGGTTCCATGGAAAGAATGCTTAATCCATACTCAGAACACCCTGGTTCAAATCCCTTCTTGGCTGTTTGCTCCATCTTTCTTTGGGGAGGTTCCCCAAGTCTCCCTCTCTAATATTCAATTTCCTTCTCTGGAGAGAGATGATCTATGTGACCACTAAGGTCTCTTCCAGCTCTGTCCATGATCTGATGATCCTCTGTTGTAATCTCAGCCCCGAGGGCTGCCAATCATCCTTTAGCTTCATTCCCTGCATGGAAGGTTTAGGCAGATTCTGACATCTGTCTGTGATTGTGTTTATATATGCACCAAGCAAATCCCTCAGCTTCAGCTCCAAGCCCATTACCTACTCATTGAATCATCTTACTAAGGTCACTAATTTTACAAAGCACTCATTTAACAAATCCTATTGCCTGTAGGATCAAATAGAAATTTCTTTTTGGGGCATTTAAAGTCCTTGGAAACCTGGTCCCAAACTCCCTTTCTAGCCTTCTTACACATCTCTCCCTTTTCATGTACACTAAGGTGCAGTGAACTCTCTGCTTCTCACACATGATGCTTCCTCTCCCATTTCTCTTCCTTTGCACAGGCTGCGTCCCATTCCTGGAAGGCATTCATTTATTACCTCTGACGCCTCTTAGAATCCCTAGCTTCTTTCAATCCTCAACTGAAGCACCATTTTTTTTGGAGGGGGGAAGGCAAGGCAGTTGGGGTTAAGTGACTTGTCCAAGGTCACATAGCTAGTGTGTCAAGTGTTTGAGGCCAGACTTGAACTCAGGTCCTCCTGATTTCAGAGCCAGTGCTGTATTCCCTGGACTTCTTTATGACTCCTGCCTTGATCTCTCAAGCTGTGAATGCTTCTCCTTAACATCGGCAAATAGCCTGTGTTAGTTTTATACCTGCCCGTGTCTATTTCACCTTTGTCTTTGTATCTCCAGCACATAGTGGGTGTTTAGTAAATGTTTTGATTGATTGTATCAAGAAAAGAATACTGTATCCTTCATTTGAGCCTGACAGAAACCATTTTTGTTAAGTTATATTCTTCTAAATCCGAACATTTCTAGCCTAGCAAGAGAAACGTCCCAATTGCTGTAGTCACCTCGTGCCCTCAAACATCTCTCTAACATATTTTGAAATAATATTAATAGAAATCTTCAACGCGGAAAATTTCACAATATATTAAAATATGGGTACATGACTCAGAGAAAGGTAAAAATGAGTGTTTTGTTTCGTCAGTCTAGGACAAGAGTTACTTAATCTTGAATCGTTTTCCAAAACCACTCAATCCTTCCGCAAGCACTCCCCTAAAGGGCTGAGCTCCAAGCTGGCCACAAGTAACCTGCGATAATCACAAAACCAGTAGCTTGTTCTAAATCCGGTTGCCGGCTTTAATCCGTTTCCCCAGGGCCATTGCTTGCATCTGAATGCCAGTGACGAATCCCATGAAGTCTCATTATTCAGATTTTCATTGACCTGGATTGATTATATATTGTATATAATTATAAAATGGAATATTCTGAATTCGGATAATACGATCGCTTAATGGGGTTTATTATTCTCACTAATGAAGACCTAGCTGCACACACTTCCCGGAAAGAAAGAGATTAAGCCTAATTGAAATGGGAAAAGGATTTTAGTGGGGGGTATTGTTTCCCGAGGAGTTTGATATAAATTCCATCTTTCCGTTCAATCTTGAAAGGATTTTAGGCTGGAGAAATACTTATTCTCAATCTTTTCAGTTGAACTAAAAAAAGAGAGATTTTTGGTGCTTCCCCATATTTCCCCCGACTTCGTGCTGAGCCCCACTATTGCCAAGTGGTCTCTTCTCAGTTCCAAGATCTCTTTCTCTAGCTGTTGCTCTGCAGGATGCATTTCTCTAACTCAAGAGTTCTTAATATGGGGGCTGGGAACTTGGTTTTTAAAAATATTTTTATAACTATATTTCAGTACAATGATTTTCCCGTGCATTTTGCTTTATACAATAAAAAACACTACCATTATCCCTTCCACAGTATGACTTTTCCCATCACAGTTTCAATGTATCGCAGCTAGGCATAAGAAATTAAATGGGAATTTTGGGGGAGTTTTGCAGAAGCCACAGATGACACACTAATGCCAGCAGAGGGCATAGAGATTATGACCAAACACTTAACCAATTTTACAATGGGCAAACAGCCCATAAAAGAAAAAGAGAAAAACCCAGACGTTCTCTTGTCTGAAGGGAGGGCTCCCAAACTGAGGCAGATTTTCCAGATTGCCACAACACACCCCTAACTCCCATGATGTGGAAGGGATAACTGTATTCTGAGAAGGGATCACTGGACTGCCTCGGGGGTCTGAGGAAGAGAGAAGGGCAATAACTCCTCCTCTAGTGGGTTCATTATAAACACGGGCATTCTCTGCAGTCTACTTTAATATACCAAATGCAGCAAAATGATGAGATGGAAAGAATGACTGTAGATGATAATATCAGGTCAAGTGGCTGGGACTGAAATATCTCCTTGTGCCATTTTAAAAAGTTTGAGAGACATAGTTTTTGGGGAACTCAATCATTTTATTAATAAGGCCAAGATGTATGTTAATAAAAGCATGGCCATTTGACTGTGTCTCTTAGAGCAATGACTCCCTTACCCCCCACCATGGCAGTGGGCTCACAGTTTATGTGCCCTTGAAAGAGGAGGTGTTCTTGAGGGAGGCAGCCAGTTCTAATTGTTAACAATAAGACAATGAATATTATTGTGAGAGGCTGGGCTAGATTACAGTGGGGGTCTTGGAGTGTGGGACTTGAATCACCCAAATCTTGGTCATAGAGACTTACCCATTTCCATAGCACCTGTCGGACAAGAGGGAGAATCAACACTTCCAAAGACCTTCCTGGGCAAACCCAATGAGCAGGAATGCACCCATTAGCCCAGATTTAGGATTCCTTTTACTGTCTTTGATTAGTTCTTAGCCATTCTGGCTGGGTATGTGTTTTAGAAATTTTTCCTTCACTGGTTGGTTTCTGGATGATGAAGTAGAAAAGGGGAAAACCTTGGTCCTAATACAATAATTAGTTATTGAGTACAAAAGAGAAACAATCATTTCTCACATTGTTCTACAGAGAACAGAGGGGCTACAGAGAACAATGTAGTAGGCAGAGGCAAAAACCTAGTGTTCAGACATACTGAAATCTCCAGTCTGAAGAACAGACAGAGAGCTCTGTAGAAGCTAAATAAGATCAAAACGGTCCAACTTGATGACATTAGAATTTCAAAGTAACATTATTCTGCTGCCTAGGGGGCCAGTAGACGATCAAATACCCTTAGTCACACACAGACACAGACACAGACACAGACACAGACACACACACACACACACACACACACACCCCAAATAGATATTCTGAATCTATTTACTGATTCTTCTAATATAGCTATAACTCTCACCTGGAGAGTGTTCTTCCTATTCTTTGTTCAGTCCAACAAATCTTATTATGTACTACATTTTCGGATTATACATGTTGTGACCAGATGGTTGCAAAGGACAGAGAGAGTCCATGAATTTTCCCTTCCATACTAAATATCTGGCATTATTCCAGGAGCACTGATGAATAGCATAGACTAGTCTCTCCCAAGGACTTCATTTACCACATATCATGAAAGACTACTCAGTTCCACATGTATCATTCTGAGATCTCCGAGTCAGAGCCCAGATTCCCTTCATAGGTGTTTGCTCTCTCTCTCTCTCTCTCTCTCTCTCTCTCTCTCTCTCTCTCTCTCTCTCTCTCTCTCCTTCCTTCCTTCTTTCCTTCCTTCCTTCCTTCCTTCCTTCCTTCCTTCCTTCCTTCCTTCCTTCCTTCCTTCCTCAATTGGGGAAGACTGGTAAGAGGAAAGAAAAAAAATGCTGGTTAATTCAAAACAAAACAAAACAAAATAAAATCTTTAAAAAGTTTGCAAAGTGCTTTACTCACTTTACCTGCTCTGGGTTTGAGCTCCCCTGATAGGTGAATGAATAAAGGAAACTGTACCTCAACCAACTGCATCTAGCTAGATGCATAATATATTTGAGATCCCATCCAACCATCCACTAGGGCTTCTCCAATGAGAGCATTATGCCATCTACCTTGTTATTTCATGGATACCTTGACCCTACCCTATTTTACCTCTCACTCTGGTTCTTGGAATAATAATTAGATCAGTGCTACCATTTTTTTCAATTCTTTAACATTTTTATTTAAAAGTCTTGAGTTCCAAATTCTATACCTACCTCCCTTCCCTCTCCCCTCCCCGAGACAGTAAGCAATCAGATATAGGTTACACATGTACAATTATGTAAAACACTTCCATATTAGTAATTTTGTACAAGAAGACTAAAATAAAAGAAAGAAAGAAAGTGGAAATAGCATTCTTCAGTTTGTATTCAGGTAATATAATTTTTTTCCTTTGGAGGGGTATAGCATGCTTCACCATTAGCCTTTGGGACTGTCTTGGATCATTATATTGCTGAGAATGGTGAAGTCTTTCACAGTTCTTTATTGAACAATATTGCTATTACTGTATACAGTATTCTCCCAGTTCTGTTCACTTCTCAGTGCTATCATTTATACTAGAAAAGGCAGGACAATCTACTGCCCTATTGCCCTATACTTACAATATCCATGAGGGCTTAGACAGCGCCTACAAAAGTACCTGTTCTTAAGTTAGAGGACAGAGATCAGTTCCCAGTTCTGACACTTATGTGACCTTGGGCGAGCTACTTAAGTTCTCTGGACCTCAGAGTTTCCTTTGCATGTAAAGTGAGGGGGTAGGCAAGAGACTAGCTAGCTCTGGGACTCTGTCCACTCTAGATCTAGGACCCTTCTACTGGCTACCACTTACCTGTATGTGTTGTATCTCTTTATTAAAACGAAAGCTCCTCACAGGCAGATACCATGTAATTGTGTCTTTGAATCTTTTGTGCCTCCCAAAGAATCTGGCACAAAGTAGTAAATAAATGTTTGTTGAGTGAGTAGTAGTGACTCTTGACTAAGGACATCTTATTGACAAAAATTACGGAGGAGAGTAGGACCATGGACAGATTCCTAAATTTCTCCACTACATACCTCTCTCATAAACGGTTACTCTTTCTTCCCTCCTTCCTTCCCTCCCTCCTTCCTTCCCTCCCTCCTTCCTTCCCTCCCTCCTTCCTTCTTTTCTTCCTTCCTTCCTTCCTGTCATTCATGCAGGTCTGATTCTACCTAAATCTATCACTGCTTGGGTCACTTCTCTTAACCTTTTTTTCACAAGAATAACATGAGAGACTTCATCAAATGCTTTGTTCAAATCCAGTTACTCTATTATGTCAAAGCTGAAAAGGACTTTAGAACACTGAATGTCATAGCTGAGAGAGACCTTAGAATATGGAAGGGAGAATATTAGAGGTGGCAGAGGACTTAGAGCATGGAATGTCAGAGTTGAGAGATATTTTAGAAAGGGAAACATAGAGAATCAGATCCTGGAGGGATATTAGAACATAGAATAACAGAAAAAGAGGTGACCTCAAAACCATCTAGTCTTTGTAATTTACAGATGAGAAAGCTGAGATTCAGAGAGAAGAGGTTCTTGGGCTTACCCCTGCCAGAGCTTTTTAGGAATCCAGAATGATAGAGCCTACTGGGGAACTCTGAGAGGGTTATTGTCCTGTTCTTCCTATCAGAACTGTTACTATCTATATGGATCTATGTCCTATGTCCTTGAATAAGAGAAAAACCCCACTCTTAGTCACTTCACATTGGGCCTTTCTTCTGTTCCCAACAGGAGAGGAAAGGGTTGAGACTTTTCTCACCTGCTGCACTGAAGGGCAGAAATCCAGGCTGGAGAGGGAAGGCATTGCAATGAGAAGACAGAAGGTGGAGCCAGTGGGCTATTGGGAGGTGCTTTCTCAGGGCCAGGATTATACCCAAATGAGATCAAGGAAAGAGGGACAGGTTTTTTGGTGCAAAAATATTTATAGCAGCTCTTTCTGTGGTGGCAAAAATAACTAGAAATTAAAGGGACTCCCTGATTCTCTTGCAGAAAGCTGGGTCCAGGATTCTGAGAGAAATGATTATTTCTTTCTTGCACTTAATAACTAATTATTGTGCTAGGACCAAGGTTTTCTACTTCCTCTTCCAGAAATCATCCAGTGTGGAAAATCTTGGGCAAAGACTTACCCAGGCTAAAATGCAATCAAAGACAGTTCAAGAAATCTGAGTTTAGTTGAATGGGAGCGTCCTGGTCATTGTGTTTGCTCAGACAGGTCTGGGGAAATGTGGATTCTCCCTTCGGTCAGACAGGTGATAAGGAAATCAACAAGACTCTTTAGTAAGATTTGAGTGATCCAAGTCACTCCAAGATCCTCCTTAGAATGAGTCCATGTCTCATTATGATATTAATTTTCTCATTAATTGTTAACCAGTTAGAGTTGAACACTCATTTTTCCAAGGGCATACAAGTTGGGAACCACCATGAGGGTCTGTGTCATTCAAGAGTGCCACTGACTGCTTTTATTAATGCCCTGCCAGCATTATTAATAAAATGATTAATTACCCAGAAACTATGTCTCTTGAACTTTTTCAACGTGACAGTTCTGAGAGCTGACTCAGTGGGGCTTGCCCAGGACCTGCTTTGGATAACCTGGAGTTTCATGGCTTCAGGGCATCCATTCCCCTTTCGCTGTTTATGTGTTTCTGAGTGACCAGCAGCATTTCCATGGGATTTATCCATGGCAAGCTTCTAGTATTCTGCTGTGGTGCAGAAAGAGCCTTGAGGTTCAGATGTGGGTTACTCTGGATGAGCTGTGGAAGGGCCTTGTAACTGAACCTCCCTCTAGCAGCTGCTCTGGCTGTTCAGGTACCAGAAGATCTCCATTCTTCCCAAAAGCTGATGTACAGGAGAACAGCTAGTTGTGACAAAATCTCCTATGGGGGGACCATGGCAGTCTGTAGGCTTTGGGACCCAGTGAGGACCCCAGTGGGCATGTAAAGTACAGACCTGAGAAGACCAAGGTGAAGAACCAACAACCATGTTGAGTGTCATGCCTTATTCAGTGACACATTCTAGCCTTCCAGTGCCCAGTCCAGCGCTTGGCATATAGAGGGCACCTTCTAACTGTTTGCAATGGATTGATTTTCAAAGGGACCATCATGAATGGAGCAGTTTGGGAATAACCTGATTCAGCCCTGGATGGGATGGTCACCAGGAGTGAGTGAGGCCATGTGGATGAAAGGAAAGGGCTCTAAAGGGAGAGCTGGAGGGGCCTCCCTGCCCAGTGAGAGAAGCCCCAGCTCAGGGTAGGGTGCCTTGTGCACCTGAGTCCCACAGAGCATTCCCCTCCCTGCCAGTGCTCATGAACTGGGTGACCGCTGAGTCCTTCCTTCCCCAGGCCTGACCTGAGAACGTCCACCTTCCTCCTCAGGTCCAAGAACAGTCTCAGGGTCCCCTACACACTTCCCTGCCCTCCAGACAGAAATCCTTTTAGTCTCTCCCCAAAACTCCCCATCTCAACCCCCACTCCAAGGAGAGTTTTCCATTTCCCCCACACTCCTCAAGGCCCCACCTCTTTCTTCCTTCCCTTAGCAGGTGACCTTGCCCTCTACTAAGAACATTGAGGTCATTCCATGATTGTCCTCAGCCCTCCTTGTCTTCCCCTCTACAGATCTCCATCCATTCCACCATGGTGGACTAGCCAATAGGATTCCAGTCCATCCAAGATCTGCCTGGCTTAGTGCCTCTGGAGGTGAGGATGGACCCTCTATGCTGGTGCAGGAGTTCAACAGCCTCCTGCCTCCCTCCCCCAGGAGCCACCATTGATATGAGAGTCACTCTGTTGGGGAGGGAGCTGTTGGCCTGAGGATGGTGACTAAGCTTGGCTGGTCATGAGTCAAAGGGCTCTCAGCCCATGAGGTCCCTGCCTAGGGCTCTCAGGTCTGGGTGACCCCCTGGCAGGTGCTTCCTCCCCAGCCCCTTCTATGGGGCAGGCTAAGAGCTGTTCAGCCAGTCCTGGAGACAGTTCTGAGTGTGGGTAGAAGGAAGGGACTGAGACATGAAGGGAGGGGAGGGGAAATGTTTTCTATGATAGTCCCACCCCTGATCCCACAGAGGGTATAAGACAGATTTGAGGCCACCCGGCTGTAGCTGTGAGGCCTGAGGAAGCAGACTACTAGGGGTGTTCCCACCATGGCTTGGATTCCTCTCCTCCTGCCCGTTCTCACTGTCTGTACAGGTGAGTGTCCATTGTCCTTCCCTGGGACTCAGCCCCTCCAGGGCCCTGGGCTGGCCCTGACCTTGAGCTCACCTGGGGCCTCCTGCAGTGGAGATCTCTCCCCTCCACCCCATGCCAAGCTGCTGAGCCCCAGGACAAGATCTCTTCTCCTTTCCTTCCAGGTTCTTTGGCCTCCTATGTGCTGACCCAGGCTCCTTCCATGTCTGTGACCCTGGGCCAGACAGCCACCCTCACCTGTGAAGGGGATCAGCTGGATAAGCAGTATGGTCATTGGTACCAGCAGCAAGGGGGCCAGATTCCTGTACGAATCATTTACAAGGACAAGGAGCGACCAGAGGGGGTCTCTGACCGATTCTCTGGTTCCAGCAGAAACAAAATGGTCACTTTAACCATCTCTAGGGTTCAGGCTGAGGATGAGGCTGACTATTACTGTCTGTCCTTTGATAATAATACTAAAACACACAGTGATTGAAAGAGACGGGGAAGTGAGACAGAAACCCCTGTCTGTCCCCTGGGCCTTCAGCCTCTTTCCTTCATCTTCCTTTCCCCTGCTGGGCCCAGGCAGAGCCTTCAGGGGCTGCATGCTCTTCCTCCCCCCCTCCCCCCCCAGCTTCTCCTTTTAAGAAAACCCTGATTGATTGCTGAGACACAGACCTTTGCCTCCAAGGCCTTAAACCACCAGCCCCTTCAGGCTATGGGAGATCTGGAACCTGCCCCCTTCTCTACAGAGAGTCTGATCTTAGACCTTGACCTCTCTTCTACAGGGGATCTGACCTTGGACTGGCCTTCCCCTCCCTCTATTTCCCAGGCCTGCTGCTTCTGCTCTGAGTCCAGAGTAAGGAGGCTTGGCTCTCTGATGGTGGAGTTGCCAAAGGGGCACACTACCAGAGGAAGAACCAAGTGTGAACAGATGAGGAAATGCGAAAGACCTATCTGAGGACCACAGAGTAACCTCAGAGTGGGGCCCCAAGCCCTGGGGTTCCAGGAGCAGGTTCTGATGCTTCCTCAGTACCTGGCAAAGCAGAAACATTTCATTGAAGATAAAATGCTTGTTCCATTGGTGCTGAACTGCACCCACTTGTCTTCATGGGACAAGAGTCATCTTGGTCAGTGGCTGTCAGTGTTTTCTCAATCACGTCTAGTAGCTTTGTAAGATCTAAGATTATTCTGTGCCATTGGCACCTTTCCTTCCTCTCAGCGCCCTCACAATTGTTCCCCCTCCAGCCTGGGTCACCTCTACCTATAATTGTTCTAATCCAGAGTGCTGGGCCTCTAGTTGGGAAGAGCTGAATTCAAATCCAGCATCAGACACTTAGTAAAGTGGTTCTCAACATTCCTAATGCCCTGACCCTTTAATATTTGTATGTGGGCATATCTGCATGTGGGTGGACCTGCCTGGAGACCGATAGAGGAGCCATGTCTCAGTTCCTAAGACCATCGGAAATATGTGTTTTCCAATGATCTCAGGAGACCCCTGTGACCCCTGTGAAAGGATCGTTAGACCCCCAAAGGGGTTGCGACCCACAGGTTGAAAACTGCTGACTTAGTAGCTGTGTGAGTGTATCAGCAAGCACCCTAACATACCCAGGGTGGCTGCTAGCACAGGTTCTCAGATCTGTTTTTCTAAAGGAAAGAAACTCAAAATGGGTTAACAATCTTACTTTAATCAAACATATCATTTACTTAGTTCAGGGGGAAAAGTCAGCACCCTGAACTCCAGAGAATACAAACACAAATTACAAACAAACAGAAAAACAGATCGGCAGACGGCTTCCAGCCTCTGACCATCACATCAGCTACCTATTCAGTTACCAGAGAGGGAAGCAC